>JAJJMC010027464.1:8615190-8707137 GCA_023531435.1 Papaver californicum | reverse complement strand
ACCTTCACAAGTTCGAGAATCGAACCTCTTTTTACCACTATATAAAATTACATCAATCTTCTATACAGTTGAAATAAGTAGAAGTGTTCTTGCTAATTTGTTGAGATGGTGCATGATGATAATGGTGATTCTGTTTCTATCAATGGAGAAAGTAATACTTCTGGTTTTGGGCAGGCTAGAGATATGCCAAATGTAGATGATGATTTCTTCATGTTTTCTTATTCTCATGCTAGAATTCATCCTGGTCTTGTTATGTGTGTCCTCGGAAATTTGGGTGAAGTTGTAAACTCTCCACCATTAGTTGCTCTTGAACATGTGATGCGATTCTGTCTTCAGAGAGAGAGAGAGAGTATGTTTCTTCACCCATTGACTTCAAAATTCTCCAGTCTTGGGACAGATGGTTGAGGAATACGCTTGATAAAGATCACGTTGTCGCTTTATCAAAGAATGCACAAATTTATGAGGCTATTAGGATATCTAGTACTCATTATATCAAAAAAGATATGTGGGATATGGTTATCTTCTCTCGCGATGGTGCATTCTTACTCATACTTTTATATGCATATGGGGAGAGTTGACAATCACTCTAGAGGACGAGGCTATCTTGCTGCATCTTCCAGTCTCAGGAAATCTTGACCTTCGTTTGAATGAGAGGGAAGAACAATTTCGTCTTACTTTGGTATAGAAGATAGAAGAGTATGACGTGAAGTCTAATGTTGAAAAGTGTTTCTATGCTTGGTGGATGGAATATTGGTGGCCTAAGAAGACGAAACCAGCTCAGGTTCTAGATGACACATTGAGCATTGCTGCATTTTTATATTTTTGGCTGTCGAGAGAAATATTTGATGGTGGTTCTCGTATTAAGATAAAGTCGATAGTAGTTCGTCTTTCTATCAAGATAGCACAGGGTGTGGGCTTTCCTATATGTAGTTTAATCCTTGTTTCTTTATATTCCCATCTTGGCCCCCTAGTGTCACATGTGCTGTCTCCAATGGTTTTGTGAAAGTAGAGACATTCATGCACGTTATTTTCTTTCAAGCATGGTTATGTCTTGTGGGAACATTCATGTACGTTATAGTGTTTATGCTCCTGACCCTCATGATACATTTGTTGATGAAGAGGATGTGGCGAGGATATTTTGTTGGTTATACAAGCGTCCGAGGTATGATAAGGAGATTATTACATTTTTAGACAACATGTCATCAATAAATTTATGTTCTTGGGAACCATTCCCTCATGTAGCTCAGTTGAATACTTTTGATGCTCGCCCTGACACTTTCTTGTCGTCTGGTGGTAATACTGTTGATGTTGGGCAAATTACTTTTATGCTGAGTTGCACACCTGGTTACCTTTTATCAATATTTATTGGGTCCTATAGGATAGAATCTTATAATATTGATAGGGATGCTCGTCAGATGGTGTTCAACCAGGATGTCCCTTCTTGTCACACTGCTCCCACTTCTATGGGTAGATCGAGTATTTTTTTAAATCAGGGCTCTCGTGTGGAAGCAAGGGTTTTCCATTCCTAATCTTTGACAAAAAACCAATAATAACTCCATGGTATAAGAGATATTGGCAAAATGAGCATGACCGCTTCATTGAATTTGTTCAAGCAGTTTTGCAAGAGTCACGTGATCCCCCTTCCGATGATATCTTGCTGAACCATCTTAGGTTGAAGCCACTTCCTGCTGGTAAACGTATATCTTTATGAGCCAACTCGAGTAAGAATTCATAACTCTGCCTTTTCTTGTCATTTGTATGTATATATATGTATAACATCTTTATGGTTCCTGTTGACTAGAGAGGACGTCAGGTAAAGCCTCAAAATGGAAAGAAAAGTGTAAATCACTATGACAGTCCCCAAGCGGTAGAGATTAGATCGAAGAACTGTGCCGGTGGAATCTGTACTGGTACCGTACCATTGATGCTCTTGTCACAAGGGTATGAATCTTTCACCATATGGCTTATTACAATTAATTTTACCCTGTTTGACTGATGATATCGATTTTCAGAGTTTGTCTTCTACTAAAGGTTTCTCAACACCTTTACCTGGGTAGTTGAACCCATTTGCTAGAGTGGCAGCAGAAGCAGAGACCAAAGCTGGTGATTCTGATGTGAGTGACTTATCCAGTATAACTTTTTTTATACATGAGTATATTTTACTGAAGTAGAATATTGACGACTATTTTGTTGTTGTTTTCAAGAGGAAAAATTGTTTCATAATGAAGAACATGATTTTTTCAAGACTCCTTCAGAGGGTGATAAAAGTAGTCGTTCCTGCTTCAGAAGAAGAGAAGAGTAATGGCTCAGAACGTGATCTTGATGTTCCAAATAGCTCATAACATGTCCAGGTAAGTCTTCATCTTGTATTAGCCTTATAATTGCTTGAAAGTATCATTTAAATGAAGTAATGAATGAGAACTTGCATGAAAACATGAACAATTTCGTGAAACTTTGTCGTCAGAAAAATTCAGACATAATGTCTTCTCCGAAAATGATGTAAAATCCTCATACAAAGTCCGTTTTTAATGATATAACGTAACCTTTTGATGCCTTGAAGACCAGATATCTCCCAACGTGGAAGGATTTGACTTTTGAGTTCGTTCAGGGCCTCAAAAAGACGAAACAGAAAAAAGACAAGAACAATTCAAAAACTATTCAACTGCGAGATAGTTGAATGTTTTGATCATATCTATTAGCTCGTTTATCTGATTGATGTGATTTTTTAGTATTTTGTAGAGGACATCCATACAAAGATTTTAGTATATAACTCATCTCTAATTTAATTACCAATTGCTCCCAGCTTGCAATTTTGTACATGGTAGTATAAAATAGCTTCAGATAAGCTTGATGTAAAAACGTATTTTTAGGCCTCCAAACCATTTGCTTGTGTTTTGGGAACTTGATGAAGTATACTCACGTTAATTAGTTTACTTATACTCTAAAACTTCTGTTGGTGCTTGAATTTCATGTCTGTCACCAATTAATTTGCGAAAGCGATGTTGCATGGCAAGAGTAGAGAGGAGCATGATATTAGTGTAGAAGTAGTGATTGTAGACCAAGATGACAAAGTCATTGTTCCATAATCTCAAAGTTAGGAAGAATTACTCTCTGACATGATTGTGACATGATTGTTGATGTAGAAAACCAAAATGAAGGTGTTATAGAGGCTGAAAAGGCTTGTGGATGAATGCCCTGGTGTAGGCCTTGTTTTTCATCCTTCACTTAGTGTGCCTCTTCCAAAGCACATGCTCATCGGCGGTTTCACGTTCCAATTGAGTATGCTGAGTTATATACTCAAACGGAACTATGGTCACATTTCTACCACCAAGAAGTATGGAGACCCCACCGTTCTGGCCCTTCGTGTGAGTGAAGTATTGGATTCCCTGAATGCAATGTGTACCATGACTAATGCTACTATCACTGATTGGATGTTTGGAAACTAGAGGTATCATTTGGAGGCGTGTGACCGAGTTGAATTTAATATAGCTTAGTTTGGTCGTGGAATTGATGTTATCCAAAAGTCACAGGTTGCAGCAGGTGTGATCCCTTCTTATGATCTAATCGAGCAAGAGGAAGCAGAGGTTGAAAGATTGATTCAAGAGTTAGAGTTGAAGATGACTTCTCTCCAAAATATGAAGGGGGCATTATCTAAGAAAGATAGGCCAGTGTTATCCAGTCTCCCTTAGGCTTTATATAAATTTCTTCACTTTATCTGTCTTCATTCTTGAGAGATGGTAGACTTGTTTGATTTTTGATTTTGTTTCCTTTTGTTTGGATTTGAATAAGTGGATATTTGGTAGGCATGTTCGTAAGGATTTTTTATCTTGGATCAACATGGATTTTCGAATTAATAGAATTAAAATTTGATTACTGAAAAGGAATTTGATACAGAATGCACATGCATTGCACACGTTTTGGAGGAATTGAAATTACAAATAAACTTAAATAAATATCCCTGGATGTTTCAGGTGTCAAATGCTTTGATCCACTTCTCCTATATGACTTCTTCTACCAACTTTTCGTATGCAGTGTCAACTTATAGTATCCACCAATGGTAGTTATTCAAATCATGAATGGCCCCTCGCAGTCAGAACTTGTCTTAGAATGGCGATTGTGCCTTGCTGCTTTCATAACCAGGTCTCCCACCTGAAAAACATTAAACTCCATTGGCTTCGCTCTAAATATGTGTAATGACAAGGATTTTCCTTTATCTATGTGCCGACACTAACATTCCACGCATATGGGTGTGTTGGAATTTTCTGGTGGTGGTTCTATATCATATGTGGACACTCCTGTAGTGTCATAGGGAAATATCTATGATGCTCATTTCCATGGTTGGATATCAGATAAGTGATGAATGAATCAATATGATATTTTATTTGAAGGGGAGTCTGGTTCATCCATTTGGAAAAATATTGAAAAGGTGAAGCTATCCATTCATAGCATATGACTAAAGAAAAGTCGATTTTTCCTGCAAACTCAAGTCCCCAAGCATAAGAGGTATGAGGGAGTTAAGTGGTAAAGAGATGAGTTCAGTAAACTTACTTGAGAACGATACCTCTCCACATATGATGTTGCAATTTCTCCTGGCCCTTGCTTCATATCCATCAAATCTTGAAATTCTTCCAGTTACAAAGGAGGATTATCTGTCATAGCCTTTTTAGGTACTGAGCTATCTGCTTGAAGTGGGCATGTCAATGAAGATGTCTGGGGAATTGTAGTCTTTTTATTGTGTAGCCATGGACGTCCCAGGATCATGCCATAACCTAGATCCTCCTTGGTTATGTAAAACTTGGTTGTAGCACATGCAAAACCCACTTGTACTTCAATATAATTGTAACTATATGAATTATAGACTTTCCTTTAGGGTCTTGGATTGGGGCTGGTGCATGGACAACTACACTACGTGTGATCCCTACGGCTCAGAGTGTTTTAAACGGATGATATTGATTGTAGTGCCTGCATAGATTAAAGTTCTTCCAAATTCAATATCTCTGAGGTTAGCAGCAGTGAAAATCCCCAGTCACACTTTTCTCCATCTTTACCCAATTGTGCACGCTCAGCTCGTGCTCTACTTTCATTAAATGGAGGTAGTCTTCTGCCAGATGCAACATGATTAAGAGCGATGAATAAGTCTTTGCCTTGCGCCCTTGATAGGTAAAGGAGTTCGCACACTCGCTCCATCAGAGATTGGACTACTTGATTGGTAGGCTCCTCATCCATAGTGAAATGCCTGACAGGAAGAGGGTTCATATGTACACCTTCAGTCCCCAAGTCCAAATCTCCTGATTAAATCCTTTCTTTAAATATGTGTTTCAAAGTATTGCAATTACTTGTAGGATGATTAACGAATCTGTGGAAGCGTTAGTATTTAGGATCTGTCATTTCTTGCTATATTGGTGGGCGTCGGATGGGAGGTAGGTTGATTGCACCATCCTGAATCCATACTTCCAATAACTCGATTACTTCTTCAATTTGAAAAGGGAAATATGTGGTTGCTGGGTCTTCTTTTGGTTGTTGTTGTTGAAGTTGAGCCAGTGGTGGAGTTGCAGCTGCTTGGTTAGACCTTCGAGATGGTCGGACTGCTGGTGGTGGTGGATTCGGAACTGGGCAGGTGTTGCGCACTTGGGATGTGGCTCTGATGCTGAAGCTTTCCTCTTATCTTCTTCAGTCACATCGCCTACAAATGGTTGTGTATTGTACTTCCTTTGAGCCAGACGTCAACTGCTACGAGTCTCACACACTTTTTTCATTCTTGACATGAGGCCTTGTCCTCTCTAGCAAAGCAGGTGCAGTAGTGGTCGAC
Source organism: Papaver californicum (assembly GCA_023531435.1). Classification (NCBI taxonomy): domain Eukaryota; kingdom Viridiplantae; phylum Streptophyta; class Magnoliopsida; order Ranunculales; family Papaveraceae; genus Papaver; species Papaver californicum. Next base: position 8,701,328 of record JAJJMC010027464.1, on the reverse strand, counting down.
CGCTTGGCAGCTTCATGTAACTCATAGAATGTTTGAAAGCGCAAATTCTCCAGTAGAGCACGATAGACTGGTTTCATACTATTGAGCAAAGTTCTACCAGTTGCAGTTCAATCACATTTGGGTCATGGCAGTCTAATGCTTGGAATCTGAACCGCTTCATATAACCATTGGGATATTCATTAGTTCGCTGAAGCATCCTTCCCAAGTCTGATAATGTGACTTGTTCAGATACAAAAAAGTATTTCATGTAGAATGTATTAACCATTTCATACCAGTTAGAAATACCGTTTGGTGCAGTATTATTGTACCATGTGTATGCTCTTCCGGTGAGAGACTTAGAAAATTATCTCAGACGCAACACATGGTTGTACTCATGCTCCCCTAATGATTCCATGAATCGTGAAATATGTTCACGGGCATTCCATGTTCCATCATAAAGTGACAATAAAGGAGAGGAATATCTCTTAGGAAGAGCAATCCTCTGTATTTCAAATGAATAAGTAGGTCGGTATTGATGAACGACAGACAAATCCTGCTTCTTGCAATTTTTAAGAAGCCGCTCTAAATCTTCACGAGTAACAAAATTGGGTTGATGAATCCTTTCTAAACCTTGATCAGGAAGAACGCAGACTTCATCATCGTCTCGAACGTGACCCCTTAATCTATTTGCATTAGCAGTTTCCTCAGAGGTATTCCTAGTTTTCTCTGACGGCGTTAACTTCTCAGTAAGGGTCTTGAGGAAGGTGAGGACCTTCTTCTGAGTTATAACTATCTATGATTAAGTTTTGGTAAGGGTTTATTGCGTCTGCATCAGGTCGATGATGGTAACCGGAGTCTGATCATCCCTTACTTCTTCAGTGTGTTGTTTAGATAGAGGAGGAGTGATATTGTCAACATTGGTAACCTGAGGAGTGTTATCGGTAGTATCAGTACTGATATTAACAGAATTAACGTTGGGAGTAGTCTTTGATCCTGACCTGAGACCAACCATTTTGAAACTGATCAAATTTGAGAAATTGAGACATTGCAACCGTGAGATTGATCTCCCACTGTGGTCGCCAAAATATTTATGGGGAAAACAAATTAGAAGGTTAATTTAGGAAAAAGTGGGGTGAGCAGGTGATAATTCGTCTAATCTTTAAACATTTATATTGTTGAAGTACTTTATTTAGATTCGAGAGATCAATCTGTACAATCCTGGCCTAAACAAAGCAGTGGTCGTTCCAGTCTTGCTTCAGTCACAAAGGAGAAGAAGAAGTATTGGTTTTAGGGAGGGAAGCGAGATAAAGGTTGAGGTCAGAGTATCAGACTCTGTAGGATGTAAATAGGTATGAATAGCTATGTATAACTTTCTGTGTATGACTGAGAAGGTTGTATGAATGATCGAATTGTTAGACTTATGTTGTTCTTGTTAGACATGTCTGTCTTTTCAATAGATTGAGGAATCTATTTATATCATAGTTATTGTAACCGTTCAACTGACCTCATCTCTGGAAGAAGGTCTCGATGGTTGAGTAGTGGTGAAGTGGGGATGATGGAAAAATGCTAATAACCATTCCCCACTCTTCTTGAGGTTGAATTGACGGTTGGTCAACCTACCACTTTTGTACTCAACTGTTAATTGAACTTTCCAGATTCTCTATAGTGGATGTATTGTTGCACCACGTGTCGTAGACCGACAGACCAATACCCTAGTGAATATCCCCCCATTTGTGACATCTTTGACGCCTCATGTAATTTGTAGCATTTATGCATTATTAATATTAAGTCAAATAAGACGTGTTTAATTAGTCTCCTGACTAAAGACTTGTCCTGGTTGACTAGCCTGATGAGTCTAGCAAGATTGAACCTAAAATAAAAAAAAGTATTTATTTATTTTATTTTATTCATGAGGAACAGTTGTGTATTCAACTAGGTCAATTTGCATTGACATGCTTGCTTTTGCAGAAAAAAGCGTAGCATGCTGAGTATCAGCATATATATGTGAGTGATGCTTAGTATGGCCTTTGATAAGTAAGTTAGGGTTTGAAAACTTGCATATGTGAAGCTGTTCAGATAGGCAATCATTAGGTTCTAATGCTTAGGCGGATTAGCTTAAGAGTTAATGCCTAAGGCGGACAAGCTTAGGAGTTAAATCTAAGTCGGACATGCTTTAGGAGCTAAGCCTAAGTTGGTTAGCATTAGGATCTAAACCTAAGTCGGATTATCTTAGGAGATAATACCTAAGACGTATATGCTTTGTGCCAAAGGTAAGACGGACAAGGATTGTATTTTACCTAAATCAGACAAGGATTGTATTAAGGCGAAGACGGACATGCTTTGTGTTTAATCCCTAAGCCAGAAAAGCCTTTATGGTTTCGTCTAAGACGGACAAGCTTTGTAGATTGGACTAAAACGGATAAGCATTGCTCTAAGGGTAAGTCGGACAAGCTAAATCCTAAACTAAGGCGGACAAGCTTAATCCTAAGGTAAGGAGGACAAGCATTGTGTTTAACCTAAGCCGGAAAAGCCTTGTATTTGAGACTAAGATGGATGAGGCTCATATCCTGAGTAAGACGGAGAATGCCCATATCCTAAGTAAGACGGACAAGGTCCGTATCCAATGCTAAGACGGACAAGGTCAGTATCCAACATTTGCAACTCTTATAAGCGTTGCAAATCTAGTTTTGAGTTGTTTCTTTGCCAGTTAGGGTTGGAAATTTTCATTGATTGTTTGTGACGCTTATAAGTGTTGCGAACTCATTCTTTAGCGTTTCCAAAGCCCTAAATTGATTTTTTTTTACGCCATTCACATTAGCTGCCTCCTTAAGCAAGGATTAATGTGCCTAAGGCTGGATTTAGCTAGTAGAAGCTACATTTTGTGTTTTAGCATAATTTTGACTTGGTATCTAAGCACAGTTATGGTACTTTGGTCAAGTAAATTCGTATATAACCTCTATATAAAAGTTATATAGGTATTTTAGTGATTCAATATCGTTCAGTTGAGCATGAACATCGACATAAGATAATTTTGGGAATTCAACTGCGGAATGTAGCACCCAAATAATATTCAAATTGCTCTATACTAGTAGGCAATCCATCTAGGAGTTTGAGATTTTATGTAAAAATCACAGAATATATGGGAAAGTCGCAGTAAGCACCAGTGTTATTTTGATGATTTCGTACAATAACGAATGTTGGTTTATTCAGTAATTTTGATCGTATATTTAGCTGGCCATACATATAGAGAGAGGACAAGGATGAGCACCTAAGAGAGGTCAGGGATGAGCACCTGCCTGAAAACTCTTTGCAGAATTCCGAGGTTTAATATTTCTCAGACACGGGTCTGAGACATAATTTTACTATTTTACCCTAGACAAAACCCCACCATTTACACTTTTAAGAAGAATCGATAAAGTGGTATTCGAAATGCATTGGTGTACAAGATTACATCATTTTTTGTTAAGCCCCAGTTTAGTCATTATTTTATCAAAAAATTCCATTCGACTCCGTCGAATGCTTTGGACATGTCTATTTTTAACCCCATAAACCTGTTTTTTTATTTTGAAATTTTCATTTTATGAATAGTCTTGTGAGCTAAAGTAATGTTTTCTGAAACCTTCCTTCCAGGGATGAAAACAGATTGCTAAGGAGAGATTATTTTCCCCAACAAACCTTTCATTATTCCTTCCATAAGCTTAGAAATTATTTTATATAAAGTATTCACAAGAGCTATAGGTCTAAATTCAACTGAAGATGTGTGATTTAAGGTTTTTGGAATTACAGAGATGAATGAGGCATTTATTTATTTGGAGATGTTACCAGTTATGAAAAAAGTTTGAACCATATTGACTAAATTAGGTCAAATAGTTTCCCAATTTTGTTGAAAAAATTCGGTGGGAAACCATCTAGACCTGGACTTTTATCAGGTTCCATAGAAAACAAAATTTTCTTAATTTTAGCCTCTAACGGAGTACAACAAAGCATATCATTGTCAATATGGGTTATGCAAGATGGGATCATGTTAATCATGTTTTGATCAATTTCAGGATTACCGGTGGATGTTATATTATGAAAATGCTTAGTTATACAGTCAGAGATTTCATTTCTATTGTTTAACCACTCGTTTTTGTCATTCTTAAGAATTTCAATTATGTTTCTCCTCAACCTTTGTTTAGCTTTACTATGGAAATATTTGGAGTTCATGTCTCCTACGTCTAGATTTTGGTGTCTGCTTTTGTCCTTCAAAAATTTCTCTTTTACAGCATACCAGTTTGCAAGATCTTTTCTGAGTCTAGCTAAATCAATAGATTTCTTTGTATAATGAATCCTTTCGTTATACTTCTCTAGCTCTTTCTTATTACTTTGAATTTTTCCAAGACTACTTCTATTCCAGAGTTTCAAACGGTGCTTAACTGAAGCAATTTTTTGTTAACAGTATGTGTTAGGGATACCTTAACTAGAATCTTCCAAGTTTCTTGAATGAGTAGTTTAGACTACTCATGTTTTATCTACTCACCAAAATACTTAAAAGGGGCAGCCCCATCATTCCAATGGTTGTAGGTATTTAATCTAATTGGGACATGGCCATAAGCAAGAGGTCCTAGATGTTTTTTGCTAGAATTAGAAAACTTCTTGTTCAACTTAGAGTTAACTAGAGCTATGTCTAACCCCTGCTCTATATTTTGAGTATCAGTTCTATGATTATTCTAAGTAAAAGTATAGCCAGTAAATCCCAGGTCAATTAGTTCACAATTATTTATAAGATTATTGAATATCCGAGCTTCGTTTTTCTTGAAAGGGAATCAACTGTTTTCTTCTTCTTCATGGAGGAGGACCACATCCAGATCCCCAATGATTATCCATGGTTAATTCATGGTTTTTCAAGAATTCAGTTTCAAACTTATATAAGGAATCCCATAGAAACATGTAAGAATCCAACTACTACTATTTAGAAGATTTGTTACAGATGCATTAATATAATTATAAGCATAGTCCATAATTTGAATATTGACATTGTTTTTCCAAATGAGACAAAAGGCCACCTGCACTTCCTCTTTGAGGTACAAGATGGTAGTTAAAGACATTTACTTGATTTAAGATGTTATGTACTTCTTTATTTTGTTGCTTAGTTTCAAAAAGAAAAAATATGTCAGGATTTTCCTTATTGAGAGTATTCAAAAGACTGTTCCTAGTATCTAGTTTCCCTAAACCCTGGAAGTTCCATGCTATCATATTGATAAACTGCCAAAAATATGAAATCACAAGATATGTAAATTCAGTTAGCACAATTCTAAAACAAGCCCCACTTTGCAATCCTACAGTATGCATATGTTTTATGTCATAATAATATACAAAGTTAAGACAGTAATTGAGATAGTAACTGAGCAGATCAACGTTATTACAATGGAAAATGATTAAAACCAAGTGTTATAAGCATATGTAGAAGTAAACAATATACTTGCAGGATTGACTATTAGTATTTTTATAATTATTAGGCAACAAATTGGGGGTTAGAGTTACCTCATTGTAGCATGACAAGCCCTTCATAGTTAGTAAATGATTCAATTTAGCGGTATAGTTTATAAAACTAGGGCATTTAGGGTCTGGATCTATTTCTTAGGTACTTGAAAGATTTACCTTAGAATGGGTTAGAAGAATGGTTCGGGTATTTCCTTGAATCTCTGATTTTCAGAGTAGTTTTCTTTTTTCCATTTGTAGCAGATAGTATTCGGGATCAGACGAGTACGCATTAGCTTTGACAAAGAGGTTAAATGACCTTCTCATATTTTAAAGAGCTTCTTAGATCTGCTACAGGAATCAAGATACACAAAAGAAGAACCAAAATAATTCCAGAAACGGAAAATTCGAGAAAAAAAATGAATCACAAAGAAGGATTACGGCTAGTTAAAGATCAAAAAGAGAAAGATTTAGAGATTAATTAAAAATCCAATTGTTTATCTCGTCGTTGCCAAAAAATCAGTTGCTAAGAGAAGCATGAATAGATTCTATCTCAGATCTTAGAAACTTAGGAACAGATTTGAATCTTGAAAAATTGGAACGACTGAGGTTTCTTGGAATCTGTCAGTCTCGGTGTCTTTGAGTGTTGAAATTGCGATTCTCTTGGTGTCTTTGAGTCTCGGTATAACAAATATGAAGATAGGTCTCTGAAATATTTGGAGCTTTCAATGAATTCAGTTGTATCCCTGTTTTAGTAACCGGAGTTAACAAACCTGAATATGATTTTGATTTGAATATAAGAGGATGAGTTATTGGGGGTTGTTGATGATCATCGCCACCGACGACGGTGGTTACTGGCTAAAAAATGGTATTTACTAGCTATACGGTGGTGGTTTTAGGGCAGAGAAAAAATCGCCAGAGAAAAAGGAGAGAGGACAATTAAAATCCTTAGGGAAATTCATATGAGATGCACTTCTTAGGGCAATTCTTATGAGACGCTAAAATTGACAATTTAAAAGGTCCGGGAAAAAAATTAATTATATAAAAACATCAACAGGTATTACAAAGACTCACAAAACTAAAATCTTAATGTCTAATGAAATATTTCCAACCATAAAGAACTTGGTCAGTTGGAATCAGGGCTGTCAACGGATACTATAGAAACAGAAACTGGCTCAGCCGGTTTCGTTTCCGATAAGCCTTATCGGATATCCGATATCCGATAAATTCCGACGGAACCTTAATATTCAATTCCGATTCTGTTTCGATAAGCTTATCCGATATCGGATATTTTTCCGATAATTTTCGATATCTTTGCCAACATGTGAATTTGATGATTTTAATCACCAATTCTCTCATGCCCTGCAATAATCGATCATTCACAAACATAACCCATTCTCACCACTATCGGACAGTCATTCTTCCCTGTTTTAATCGAAACAACACCATCATCTCTACTTGACTTCTTCTCAATGATTCAGTTCTAACAAAAACCCAAAAGCAAACCACCACCGGCTGGTGCTCTTCTCTTGATACCAACAGATAAAACTATCACAACAGTTTCTTCTAGACCTTCTTCAAATCCATCATAAACCACCATCTTCTTTGTAACCCACAGATCCATCTTCTTCTTCACTTCGTCCATGATAACCTCCACTGTCTCAAGAATCCAAATTATCCCAATTTCCAGTCTATATCATAACCACAAATCACTCGAACCCTAATTCCAATCCCAGTATCAACAAACCCAGATCAATCAAAAAGAAACCCAAATTTCTTGCTTTGAAGTTTCACTCTCTCCCCATGTTTCTTCTTCTTCGATCTCATCTTAATAACAAGCTTTATCTTCTTCCTTCAACTGCAATTTGGTCTTGGATCAGACCGTCTGTTCTTGCTTTTCTTAAGAACCTAGACAGAAACTTCTCACACCCAACTCTTCTTTGCCTTCTCAGATTCAATTTCTTCTACAAAAACCCACAATTCATCAAACCCACTTTTTCTTCTTATTTCAGTTCACCGGCAACTCAACAGTATCGGCCAACAGCTTCCTCACATCCACCAACAAATCTGACTAAAACCCATTCGACACCATTTCTTCACTGTCTTGATTGACACCGAAACCACCGGCATCACCATCTTTCTTTCTTGTTCTTCACAGCGTCACCATATTTCTTAAAACCATTCTCAATTCTGCATCTCTTTCTCTTTTACGTCTCGCCCCCAGCACCAACAGTTCCATCAGCTAGAAATGAGAGTCTCTTCTGTTTTGAACGAAGGAATCAATATTTGATTCTTAGAATGTGCCCCAACGAGATGTGGTGGAGATGATGTAATTTTAAAGTGGTAAATAAAGATTCGTTACTCAGACTTGTGAAGATTGATTTTAAATTTAATTTCTAAAACTAAAAGTATGAATACTCAAATATTTTTTATAAAGATGGGAGAAAACTGAGACTAGGATTCCACTATTTTCCAATTTCAAAGTGATTAAGTTTAATCATGTAATTAAAACATTTTAATTTGATTCTAATTCATTCAAAAATAGATTTTCAAAACAACAACTGTATAACAAAAGCATGCAGCATCTAGGGACCTAAGCCGAGGCATGCACCATCTAACAAAATCATAATTGCTTAACAAAAATCTTTTAAATCAATTTTTAATCAAGGCAATTAATCATAAATAAATTGCATAAATTAATTAGATAATTACCACATATTTGTTGGAAAAGTAGCTTCCTCCGTAGCCTCAGAGATGAAGTTTAGCTCCTCATTGTAATGGCAAAACCCTCAAAAATCGATTTCATAACTCAAAAATTGCTTACAATGAGAATAGAAATGCTCACAGTCAATTAGATACGAAGTGTTGTTGTGAACACTCCTAACTGTTACAGAAGGTGTTTTAAAGAGAGTGGAGAAAAAAAAAACGGTTTCTTTGGTATGGCTGAAAAAGAACAGATTATTGTTCTAATGAACGACAGTTCTTCTCTATAATATGTTCTTCTTCTTCGTTGGTGTAGCAGCAGAAACTTCTTCTCTTTGTTCACTTTTTTTTTCACGCTGTTCTTGGTTTTTCTAAGCTTCACCAACTTTTCTTCCTCTCCCAAACTCTCTAGTATCCTCTATTTATACTACCCATCACCCAAAAATTCCTTTAATCCTCTCAAATCTTTCCTTTGATCCTTGGCAGACCACCGAAAATCTTTTCCAAAAACAGAATTCTTTACTTCCTGATTTCTTCGTTTCTGGATGCTAATAAGAGAAGAAATCGATATCATTCCCTTTTTAATTCTTTCCCACACAATTCTAGTTTCCTAAGTAAAGGAATTTCCAAACTCCAAGCTTGTTTCAAAATTTCTTTTGAGTTTTCTATTTCACGCTGTATGTGAAGAATAGAAATTCTTCTTCCCGACACTTTCTATCATTTGAATTATGGGTGTGGGTGCCCTTAACCAAAGAGTGGGTTCCTTAATCCAAGTTGAGGGTGTCGTTATCATTTCTCCAAAAACATCTACAAAGAAATAAAAACCATAATAAATACAAAATCGAGCACCAACAATATATAATATTAAGATCAAATCAGACACAAAAATGTGTCTATCAAATACCCCCAAACTTATTATTTGCTAGTCCTCGAGCAAATCTAATCTAAAAATAAAATAAAATCCTAACTCACTTTCGCAGGAATCACGACTATATTTAGCATATGTAATAAGCCGTTAAACCCCTAGGTGTCCTTAGTGGACGAGTTTTGTCACGTGAGGTTTTACAAGAGGTATACCCACAAAAACTTTACTCTAGATTTTAGCGACTCGTGAACAATTAAGAATAGACACTAAACAAGCTATTTAGTTGGCTTACTCAATTCTTCGGCTATGGGAATCATTACCCTATATTAGTCCAATTGTTGTACACGAGTGTTTACTCAAGCATACTAAAATTCATATCTAAGACAACAGAGCTCTACTCAGATAATCGTTTAACCACAAGTCTCAGAATCTATCACAGTTCAATCACATGAAAAGATTTAGAAGATGAGCGTAGAAACTATGAAGGTTGCAAGTGTTGACTAAGGTGAACGGCGTTTCCCATATCTGTCTGAAGATCATTTCCAGGATGAAACCTAATGAATTCGAGATACGCACCCACTGTTCTTAAATCTAATACTAATATCAATTCAATTGGTCTATACTCGGGTTCCCATGGATCCTGCATTCCACGCTTTCTTAAGCGACGAAGACAGGGAGAACCCACACAAATTTCTAACAATAATATTTTTTTTTTCACTATTATTATTTTTTTCCTTTATATATATATATATATTTTCATAATAATGGGGCTTGATCTCGAAACACTCTATTTCATCCCGATGCCGATAACAATTTGATGCTGGGCCTCACCAAATCACTTAGAGAAACACAAATTTACAAAAGTAAAAACAGAAAGTGATATGGTAGTGATAGACTCCGAGATGTGGTGACAACTATCATGTTATTTCTAACACCTGTACTCTGTCCATTTATGAATAGACCCTTTCACTGGGTACACCAATTCCTATAAAAAAAGAGCTAAGTTTCCATCTACCTAAAATGGTTAGTGTCACCCTGAAGTGTTCACAAGTTTTTAAATTCTAGAGCTTTATTATGTCACTAAAAAGTTTCTCCCTTACCCCCAAACTTAAATCAAACAGTGTCCTCAATGTTTCTAAATATGAATGATTAAGAACATGAACAAGGAGAAACTGTTATCAATCGAAAAGAGCTAAGGAAAGATATTACCGTGTTTCTTGAGCACGGGTTACCTCCCAAGAAGTGCTAAGTTTAAAGTCTTCAGCCAGACTAAGAAAGAATTAGTCACCTCATAAAATCATATAGTAGTAGTCGGAAAAACTGTAGGTCATCTGAATCAAATAGTGCTATCACAAATAAGAGGAAAAGCAACATGCCAAGAAAATGAACAAACCGAGCACACCCTTATTTAGTTTTCTGTTTACGACAACTACTTCTAGCTGCGGTTCAGGTTCAGGCTCTATAACAGGGTCTAGATAAAATATTTTCATGGGCTGGATCTCCTCGTAGACAGGATCAAAAGAATCAGGTTGTAGAGTCTGGAATAACTCAACTTTAGAAGCACATAATAATAACCTGAATAATTATGGATCCTTAAAGTTAATCATATGTGACTCACACAGTTGACTATTATGAAGGTGGTCATTCATAAACAAATGTGTCGATTCTAATTTCCTAAAGTAATTAGTTTTAGTCTCAAAACTTAATAACTGACACATTTGAAATTCCAACGTTCCCACATATGGACGAAAATATTTTGGTGGGAAAACAAAGTCAATCTTGGTATTACTGCCTAGGTAAACCACATCGACCAGAGGATGGGTTTCTAACAACTGAAATTCTTTCTGGACATCAACAGGTTCAAGGAATCTAGCTCGAAAATGATCTTGTAAAATGGTAGAGGTGCATATGTCAAGTCCCAAGTTAGGGACCTTTCTAAGATATAAAGCACATGGAGAATGATAGTCACCCCCAAACTTAAAGTTTTTAGTGTCTCTAGATAGACTCATCACACTTTCTCTATTTTCTAGATCGTCTGGTTCCCGAAAATTGTCAATTTCTTCTTTTAAATGTTGATCAACTAGACATTCCTCTAATGTATATTCTAATAAGGTATTTGGTAATGACTCCTGAACTAATGTTTCTATCATGTTTACCTCCTCCGTGCATGTGTCACCTAACTCAGAAGGTTGCTTATTAATATGGAAAATATTTAGTTCAACAGTCATATTACCAAAAGACAAATTCATAATACCAGTTCGACAATTCATGATCGCATTAGATGTAGCTAAAAACGGGCGACCTAATATCACAGGTATCTGATTCTCTAGGTCACGGACAGGTTGAGTATCAAGGACAACAAAATCTACTGGATAAATAAACTTATCTACCTCAATAAGAACATCCTCTATGATACCACGAGGAATTTTCACAGACCTATCAGCTAATTGCAGTATTATCTGAGTAGGTTTCAACTCACCAAGTCCTAGCTGAAGGTACACATGGTACGGAAGTAAGTTCACACTGGCTCCTAAATCAAGTAACGCTTTCTCAACACGGTAGTTACCTATTGTGCAAGAAATGGTTGGGGACCCTGGGCCTTTGTACTTAGGAGTTGTAGTATTCTGGAGAATTGAACTCACATGACTAGCTAAAAAGGCTTTCTTTGGTACACTAAGCTTTCGCTTTTGCGTACAAATATCCTTAAGAAACTTGGAATAAGTAGGAATCTGCCTAATTGCATCTAATAGCGGAAGGTTTATCGTGACTTGCCTAAAAACCTTCAGTTTATCATTAAAATTGGATTCCTCCCTAGTTGGTATTATAAGTTGTGGGAATGGGGCTTTGGGCACAAAATCGGGTTCAGCCGGAACCGCATTGGATTTTTTAGAGACTTTATCAGTCTCTTCAACTATAGGCTCGGAAGGGTGAACCACAGCATGTTCACTATTGGGCGAGGTTACCTCATTGTCTACTACTCTACCACTCCTAAGGATTTTAATTGAATTCACATGGTTAGTAGATAACGCATGAACTCCTCTAGGGTTGGGTTGCGGTTGACTAGGGAACTTGCCTTTTTCTCTTAAAAACTCATTCAACTGACTAAAATGGTTTCTTAAATCATGGATAGCATGTGAGTTATCTTGCATTATCTTCTTATTGTCTGCTAAATCTTGGTTGATTTTTTTCTCAAACTCAGCAGAGTTATATGTTAGGAGAGCGAGAGACTCTTCTAAACTCATGATCCTTTTGTCTAAAGATTTCTGAAATTGTGCCGGTCCAGAAGAATTCTTAGTATAACCAAAACCTGGTGGACCCTGAGGGTTACTAGACTGACCTTGATTCTGGTACTTAGACTAAGAAAAATTTGGATGGTTTCTCCAACCAGGGTTATAGCTTTCTGAATATGGATCAAACTTCTGACGGTTATCATATCTAGTGTTATTATAAAGAGCATGGGCTTGCTCTTCAACAGTCTGTCCTTCCCAAAATGGCTTGGACTCTATTCCTCGACTAGATTGACTTAATTCTAAGGCTTCTAACCTTTTCACTATAAAGACATATTTGGCATCTGATTCAAGACTTTCATCTACCCTATTGACATTACCTCTACTCAGAAGAGTTTTTCTAGGGGGTTCCTTACTACATTCTCATTGATGGGTCTTATCAGCAATCTCATGCAAAAATTTCATCGCCTCAGTAACATCTTTACTATCAAAACTTCCTGTACATAATGACTCAACTATGATGGTTGTTGGATAATCTAGCCCTTCATAAAGGATTTGGACCAGTCTTTGGTCTTCTAAACCATGTTGGGGACATTGTGTTATTAATTCATTGAACCTTTCCACAAAGGTGTACAAAGACTCTCCTTCGTGTTGCCCAAATGTGGAAATATCTTGCCTAAGTTTTGATATCTTGTGCGTAGGGAAAAATTTAGCTAAAAAGGCAGCAGTAAGTTGTTCATATGTCTCGATGGATTCAGATGGCAAACTATATAACCAAGACTTGGCTTTGTCTCTCAGGGAAAATGGAAATAACCTAAGTTTCAAAGCTTCATCAGACATGTTGTGAATTTTTAGGGTACTACATATTTCTACAAAATCCTTAATGTTAAAGTAAGGGTTTTCATTTTCTTTCCCTAAGAAGAGTGGGAGCATCTGTATGGTCCCAGGTTTCAACTCATAGTTGGCTTGAGTTTCAACCAACTTGATACATGATGGACGAGCAGTCCTAGTAGGATTCAACAAAGATTTTAAGGTTGTCATTTCTGACACAACTGAAAAATTAGGAATAACTTCCTCACTAAGAGAAAAATTCTCAAAACTAAAGTTTCCAAAGATAGGGCTCTCAAAAGAAGGGTTTCCTAAATTCTCACTTTCAGCGACAAAGTTTCTATTCTCGTCGATGATCAAACAGCCAATAAAATCTCTTCTCCAGGCACGCTCAATGGGCATGCAATAACTCCTAATCAGAAGGGAATTCTAAACAAACACAAAGCAAGGTCGACTCAACCAAATCAAACCTATTGATTCTAGGAAACAAAAAGCATGATGGCTCCACTTATATTGTTTTCTAGACCAGCTTTTATTCTTTCAAAAGACAACTAGTTACAGTTTTAGCAACCTCTTAGGACGATCCGAATTAGATTAAGTCGAAGAGAAACAGGATAAGCTATAAGGAGCTTTGATAACCCTGCCTCTTTGGCAACGTTTCCCTGGGTTACAAGGCGGCGCTAATCAACTTAAAATAATCTTTTCGAACTTCGAGTTAGGCTAACAAAGCAATCAATACAATCATTTTGAATGATTTTCCAATAAGCTCGATACCCTATCGGTCTTCTTTCTAGTCAAATTTTAAGGATCAGGTTCGTGTTATGTAACGTGTTCCTAAGGCGGGCAAGAAGGAAACGGTGATGAAATCCGAGTCCTTATCTTGTATGGCCAGTTCTTGCCCTTTACTAAAAAAGTAAGTCCGTTTTCAGTTCCTCAGCATATATGCATGCGAAGGAATACAGTAAACCCACTTGCAGGGGATTCGTGGGTTGATCGAGTCTTACCTCCCGTACCAGACGGGCGATGAATCGGTTGTAGTCGACTCGGGCCACCGACTCCTGTATCAGTGTGCGAACCCGAGGGGCCGAGACAATATCGTAATTGTCGTCCCTGTAGCAGTTTATATTTAATACCCTTCCGTAGGGTTTAAAAATAATAATAAAGTCCAAAAAGTCCAAAGTCCAAAGAGAAGTGTCCAAAAATAAAAACAAATACAGAAACAATTAAAATCCTAATACAATTTTCTAAAAATAAAATAAAATAAAATTTAATTAAAATCTAATTAAGAAACATCTTTGTCTTCTTTTTCGTTCTTTTAAGCTTTAGCTTTTAACTCCAAGTCTTTAGCTTTAATTCCAAATCTTTAACTTTAATTCCAGAACTTTGGTTCACTTTCCTTTCGATCCAAAATCCAAAACCTGCAGCAAAAAGAGAAATACCAAAAGAAACGTAAAACAGAACATAGTATAAAAAAAAATAATCTAACTAAACTAATTAACCTAAAAAAAATAATCTAAACACAATTCTAAAAACAAGTCCGCGTCGGCGGCAAAAATTGATGTAATTTTAAAGTGGTAAACAAAGATTCGTTACTCAGACTTGTGAAGATTGATTTTAAATTTAATTTCTAAAACTAAAAGTATGAAAACTCAAATATTTTTTATAAAGATGGGAGAAAACTAAGACTAGGATTCCACTATTTTCCAATTTCAAAGTGATTAAGTTTAATCATGCAATTAAAACATTTTAATTTGATTCTAAATCATTGCAAAAATAGATTTTCAAAACAACAACTGTATAACAAAAGCATGGAGCATCTAGGGACCTAAGCCGAGGCATGCACCATCTAACGGAATCACAATTGCTTAACAAAAATATTTTAAATCAATTTTTAATCAAGGCAATTAATCATAAATAAATTGCATAAATTAATTAAATAATTAACACATATTTGTTGGAAAAGTAGCTTCCTCCGTAGCCTCAGAGATGAAGTTTAGCTCCTCACTGTAATGGCAAAACCCTTAAAAATCGATTTCATAACTCAAAAATTGCTTACAATGAAAATAGAAATGCTCACAGTCAATTAGATACGTTCAAAAGTGTTGCTGTGAACACTCCTAACTGTTACAGAAGGTGTTTTAAAGAGAGTGGAGAAAAAAAACGGTTTCTTCTCTATAATATGTTCTTCTTCTTCGTTGGTGTAGCAGCAGAAACTTCTTCTCTTTGTTCACTTTTTTTTTTCACGATGTCTTGGTTGTTCTAAGCTTCACCAACTTTTCTTCCTCTCCCAAACTCTCTAGTATCCTCTATTTATACTACCCATCACCCAAAACTTCCTTTAATCATCTCAAATCTTTCCTTTGATCCTTGGCAGACCACCGAAAATCTTTTCCAAAAACAGAATTCTTTACTTCCTGATTTCTTTGTTTCTGGATGCTAATAAGAGAAGAAATCGATATCATTCCCTTTTTAATTATTTCCCACACAATTCTAGTTTCCTAAGTAAAGGAATTTCAAAACTCCAAGCTTGTTTCCAAATTTCTTTTGAGTTTCCTATTTCACGCTGTACGTGAAGAATAGAAATTCTTCTTCCCGCCACTTTCTATCATTTGAATTCTGGGTGTGGATGCCCTTAACCAAAGAGTGGGTACCTTAATCCAAGTTGAGGGTGCCGTTATCATGTCTCCAAAAACACCTACAAAGAAATAAAAACCATAATAAATACAAAATCGAGTACCAATAATATATAATATTAAGATCAAATCAGACACAAAAATTTATCTATCAGGAGAGCTGGCCATGTCCAATTCTTTTGTTATGTCCCCACATGGATTTCACATGCTTAAGGTATAACGGAACATTGGGCTTATCGATACAGGATATTATCGGAACAGAAACTGGCTCATCCGGTTCCGTTTCGATAAGCCAATGAAATCCGGTAGAAGTTGAGTTTCCGGCATCTGATAACCGTTATGTCGGATAATTTCCTATAGGATTCCGGATTTTCAGAAATGGCTATCGGATTTCGGATTATGATTGACAACCCTGATTGGAATACTAAGAAAAACAACTAAATTAAAGCACTATAAAATTACGTTGGCCTTTGTGCAATGAACAAATATCTGTCTAGATTAGGATGTTCCGCTAAAAGCGATTTTGTTTCGCTCCTTTAAAATGATTCAACAAGTGATAAAATATAAGATCCTCCAAATATCTTTATTTTTTTCCCTCGTCTTATAGTGTCTCCATGCAATAAAATTGTCTTGGTAAATGAATTGATATTTTTCATAACATTTAACTTTACCGAATATGTAAAAGATTTAGGATTTGTTGTAAGACTTTGGGCCCATATATGTATGGTCCATATAGATATAACCAGAATTTACCTTATAGAATATATATATATATATATATATATATATATATATATATATATAAAGTCTTAAACCTATATAACATGTAACTCTTATCTAATGAATAAGAACTCTTCCTCTCTTCTTATTCTTTGTTTTTCCATCTTCTAGTAATACTCCAACACGTATCAACATGATTCTATCAACTGGTGTAATTTTTTTATTTTTTTTCTAGTCGAGGTTCAAATATAAGTAAATGACCAATTCATCTAAAGGAAGATGACGAAGATGTGTTGGGAGATGAAATTCATGTATCTAAGTACAATAGACGCATTGTTGTACTTAGTATAATGTACTCGACCAAATATTACAAACCAACTCATAAGCGGACCAAATGACAATTTATATTATAAAATCCATTTATTCCCTTTTTCTTAAGCACCCTTTTATTAGTTACATTAATTGAGTAATATTATTATCACCAAGAAAATAAAATAAAATAACATAAATAAAAATAAAAATTAAAATTAAATACAAAATGGAATGAAATAACCCCAACTTTATCTCTATTACATAGCACGTGACACCTTATGACGGATAAGAGGATACAAATATACGGATACTTTATATAGGGATTAGCAAATTTTTAAAATATGGAAATACAAGATATAATAGGATATTTATATTAATTAAAATTATTTTTAGAATTATAATCAATTCAGGTATCATATAGTATTTTTAAGTAAAAAACAATTTAATTTAAGCCGAAAAATCTTTCATTATTCATAATAATTAAAAAATATGAAAAAAATTAAAAAAAATCTCATAAAAACTATTTATAAAATAATAATAAAAATATCTAACTAATCGCTTATTCATCAAATGAATTAAATGCATCTCCACTAACATCTCATGTTTAACCTTTCTAATATCACACGTTTTACTTTCTCCTTTCATATAATTTTTACTGTTTCGTGAAAGGAGACAAAGATTAGACTGAACATAAACTAAATCTTCAGTGCGTTGAGGTTAAATCTTATTTCTTTTTATTATAGGAAGTATCTCCTCAAAGTATCTGAAAGATATCTCCAAGTATCCCTTGAAATTTTTGTAATTAAAAAGAAAGGTACATTAAATGGAATATCCAAAACATATGCAGAAGATTCCAAACTCGATACGTCACTAATTTTAAAGTACATGTGATGCTTCCTTCACATGTAATACATGGCCAAAGACGACGTTACATGTGGACTAAGGATAACAGGTTTTTGTTTTTTTTCAATTTTTTTATAAAAACAATAAATTAAAACTAAGCAAACACATTTTATATATTTTTTTTTACATATATTATCTATCAAAAATTTCTTCCAACTATTGTCCAAGCTTCTAGAATCTGACTTGAAGTTATTGGACAAAATGAGTTTTAATAAATAATTTTTTGGTCTTGATGTGGTTTGATCTTAATACCTAAGGGTCTTTATAGATACTTGCTTATTTTCATGAATGAATGAAAGAGATAGCCTTTAGTCCCACATTAGATAAAACTAAAGATGAATACCACCATATAACTAAGAACCTTAGTTATCTATGGGTGGGCGGGCACGGGTGTGTAAATAATGCTTGGGATACTTATGCTTTGGGCTTGTGGGCGTGTGGTAGACTTGTCTTGAGCATGTGCGCGTGCCAACCAAGATCTAATTTTTTGGTCAAAATTCGTTAGAATTTCCTTTCCTAAATGAATTTAATTAAATCAAATTGAATTTTTCTTTAATATAGGGAGCGTATGACCCGACGTGGGATAATTTTCTTACAAAAGATTTTCTTCTGCAACATTATATGTCTTAATGTCGACATTATTTTTAAATATGCTTTTTTACCTGTCGACATTCAATTTCACATATAATTTTCTGACTTAATTGCATAATTGATTTGGCTTAATTGTTGTGTTGATTTCACTCATATTCTTCGTCTA
Organism: Papaver californicum; assembly: GCA_023531435.1. Classification (NCBI taxonomy): domain Eukaryota; kingdom Viridiplantae; phylum Streptophyta; class Magnoliopsida; order Ranunculales; family Papaveraceae; genus Papaver; species Papaver californicum. The sequence goes on along the minus strand of JAJJMC010027464.1, from coordinate 8,682,941 downwards.
TAAAATAAACTTGAATTATGTATTCCAAAACACACCATAAGTTGCTATTATCCTATATTTTTTTTTCACCTCTTATCGCTTTAATTTACGTCATGTGTTTATTTCTTTCTTCTATAATCTTTGTTGTTGAGTTCGTATGAGTGGGAAAATATTGTAGTGTTATACAAGATTTGTATCGGGTACTGTGGGGTATTAGCGTCACTCATTATTAAGGTGTACCGGTGAATATTTTTATTAAGGACAGTTTGATGATCAAATGACTTTGTCCTCTTTGTGTTGTGTTATTTTAATTCCTCTCCAAGTATTTTTATCACGCGAATTGGATGTCGCCTACTTGAATGGTTTAACTATCACAATCCATATACTATGAGTGTCTGTGTCTGTGTCTTGAGATATTCGGATAACAATTTAAGTCAATTTTCACTTTTCATTCATCTTAAGAGAAAAATTTCGTGTTTTAATCCACTGAGCTTTATTTTCTGAAAATCATCAACCTTCTCGCCAAGTTTCCAACCATTTTAATACCAAGCCATGTAGCGTAGCAATTCCTCATTGGGATTATGGTTATGTGAGTAACGTTTTTTCCTATTTAACCATGTTTTCTTTATAACTCCGGATTTTATGCGTATAATCTATAAAACCATAAAAACAATGAAATTAGTATAACCTCACAAGTATAATCTATAAAACCATAAAAACAAGTAAATCATGCGCGGAAAGCATGTTGAGAAAGGCACATCGACGTGCCTTTTCCTGGGAAGCCTTTAAGTTTGCATTTCGGTTACCAGCATAAAAGTGGCGTATCGGATAATTCTGGACTGCACATCGCAGCACTGGGGGTATAATTTTCCGGTCCATCATAAAAACTCAAGCCCTTTTGACCACCGAAAAAACCTACAATTATTTACCCCGGATCATATATTCAAGCATGACGATCACAGGACAATCACCTTCATCTTCCAAGAGTTCCAAGATTTGTTCACCATCTCTATATACTCGTAAAATTTCTTTGAAGCTTGGACCTAAACTTTCATTTTCATAAAACCATCTCTTCGACCGAAACACCATGACGTTGATAGGAGTCTTGAAACCATCTTATTCTTGAAGAACACTTGTGAAACTGGCCACGTTTCACAAATACCATGAAAATCTTCAATCGCCATCAGTGAATCTTGCATAGACTCCTCCATTGGTCAATAAAAAAACCATATAGAATAATAACCGCTATCTCCACCTAACAAGTAAGCTAACAACATATTGAAATCTAACCCATAAAGGAAAAATTAACTTCAATATCATATTCCAGTACATGTCATGATTACTGTATATCTAAAACAAACCATCAGATATCTCTATTGTGACTAACAGGCTTAATCCTTTGACCGATACTCAAAAACATCACCAATATGACATACTCTTTACCACCAACACACCCAACATCCTTGCTTGAAATATATATCATATGAATGCCCATATTATTGTGGTACATGCTTTCGAGATCGAGCACATATTTTATATTCCGTGCAAGACAACAAGAATACTTTAAGATATATTTGACAACATAAATTAATAACATCCCGTGCTTAACTTCAAAGCATTGTTGGATCTACTTCTACATGAGACCTCAAGAACCCATCATTTCTTCAAAATTTGTAACCCATTTTTTATAGTGTACACTCTTTAAGAAATCTATATGTATTCCACCTCCTTTTTTATAGTGTATGGTTACTAACACCCTTTATTTATTGATTTTTTATTTATTTTTTATTTTTGTCAGAAATAAATACAATGGGGCTATGGGGCTTGATCTCAATCACTCTACTTCATCTGAACGGCAACAAAAAGGCAATACCATAGCCCTACCAAATCACTTAGAGAAACACATAAATTTGCAAAAATAAAAACAGAAAGTGATATTGTCAAGATTGACTCCGAGATATGGTGACAACTATCATAGTATTTCTAACACATGAGCTGGGAACCCTTTTATGAATAGACCATTTAGCTGGGTACGTCAATTCATGCAGGAAAGAGTTATGTTTCCATCTACCTAGAATGGTTAGTGTCATTCTAAATAATTCACAAGTTTCTAAATTTTGGAGTATCTTATTGACATCCATTTTTAGAAACTCTACCCATAAACCTAAATTTAACATTGTCCTTGATGTTTTAAACTGTGCAATCTAGAATGGCATGCAATATATATAAAAAAGAGAGATAAATATAAATCAAAGAAAAGGGATTGGAAAATTTCACCCGATTGACGTAAGAAAAGCAGTATTCCATGTAACACACACCAAACGATAACAATATCAAAGAAAACTGAAGAAAAAGAAAAATCTAACTACTAGAATATACAAACAATAACTCTCCATATATTAACAACCTGAATATATGGGAATCAACTCAGAGCACAATACAAACAACCAATGATAGCCTCATACTCTCGTTGTAAGGATGTAAAGATAGTGAGACTATCAAGCAAAAAGAGCTACCCCCAAACCTAGTTTTTGCAAAGGATACAATATATATATAATAAAAACCTAAACAACGATTAGAAAATTAAAAATATTAATTACAATATTTTACAACCGCTCCCAGGCAATGACGTCAAAAACTGATAGGGTTTTGAAACCTATGTATATAACCGCAATCACATGGCGTCTACAATGTAGACAGTGGCAAGTACGGGTCAAACCCATAGGGAGCGGAAAAGTGTTGTAACCAATATTCCTAATCAGCTAATCAAGGATGATTTTTTTGGATTTCTTTTTTAGAATTAAGAATAAAATAATTAAACTAACCAAATTTAAATTATAGAGTAGTGGAGTCGGTAACTAGGGAACCCGTTTTCAACCAATCTAATCATATAAACTCAATTATTTTCTTGAATGTATTTTCTAAATTATTCGAGACAATTATTGAAATTAATCTCATGTCTCGAAAAATAATGCATTAAAATCTTAAATTATTGTTTCACCGGAATAATTTCCTTCGCTTCTAATGTAGCAATTCTAAAGCGTTATTTATCAATCCTAAAACATACACCGTCAAAGAATTTAACCCAAGCACGACATATCAATTAAAAAACATAAAAAATTAAAAAAATTACATAAACAATAAGATACGAAGCTATATGAAATGAAATTATTAATTAATTAAATCATTGCAAAATTATTATTAGAAAAAATTAATATGAATTTATATGATCAAATTTGGTTTTCATCCAAAATTCTAGTCACAAAATATTAGAACATGATAATTTTTTTTTTAAAACCCATAAAAATAATTAACCAAAAAAACAATCACCGTCGTCACCCAGTGGTAAACTACTCTTTCTTCTTTGTTTTACGCAATGCATGTACGACCAGCATACTTCCACTTCTCTCAGCCCTTTGCGGCGCGCCCAAAAATAGAAAAACTCTCCAGTTTAGAACTCTCTTCTTCTTCTTTTATACTAACCTAACAACCTCTCTCTATGGCACGTCCCTAGCCAATGTCAGCACTGTAAAGTTTTTCTCTTTTTCAGAGCCAACGCTTTCTTTACGTTTTTTAAATAGTTGTCAGACGTTATCAACACCTAAGCTCCCAACTTTCTTGTTTAACTAACTGAGGCACTCTTCTTTTCACTCCACGTGTTCACTTGTCCCTCTCATGCTCCAGACGTCCACTTACAGCCGCCAACAGAATGTCTAGGAACTCTAAGAAAAAAATATCTTGCAAGTCTCTATCCATACGTCCACATCCACCTCCTGCTTTCTATCTTGTTCTAACCAACGAAAATAACCAAAACAAGAGAAACCTCATTCACTATTCGCGTCCCCATCTTCTCATTTCGTCTGACACCACCTACGCCTCTATTTGTTTGCGGCACCAAGGGCAAAGACTCGATAAATATGACCAATATCTTGAGTGGCATTACACACAGCAGTTAGTAAATGCTTCAGTGGCACATCACCATCCGAAGAAGGCACAACACCCTGTTTTGTAGTTGGCTTTTTACCACCGACCATTTCTCAATTACTAATATAATCTCTTTAGCTATAATTTATTTGTAACAGTGAGTTTCACGCATACAACCTAAAATAACATAAAAATTATAAAATTAACATAAAAATAATCAATAGTGAATATAAATAAGATGATAAATGTATGTAAATTTAGTGCCCATCACTTATCCCTAACTTATATTTTACTAGTCCTCGAGCAAAACTAATCTAATAATAAAAATAAATCCTAATTCACTTTCGAAGGAATCGTGATTACACTTAGCATGTGTAACAAGCCTTTAAACCCCTAAGTGGTCTTAGCGGACGAGTTTTGCCTCGTGAGGGTTTATAAGAGATATACCCATAGAATTTATACTCTAACTTCTAGCTACCCGAGAACGATTGAGGATAGACACTAAACATGATATTTAGTTGGCCCACCAAATTCTTTGGCTATAAGAATCCTGTATGGATCCAATTGTTGTACACAAGTTTGCACTCAGCGTACTAAAATTCATATAAGAATTCAGAACTCTACCCAGATAGTTCTACAACCTACGACACTCATAATCTATCAAAGTTCAATCACATGAATAGATTTAGAAGATGGATATGGAGATAATAAAGTTTGCACATGTTTACTATGATGAACGGTGTTTTCCAGAACAACTGTATGAACATCAATGCCAGGTTGACTCCTAATGGAATGAGATACGCTCCCACTTTTATTAATACTAATACTAACTCAGTTGGTATATACAAAGACTTAATCGTCAGTTTTATTTATTAATAAAATTTTTTTTGATTTTTTGATTTTTTTTTTTGCAGAAATAAAATACAATGGGGCTTGATCTCAATCACTCTACTTCATCCCAGCGGCGACAACACGGCAATACCAAGGCCCCACCAAATCACTTCGAGAAACACATAAATTTACAAAAATAAAAACAAAAAGTGATATTGTCAAAATTGACTCTGACATATGGTGACAACTATCATGTTATTTCCAACACCTGAGCTAGGCATCCTTTTATGAATAGACCATTTAGCTGGGCATGCCAATTTATGTAGACATAGCTATGTTTCCATCTACCTAGAATGGTTAGTGCCATCCGTAATAGTTCACAAGTTTCTAGATTTTGGAGTATCTTATTGGCATCAATTTTCAGAAACTCTACCCCCAAACCTAAATTTAACATTGTCATCAATTTTGAAACTATGCAACCTAGAATGACATGCAATATATATAAATAGGAGATACAAATATAAATCAAAGAAAAGAGATTGGAAAATTTCACCCGATTGACGCATGAAAAGCAGTACTCCCTGTAACACACATCAAACGATTGTAATAACAAAGATAACTGAAGAAAAATAAAAATCTAACTACTAGAATATACAAACAATGAATCTCCATATATTAATAACCTGAATATCAGGGGATCAACCCAGAGCATAATACAAACAACCAATGACAGCCTCACACTCTCGTTGTAGGGACGTAAAAATAGTGAGACTATCAATAGAAAAGAGCTACCCCCAAACCTGTTTTTTACATAGGATATGTCATTTTGAATGGAAATAACCGAGTCAACGGGTTTGCTAGGGACGGGAACTGAAACTGTAGGAGAAACATACACATATACATAGATGTCACGAGAAGAGAAGTAGTCCACCAATTTTTTTGAAACACACACATCTAATCCTAAACTAGGAACCCTATAGAAAGTTGGGTTAACTTATCCGTGAGAAGTGACAGATGATATGGATTTGAAATTCTCTATATTGTCCTTTTGTGAGGAAGTCGACAATCCCTCCAAAATCTCTAATGTTACATGGTCATCCGTGTCCTTGAAAAATTCTATTGATTCTCCTAAGTCATAGGAAAAACATGTACTATCATTACTCTTCTGTAATATCCTTGAGAGATACACATCATCATTATCTACATCTAAGTGATTGTAGGAATCGTATAATTCAAGTGACCAGAAGGTATCTCATTATGAACATCTACTACCTCTGAGTCATTAGACTCAATAGTGGCATCCTCTGCATCTTCTAAATCATCATCATCATAATAACTTGGAAAAGTTAAATCATTTGAATAAATAGTATCTCTTGTCCGAAACTCATCATTCTGAATAAGAAAATAATCATCAATATGATCTGGAGTTGGACTAGATACATTAATTCAGATGTCATAACAATATCTCTATTCCTATATTCACAACTGTCAAGTTCATCATCATTCTCTATACACACTGATTCATCATTTAAAACGGTTTCATTATTAATATCATGAGTATAAGAAAAATTATAACGTGTATCCTCAGTAAGACCACAATCATTTACCAACTCCGTTAGTTGAACAATCGATAAACCAGTTTGTTCAGCAAGTTCATAAAAATAAGCATGAGTTTTACTCAATTCAGCCAAAAATAACTCACTAGCTTTGGACCATTCAACAATATCATTTTTGAGGTGATCAAACAAACATGGTGGATATGAGTCACAGTAGAGTGGATGCTCTCTCTCATACTGTGACTGAGAAGCATGTGAATAATAATTGGAATCAGTAAAATATGGATCATAACCTGAGTTCAGTTGGTAATAATCATAACCTTCACAAGGTTTATAATGATCATAACCGTGAGAATAATTCCAATCATTATTTACACACTCTGCTTTCATGGGTTCCTGATAATGTGAATTTCTACAAGTATATTCTCCAATTGTTTCGGTCAATAACTCATTTTCTAACTCTTCTTTCTGGAACTTTTTAAATAAGTTCCTAAATACCAGAAAAGATGTCATGTCACCAGACTCCATATATACAAAAAAAGTAAAAACAAAAATTTATACAAAAAAAATGGTGAAAATTTGGAAGTAACCAAACAACCAATCACCAATTCATTCATTCCATAAATCACACCACAAAAGAAAAGAAAAACTTGCTTCTACCCTTATAATTGGAACGGAAGAGTTCAAAGAACTCTACTAAGTATTTTCCCATTTCGAAAAGCAAGAAACTTGTGAGTACTTTGTGGAAGACGAATGTTGTTGAGCTAGGCGACCAGGAACAACACAAAAAGTACCCGAAACAAAATTCTAAGACTCAAAATTAGTCAAAAAGAACTAAAAATCCTTAAAAAATATATAAAATAAATTAAATAAATATATATATAATAAAAACCTAAACTACGATTAGAAATCAAAAATACTAATTACAATATTTCACAACCGCTCCCCGGCAGCGGCGCTAAAAACTGACAAGGTTTTGAAACCTATGTATTATAACCACAATCGCACGACATCTACAATGTAAACAACGGCAAGTACGGGTCGAACACACAGGGAGCGGGAAAGTATTGTAACCAATATTCCTAATCAACTAATCAAAGATGATATTTTTAGAATTAAGAATGAAATATTTAAACTAATTAAACTTAAATTATAGAGTAGTGGAGTCGGTAACTAGCAAATCTGGTTTCCACAATTCTAATCATATAAACTCAATTAATTTCTAGAATGTATTTTCTAAATTACTCGAGACAATTATTGAAATTAATCTCATGTCTCGGAAAATAATGCATTAAAATCCTAAATTGTTGTTTCACAGGTATATATTCCTTCGCTTCTAATGTAGAAATTCTTAAGCGTTTTTTATCAATCCTAAAACATACACCGTCAAAGAATTTAACCCAAGCACGACATATCAATGGAAAAATATAAATAATCAAGAAAATCACATAAACAATTACATACAAAGCTATATGAAGTGAAATTATTAATTAATTAAATCATTGCGAAATTATTATTAAAGAAAATTAATACGAACTTATATGATCAAATTTAGTTTTCACCCAAAACCCTAATCACAAAATATTAGAACATGACAAAGGATTTATTAAAACCCATAAAAATAATTAACCAAGGGAAAGAAACAAACAATCATCACCGTCGTCACCCAGTTGTAAATCACTCCTTCTTCTTTGTTCTACGCTCCCAATGTTGTACGGTCATCAGACTTCCTCTTCTCTTTGCCCTTTGTGGGGCGCCCAAAAACAGTAAAACTCCCCACCTCAAAACTCTCTCCTTCTTCTTTTATACTAACCTATGAGCAACTGCAACGGACGAGGGTACCAAAGAGTAAAGATTACATTTACTATTTGGTCGCCCTAAAAGAAGCGCAACGGGAGAGTAAATTTGTTTTTTCGGCGAGTATAACTACTGTTCCAGAGAAGTTTTTCTCCGAAACTTATATATACTCGCACGCTGTTGTAAGTGGACGTTAACGAAAAACGCTTCCTTATGAAAGCGTTTAGAAACACGGACGCTTGGGCAGACAAGCGTTTGATGAGACACTCATTATGGAATGCATATGAAGTAACGCTTGACTAGGAGAACGCTGGTAGGAGAAACGCAAGCTAGAAGAGCGTCTCAACCAGACGTCCATTTAAGAAAACGCTTTGGAATCCAACGTCTCCCTAAGAGGACGCCCAGCATAGGCGCTTACTTAAGAGAACGCGTGCAGATTAAACGTCTCCTTAAGGGGACGCCTATATATCAAACGCTCCTCCAACTAGACGTCCCAACTAGACGCTCCTCCACACGGGCGTGTCAATAAAACGTCCACCATAAAGAGCGTTTTGTTACCGTTGTAAACTTTCCGTTGCTGGTTGATCAGAGAAATTTTTTACCGTTGTTGAACGTTGTAAAATTTTACCGTTGAACGGCTAGTTAATTCGTAATGTATATAAACGAGTTGCCATAGTATGTTTCATCTACACAACAACCTTTCATAATTCAAGTTTAGTTCATACAACAAAGAAGAGATTTTTAAGGTTTTCTAATTTTTGGTAATTCCAATTTGTTTGTAATCACTTTCATTAATGGGTCCAAAACCAAGAGGTCCAAATTTTACTGTTAATGAAGATATAACCATGTGTAGGATTCATTTATCAATATCTCAAGATTGTAGTGTTGGTACCGATCAATCAGAAGACAAATTATGGTCTCGCATCAAAGCTGGAATGAAAGAAGCTATACCTTCAATGGCTGATCGGAGTTGGACCTCTATTCAGAAACGCTTTTAGGGAATAAGTAAAGATGTGGCTCTTTACTCTGCAAAGGAGGCAGAAGTGGAACGTGAACACCATACTGGATGGGGTCCAGAAACAAAGGTATGTGAAGACTTAAATTTTATGCACTGCCTTATTAAAGTTTTGAATTGTATGTGATGCACTAACTATTTTTCTAAACAACAATAAACAGAGTGTAGAAGTAAGGAGGCTATTCAAGGAAGCTAATGGTGGGAAACCATTTAAGCACGAAGAGTGCTACGCAATTATGTTAGAAAACATCAAATATTCAAGACGATCAACAGCTGTTTTCGATTCATCACAAGCCGAAGAAGATTCAGATACCAATGAAGATACTCGAAAAAGACCTTCGCCAAGCCAAGGGAAATGGAGTGGATACGAAGAAATAGAAGATATACCTAACACGTATCCCCGTCCAATGGGAAAAAAGAGGCTAAACGTTTGAAGCAAACATGGAAAGCAAAATCCAGTGCCCAAGCCGATGCCTTGGACATAATTATTAACAACCAAAAAAACTTCAACTACAGTTATATGGAAAATGCTAAAAGGAAGAATGATCAGAGAGAAGCAAAAGAGGAGTATCGTATTATGATGACGGACGTCTCCCATTTGGATGCCGCACCAAAAGAGTGGATTGAAACTAGGAAGCAAGAGATTTTACAGAAAAGAAGAGAATCTCGTCTTACCTAAACAGTATTAAACTTCGAGTGTAATTTTTCCTTTCATTAATGAAAATTCTAACTTTTGAGTCGTGAAATTGATTGTCACTTATTCATAAGAACAGAACACAACTTTATATTAAGATATCTCATTTTCACATGAGTAGCGGTTGAACTTAGCACGTGCAACATGCCTTTAAACCACTAAGTGCCCCTAGTGGACGAGTGGTGTCTCGGGAGGGTTTACAAGAGATATACCCACAAAACCTATCTGCATGGTTTAATAATTTTTCATACTTCACCGAAATCCGACCATAAATGTTCGATCAAGTCATTTCGTAATCGAATATGCATTTCTTTGCTATGTACTGCAACTCGCCGTTGGTGAGTTGACATCCTCGATAGTTCTGCAGTTTCTTGACGAGATATATTAACCGGTGCATGGTGGCGCCCTTGATCATATTCATGTGGTCAATCACCGGGTTGACGTTCATCCTCCACAATCATATTATGGAGAATAATAACAGTTTTCATTATATGTGCAAGTGCGTCCATATTCCACATTCTTGCTGGTTGTTTAACGATTGCAAATTGGTTTTGCAGTACCCCAAATCCTCGCTCCACATCTTTTCGGCATCCCTCTTGCATAGCTGAGAATTTACGTTTCTTGTGTGAATCTGGATGCTTGATCGACATAATAACGGTAGCTATCTCTGGGTATATCCCATCACCAAGATAATACCCCATATCATATTGGTTCCCATTAACCTCGAAGTTCACAGGTGGTGTTTTCCCTCTGATAAGGTTTTTAAAAATATAAGACCGGTTCATTACATTGATATCGTTGTTTGAACCAGGCATACAAAAAAAAACATGCCAAAACCAGAGATCTTGTGAAACCACTGCCTCCAATTCAATACTTTCATCGCCTTTGTAGGCAATATAGGCACCAGATTGGCAGAAAACACACAAAATTGGAAGAAAACACACAAAATTTACAGAGACATACTTAGCAATTGGCAGAAAACACACAAAGTTTACTTAACCAGCATTTGGTAAAAACTAATTATCACTAGTAATATAGAAATGTCATTAGACAATCAAATTTAAGAAATTAAATTAAACAAACTGATAGTGTTAGAAATTTAAAAAATTATAATTAAGAAATTAAAATTGACATTTTAGACTAAACCATTTCTAACACTAAAATTGACATTAAAATTAATAACTTATTGACATTAAAATTGACATTAAAATTAACAAACATGTTCTACCGCATTTAGACTAATTTGTTCTAAAATTGACAAACATGTTCTAAAATTGACAAACATGTTCTACTGCATTTAAAATTATCAAACATGTTATAAAATTGACATTAAACTTAAAATTGACATTAAAATTAACAAACATTAAAATTAACAAACATGACATTAATAACTTATTAACTTATTTGTTTCTAAGACTAAACCATTTCTAACACTAAATAAATTGATACAACTAAAACAAGAAAGAAAAAAACAGAGAGTTTTAGTCTTTGTTACCGTGATTTAATTGATTTTAACCGTAATTTGTGACAAGTTTTCCCTTCCCTAGCCGCCGTCAACCGTGTCTGTTGAGAGTAAAAAGAGAAAAAGAGCGTTTGTGAAGTATAGAAGAGGAGAGGAAGAGCGTCTTTATATAGCCAACCAAACCCTAACCCTAACAAGGCGCTCACCCAAACAACTATAAACACTCATTTGTTTCTCACGGACGCTCACCTAAAGAGAACGTCAATAGCCTTCTTCACACGGACGCTCACCTAAAGAGGACGTCTGAACCCTAGACGCTCACCTAAAGAGGACGTCTATAGCCTACTTCACACGGACACTCACCTTACAAGGACGTCTAATTGACGCTCATCTACACGGACGCTCTCTAACGCTTCTGTCGGTGGACGTTTCAATAGTAAGCGCTGTTCTAGAAGCGCTTCTAGCATTCAGGCGTATATTAGGAAGAGCGTTTATCACTAAACGTCCACGCAGTACAACGCATAATTTCTATACGTTCATCCAATACAACGCTGGTACAATAGACGCTTATTAGTGTGGACGTTAAACATACGTCCACCCATAGAAGCATACGAGCATGCAAACGCTCATTTATCAGTGCGTCTGGTTCCAGAATATGAAACTCTCACCCAAATGTGTGTCCAACAACATACGTCCCACTAAGGAAACGTCCGTGTCATCTAACGTTCTTCTACAATAGCGTTTTATATCAGACGTCTATTTAAAATGACGTACGATCATATTTACTCACGCAACCGTTGTGGAAAAAATGAAAAACGACCATATTTTTTTACTCTTTGGTATTTGGTATACTCGTACCGTTGTAGTTGCCCTAACATCCTCTCTCTATGCCACGTCCCTAGCCAACGTCATCACTGTAAAGTTTTTCTCTTTTTCTGACCCAACGCCTTTTTGACCTTTTTCAATAGTTGTCAGACGTTAACCAACATCCAAGCTCTCAAATTTCTTGTTTAATTAATCGAACCACTCTTCTATTCACTCCACGTGTTCACTTCTCCCTTCATGCTCCAGACGTCCGCTTACAGCAGCCAACAGAAGGTCTAGCAACTCCAAGAAAAAAGTCTCCTGCGACTCTCTAGCCATACGTCTACACCCACCTCCTGCTTTCTATTTTGTTCTAACCAATTCCAATAACCAAAACAAGAGAAACCTCATTCACTATTCACGTCCCCGCCTTCTCATTCCGTCTGGCACTACCTACTCCTCTCTTTGTTTGCGGTACCAAGGGAAAAGACTTGATAAATATGACCAGCAGCTTGAGTGGCATTACACACAGCAGTCAGTAAATGCTTCAGTGGCACATCGTCATCCAAAGAAGAACAACACCCCGTTCTGTAGTTGGCTTTTCACCACCGACCATTTCTCAATTACCAATATCGTCTCTTTAGCTATAATTTATTTGTAAATACAAGTTTTAGGCATACAACCTAAAATAACATGAAACTAAATTATAAATTGACACAAATATAATCACTAGCAATATAAATATGATGGTAAATATATATAAATTAAATGTCCATCATTTTCCAAGCTGCGTATACCTCTGGAAGGCTAATTAATGACAATACTATTATAGCTCACGAAATGATTCACTCAATGAAGAAAAAAGAAGTTGTTGAACGTTGGTTGGCGCTCAAACTTGATATATCAAATTTTTTTTTTTGACAGACTTGAATGGAACTTTCTTACAAAGGTCCTAAGCAGTTTTGGTTTCTCGGAAAATCGGTGACAACTAATTCATCAATGGGTTAGCACCACAACTTTATCATTTATGTTCAATGGCACTCCTTGTAAGGAATTTCACCCCACCAGAGGTATTAGATAGGGCAATCGACTGTCACCTTATTTGTTCATACTGGCTATGGAATTTTTATCTCGAAAAATGACTGAAGCTTATCTTAACAACACTATTAACTTCTCTGGATTTAGACAAATCCTCCTTAAGTAGATGGAGCATATGATCCATGCATTTTAAATAATCTTGTACTGCATTAATAGAATTAAACCACCACTCTGCAAGTGTTATCCAATTGGTCCACTGCTTGGGATGGTTGCTTGTCATACATCTTAAGTATTGTTCTAAATAAACATTGGTCCTCTCGGTTTGACCATCTCTTTGTGGGTGGTATGAGGTACTAAGGTGTAGCTGAGTACCCAAGGTCTTGAACAATTCCTGCCAGAAATGACTCAAAAATTTTTATCTCTGTCAGAGACAATCTAAGTGGGAAGACCATATAACTTGATATGTGAGACACAAACTCTTTGGAAACAGTGAGAGCAGTGAATAGATAACCTAATGGAATAAAATGGATGTACTTGGTGAGGCGATCCATCACTACCATGATGACACATTTCTTGTTGGAAAGAGGGAGGCCTTCTATGAAGTCCATACTAATGTGTTGCCAAGCAGTTTATGGAATTGGAAGAGGCTGAAGTAAGCCAGCTGGATACCCATGTAGACCTTTGTTGCATTGATATGTATCACAGGAAGCTGCAAACTGAATCAAATCATGCTTCATTTCTTGGCTAATAAAAGTGAGCTTTGGCCCTGTTGTATGTACTAGAGATACCAGAATGTCCTCTAACAGCTGAGGAGTGTACAAAATGCATAATAGAGTCTCTGGCTCCCTTGCCAAAACCAATATAGAGTCTAGACATATACCTGAGTATCCCATGAAGAAAAGAAAAGTGTTTGTGGTCAGGGTGCAAGAGTAATTCAGAGATGAGTTGTTGAACCACAACATCCTCTGTATAACTACCCAATATGTCTTGAGCCCATTGTGGTTGTGTGAGTGACATGGCTTGTAACTCAGAAGTAGTATGGGGTATCCTTGATAAGACATCAACGGCCTTTTTATCCAATCCCTTTTTGTACCGAATGACATAGTCCATGCCCAACAGCTTCATGAACCACTTCTGTTGCGAAATTGTGGTGATCCGTTGCTCCATAAAATATTTTAGGATTTGAGGGTCAGTGTTAATAATGAAGGAGTATCCTGTGAGGTATTGTTTCTATTTCTACACAACCATAAAAATTGGCAAAAGTTCTTTCTCGTAGGTGGACAAGGACAAGGCTATTGGGCCTAGAGCTTTGATGAAATATGCAATAGGGTTGCCCTCATGCATAAGCACAACACCTACACCACTAGAACAAGCGTTAGTCTCCAAGATAAAAGGTTCAGAAAAATCCGGAAGGGCCAAAAATGGTGTTGTAATCATAGCATCCTTGAGTAGAGAAAAGTATTGAAGAGCAGGTGTAGTCCATACAAATGAATATTTGCGCAACATGTCTGTCAGTAGTTTACTAATTGTACCATACCCTCTAAAAAATCTTCGATAGTAACCGGTACGACCGAGAAAGCCCCTTAACTGCCTCAGATTGGTGGGTTGTGGCCAGCTTTTCATGGCTGCAATCTTGTCAGGGTCAGCAGCAACATCTTCCGAAGTGATCAAATGGCCCAAGTAGTCAAGCTAGTTTTGAGAAAAATAACATTTTGACATTTTGGCATAGAGAGAATATTATCGAAGGAGAGACAGTATCACAGATAAGTGTAAGAGATGTTCTTCAAGTGATTTAATATAGATGAGTATGTCATCGAAAAAAACTAGAATGAATTTACGTAAGTAAGGCCGGAAAACAACATTCATGAGGGCCTAAAATGTAGTCACGACATTAGTAAGCCCAAAAGGCATGACTTTAAACTCGTAATGCCCATGATGTGTCCTAAAGGCCGTCTTAGGTATGTCAGGGCTATGTACCCTAATCTGATGATAACCAGAACGTAAGTCAATCTTAAAAAAAAATGTTGATCCACACAACTCATCAAGTAACTCATTTATGACAGGGATGGGGAACTTATTGTAATGTCGTTGAGCTTGCGATAGTCGACACAAAATCACCACGAATTGTCCTTCTTCTTCACAAGAAATATTGGTGCAGCAAATGGGCTGTGGCTAGCTTGGATCAGGCCAGCAAAAAGCATTTCCTGTACAAGTTCCTCCACAACAGCTTTTTGTACATAAGGACATCGATATGGTTTTTGAGAAGTGGGCTCAGTATGTGGGTTCAAGGGTATTTTATGATCAAGAACTCTGTGTGGGGGAAATGATGTGGGCTCAGCAAAAATATCATCATAAGTATCCAATAAGGTAGCCACACAAGGGGGAATGAGAGTGGTGGGTATAACAGATATTGAAAAAAATTCGCCAAGGATAGTTGGAGCGTTTTTTTTTAAGAAGTTTCTGAAAGTTTCACCATTAATCATACTAATGGAAGAAACATAAGAGGAGTTACCTTGTAGAGTTATTTTAGTGCCATGATGTATAAAGGATAACTTTAGTTAAGCTAGGTTGAATATTACATCTCCCGGCTGCTTCAGCCAGTCGACACCCAAGACCATGTCGCATCCACCAAGAGGTAAAACTCACAAGTCCCAAAAAAATTGGTGTCCCTGCATAGACCAGTGAAGTTGAGAACACATCCGCTTACTGATGGTGGTATCTCCGTTGGCCACAGTGAACAACATTTGACCCGTCGGTTCAATATGCAGTTTCAATTGCTCAGCTACTATTGCATCTAAAAAACTGTGGGTACTTCTTGTATCCACAAGCACCAAGATCCTATGTTTGTTGATGTAACCTGGAACACGTATAATATCGTGCACAACATGGCCTGTCAAAGCATGAAGAGAGCTTTCTATATTGGGAGCAGAATCAGATACCTCCTCAGGTTCACTTTTTTCCACATAGATGGTGTGCTTCTCCTCATCTGTAGACACTAGCATAAATAATTGTTGTGTCTTACAGATATGACCTGGCTTGTAGATCTCGTCACAATTATAACACAACCCTTTTCTCTTCTATCCTTCATCTGGATAGGGTTTAGTCTCTGGATAGGTGGTGAAGGAGGTGTTGTTTTAGTAGGGGTGGGAGGATGGGTAACAAATGGTTTGGTGTTAGAGAAATATAACTTAGGAATGAAGGTGAGTGGAGGTAGGGGTGGCTTCAGACCAGAAGTAGATGGTGTAAATTGAGATGTATTGGGAATAAATGGTCTTGAAAAAGGTTTAGGACGTTTGGTCTGAACATCCACAGTGGCCTGTTGTATTCTAGCAAGATAGAAGGCATCAATATCTGAAGTTGGTTTGAACATCTGCACAGAGGTGCATATATCATCTTTCAGGCCACTAATAAAGCTTAATGTAAAATACTCCTATATTAGATTTTTGTTCTGAGCCTTCATAAATGCCTTCAAGTGTTCATATCTCTCGTAATACTCCTCTACTGTTGTAGTTTGTGACAGTTTATTAAAACTACCAACATAGTTATCAAAAGCAATGTCCTCAAATCTACAACATACATCAATAACAAAAGTATCACATTCTATAAAAGTTTTACCCTCTTGATAATCAAGAAACCAATCATCATCCTTACCATCAAAATGAAAAGAAGCAAAATCCACTTTATTGATAGTATTTACATTCTTCAGTTGAAAATAACGCTCACACATGCGAATCCAAGCACAAGGATTAGTACTATCAGACCTAGGAAATTCAATTTTAGGATTAAGAAAAGAGTCACCTGAATTCTTACGGGAAAAATGTTGAAACAAATCTCCAAATTGAATTGGGGTTTAGTGTAATCGTTGCACCACCCGGAGAAGGTGGCGATGCTATGAAAGGATCAGCTGATTCCAAACTTGAATCCATACCCATGAGCTTACCCATATCAGCTAATTTATCAGCAACCGCTGCGAATTGAGTAGCTACAAACAAATCAGAGGTTCGTTTCAGATGCATTAGACATCTGAGATTGAAGATTTTCTAACTCAGTTTCTACATGAACCAATCGTTCAAGATGATTTTGCTGCAAGGCAGCAACCTGTTTTACTGTGGTAGGGTTATCACCTCCTCCCGGCATGATTTAGGTACCCAGGAACGGGAATGTGATACCAACTGTCCTGAACTAGGACGAAAAAGAATTGATAAACTTACTTCAGTAACCTTCTCACTTCAATGAAGATGAGCCTCTGATTTTTCTCATTCAATAACTTCTTAGTTTTCTCTTACAATGGAAAGAACTATTAATAGAGTTGTTAAAACAATAATCGGCTAATATTAATCTAGCCAATAACCTGAACTCAAGAAACTACTTTAATTAGAAAAGTTACACCCATTCACCAATTGTTCCCTTAAAAAACTTAAATAAGACAAACAGACTCTAAAAATGAATAAAGCAAAGCCTAAGGCCCAACTGCATCCCATCAGGTTCATGACAGTTGCCAACACAACGAAGGTCAGATTGCTAATGAGGTATCGAAGAAGTTATGGAAAACAGACACACCTCACATAATCAAGTTTTTCACATGGAAATATCTAAAGGAAATTGTTCCAACTAGAATCACACTTGCATTTTTCATTAGAAGTCTTGATTACTCATTGCAGCATATTTAATCAGAGAGATGAAAGCATCGAGCACCTTTTGTTTGACTGTAGGCATTCGAAGATTGTTTGGAGATTACTAAATATAAGGATTGATGAGGTAAGAAGAAGAGGTATCTCCATTAAAGAGTGGATTCTGTCTTGGTTCATTTATGAGCAACAATAATGGAAAATAACTCTCATGAGAGGGTGTTGGGTCATATGGAAGGAAAGATGCGAATGCATCTTCCAAGAGAAAACTCTAAACCCTATTAATACTTTGTCCAAAATAAAGTTTCACTTACACAACTTTAACTCATGTGATCATATCAACATCTCCAATACTAGATTTATCCTCATCTCCATGCTTGCGAACAATACACGGTGGATACCTTCCCTTACAGATTACTGCAAAATCAACATTTATGCATCTTTTGATTATAGCTCTAACTTTATTGGTATCGGAATGGTACTTCAAGATTGTGCAGATACTTGCAAAGGGATTAAAGGTAGCTACGCAGAAAAGATCCTAGACCCATAGACAACTAAGTGCATTGCAGTGAGTGAATCTGTTCGCTGGGCAATATACTTAAAGTTGGACAAGGTTATCTTTGAAGCAGATGCAGAGGTGGTAGTTAAGTCGATTATTTCGAATGAATCTTTACTTAGATGGGAGAATAAAAGCATTATTAGAGAGACCAAGCAAGTGTTAGCTTTTTTAACCTCTTGGAATTTTATTTATATCGAAAGATCTTATAATGGTGTGGTTGATGTTATTTCTAAGCACACCAGGAAACATAATCTCCAAATAGAGTATTGTAATTTTGAAACTTGGATCACCACTTTGATTTTCAGAGACTGCAACTCTGTGGTAATTTGATTCTAATAAAATCTTATCTTTCGTATCTAAAAAAAAAAGTTCAAAATCCAAATATAAAACCTAATGACAATTTCATAGCCATTTTTATACATCTGGTCTCAATTTGGAGTAAATTTTTTTCGGTCGCCCAACAAAAAATTTCGGGCTCTGTCACTGATATGGGCTAGTAACCATTTCAACCAAAGCCCATATCAAGCTTACTATGTTAGATGGGGATTTTAGGCTCAGGCCCCCCCAAAAAATAGTATTCTTATTGTCAGACCCAAAATATTTTTCAGATTCTGTGACACCCATAATTATTTGAAATTATGAAAAATATCTGCATCATATTTCTTCAGGGGTATAATTGATAACCAAACTAGAATATAACATATCTAAAAATCCGTTCCCTGTAATTGGAAAGCTTTTAAAGAGATCTACACAACGAGTACAAACAACAATATCAAATTTAGATTTTTTACGAAAAAATCGGAGGTGTTTGTCCTTTTAGATATAAATTTTGAAAAGTGGATACATAGCCATTATGCAGCCATCACAAGAGATGCACAACACATTATGCAACCACCGCAAAGGATGCATAAAAAAATATACAACCATATATTGGTTTATGCATCCACTAATTTGGTTATGCAACTACTAATACGATGTATATGCCTAAAAATATCATTCCAAAAAAAAAGATACATACCGAATTATGTAGCCACCACAAATGATGCATAACCCATTGGGCAGCCATATTTGGTTCATGCATCCACTAATTTGGTTATGCAACCACTGATTAAAACGATGTATATACCTAAAAAATAACATTCCAACAAAAAAAAAGATGCATAATGCAATGTTATGCAGTCATTTTTGTAGCTGCATAATAGATTATAAAGCCATTTTATGGTTTATAACAGTGCTAACAAAAAAATGGATGCATAATGCAATATGCTGCCATTTTCTCGACTGCATGACAGATAATGCAGTCTTTTTTATAGCTGCATAACGGATTATGCATCAATTTTCCCGACTACATAATAGTTTATGCGAGCATTTTTGTAACTGCATGACAGATTATGATGCCATTTTTTGGTTGATAACAGTGCTAACAACAAAATGGATGCATAATGAAATATGATGTCATTTTCTCGACTACACAACAGATTATGCAACATTTTTTGTAGCTGCATAACAGATTATGCATCCATTTTCTCGACTGCATAACATGTTATGCAATCATTTTTGTAGTTGTATAACAGATTATGCAACCATTTTTTGTTTGATAACAGTGATAAAAACAAAATGGATGCATAATGCAATATGCTGCTATTTTCTCGACTGCATAACAGATTATGCAGCATTTTTTATAGCTACATAACAGATTATGCAACCATTTTTTAGTTGATTTTAGTACCGATATGGCCGCATAATACATTATGCAGCTATTTTATCGACTGCATAACAGGTTATCCATGCATTTTTGTAGCTGCATAAATTATGCATCTACAAATAGGAAAATAGACATAACAAAATATCTTGTGTGAGTGGATATAAAATTGTAAAACCACTAGTGGTCAGTTGTTTAAGTGGGAACTTTATTTCTTATAGATAGAAAAATGAAAACGAAGTCGATGAATCAACCAATATCGTTCAATGAAACTAAGATTTTCTTACAGGAGAAAAACGAGAGAATAAGAGTTGGCCAGCTGCTAATTAATAAAGAAACATAACTATATCAAATAAATGAATCCCTCCAAGTAAATAGAGAGAAATCAACCAAGCTAGTAAACTGTAACAATGAGGAATAGACGATAAACTAACCAATAAGCATTCTGATCCTAATTCTCGACCTGTAAAAACACAGGACCAAAGTAAATTAAGGAAACAAGCACATATTCATCATAGAACCCTCGTGCCTGAACAACGTTATTCTCTTCATAATAATGTGATGACTCTATCTATCAAAGAATCCCAGGTACACCATTACCAGGTTGACCAAACGCAACATCCGGTGTCTTATCATCTCCATTTTATATCCAAAATGACATCCCACAGAGCAAAGTATCCCACTCCCGAGCCAATACACACGTATAAAACCTAATCAATTCAAAACTCCCAAATTTAGTTACTCTCATCTCCTAATTACTCAAATCCATAATTACACTATACAAAAAACATAATATCAAAAATCAAAAATCCGAAAAAAAAAAAAACATATATAATCCAAAGAAGACAAACCTGATCATTTATTAAAACCCAGATTGGGTTTTAACAAAATTCTAAGCTATAGAATCCTTTTTTTATAACCAAACCTCACAACTATCAACAACTTCTCCTTTATCATTAATCTTTTTATCAAAATTGTTTTTTATATTTTTATCAAGATTGTTTTTTTTCTTTTCAACTCTCAAAGGAGGAGTTTTTTTTCTTCGGTTGTTGGTGTAGAATCACCAATAGAAGCCTAGTAGAAGTTATGATTCCATGAATTAACCATATCACCATTCTTAGCGGGATATCTAAATGATGTAATTTTAATATAGTGGTAAAATAGGTTCGATTCTCGGACTTGTGAAAATTTAATTTCTAAACCTAATTTTTAATAACAGAAAATAAAGAGAATTAAAACAATTTGATTTTAAAATGGATAAAGAAAAACTAGGGCTTAAGATTCCACCATTAACTATTACTTCAGTGATAACATCTAACAATTCTTATATTCAATTTAATCTAAATATGCCAAAGATAGGTTTTTGAAAGAATAATTATTAATCAAGAGCATGAGACATCAAGAGTTTAAAAACCAAGTATGACCCATCAAAAGAAAACACAATTATTTGAGAAAAACCATTTTTTCAATTTTAATTCAAGCAATTAATAATAAAATAATTGTAGAATAAATATAATTAAAATAGAAGTTACCACAATTATTGGATGAACGGCTTCCTCCGTCGCCCCAACTATGGTGATTAGCTCATTGTAATGGAAACACACTCAAAATAGACTTTCATTGCTCAAAAGGTGCTTACAATGGTGAAAAAGAATAACACAGAAGTTTTGAGACGTATATAAACGTTAAAATGAAGTGATCTCAGTGTTACAGAAGAAATAAAAGGAAACAGGAAAGAAGAACGGACCGATACCGCAGTAGAAATAAGACTGCCTTAGCAGCTGAAGATACGACTGAAATATCGACAAAGAAAATGACGGTTCAGAGGTGTAGTCTGTTAATCTTCTCCTTCTTCCCAGCAGCGTAAGTTTTTTTTTCTCCTGATTTTTTCCGGTGGCTCCACCTTGATTTTTCTTTGCTTTTGTTTGCTATATATAGTATTAGTAAACCCTAGAAACCCTTGTGAACCGATAAGGATTAAAAAAAAACTCCAACTCCAAATCTTCTTTTACCGAATCCAGGGAGAAAAGGGATTCACCGGTGAAAAACTTGACTGTCAACCATTTTTTTTTGCGGAAGCATTGACGTGTTAGGGTATCTTTCGAGTGTTTAATCATTTTGAGATACCATGAACACGTTTTAATCCCCTAAATCTCGGTTTCCAACCAATCCAAGAATATTTTTACGTGAAGAATCATTCCCACCATTCTCGGGTGTTTGAAATACAAAAGGGGGTGCCCCCAATCCAGGAGCTAGGTGCCTTTAACACTTTCTGGGTGCCTTTAACACTTATCGAGCCGATTTTTCCGCAAATGTTTATTTCTCAAAAAATACCTACGAAGACATAAAAACACATAAATAGTACAAAATCGAACACTATCAAAATAGATAATCGAGCGCAATTTAGACATAAAAATGTGTCTATCACTAAACGACATAGAAATTCGATCTCTACTATTACAATTAAGGCTACAATAATAGGCATCAAACTTGAACATCTCTTCTTGTTATTACCACCACCATTATTTGTTCCTGGTGATGAAGCCCCGCCATTACTAACACCATTATTACCAGCACTAAAACTATCTTTCCTTGTTGTTGTACCTTTATGAACACCCATCAACACAATCTCTCTCTCTCTTCTCAACCCTTAAATTTTGACTTTTTTCTAAAGATGAGAGAAAGAGATTATGAATCAAGTGATTTCTACATAAAACCCATGTTACGATTCCTTGGATTTACACAAACAAACACATAAGTTTACATAAAAAACTGAGTCAAATGGTGGAAAATTGGAATGATCGAAAGGTGTTTGGTGGTCTATTTGATTGGTGATTTCTAGATTTTTCTTCTTGCTCTACATGAAGTCGGAATCAGAATGTGATATATTTTTCGGGAATTTTAGGGTATGAAGGGTGGTTTGGCCTTTAAAAAAAAAGAGAAATGGAATTTAAAAAATTATTGGTTTGTGAAAAAATTTTCTTACAAAAAATAGATGCGCGCGTGAAGTTTTCCATCCGTGGATTTGTGGGGGAAAAAGTGGAGAAAATGGGCCTGACTGTAGATTTCACATGTTAGAAATTGTAGAAGCTAGTAGATAGAATAGAACTCTCTGGATTACCTTCAATGTTCTCGGACCATCAAGAGTAATACAGAAAGAACATATCTCTTAACAGACATTGGATTCTCCCACCTATAAATATGTGTTGCAGTTAGCTTGGAAAAACCATCTAATCAGTACTGCAAGTCTGCAACCCAATAAACCTTAAAACTGCAATCAATTTTCATCAGAAATTTAGAATCCTTATTTTCCTATTCAATCAAAGCTCTTTACAAATGTTGATCATTCCAAACTTCTTTGGCAACAGAAGAACTAACGTTTTCGACCCATTATCACTAGACTATGAGATCCATTCCAAGACTTCGTATTCTCAACCTCAACCTCATCCTCTGCACTCTCTATGCCTCGTTCTGAACTATTAAAAGAAACATCACAATTAGCAAACACTAGAATTGATTGGAAAGAAACACCAGAAGCACATATCTTTAGAGCTGATCTACCTGGTGTTAAAAAGGAAGAAGTGAAAGTTGAAGTTGAGGAAGGGAGAGTTCTACAGATAGGTGGAGAAAGAAGCAGAGAAAGTGATGAGAAAAATGATAAATGACATAGAGTTGAACGCAGCAGTGGCAAGTTCCTGAGGAGATTTAGATTGAGAAAACAAACGTGGACGAAGTTAAAGATGGTATGGAGAATGGAGTACTTACTGTGACTGTTCCAAATTTGAAGAAAAGAATCCTGAAGTGACTATTCAAATTTCTGGTTGAGTTTCAGATCCGACAGCAAAATGTGATCCTGCCCTTGGGTTATGGTTTTAATTTGTTATTAGTTTCGGTGTTGCCTGGTCTACCTGGTGTCTTTGGTCTTTGTGTTATCAGTTTGTTATTAGTGTCGGTGTTGAATTGTTTAAAAATAATGTTGTTACCTTTGTTTGGGGTACCAAGTATGATCGGTTGTTAGTTTTTTTGGTCATGTAATCTTCGTTTTTAATTGCAAAGAAATTACTAATTTTCCTTTTATATGTGATTATTAAAAATACGGTAACACAACCAAATGAATCAATTATTTAAAAAATATTATAAACATGATTGAATAAATAGAAAGATTTGTATAAAAAAGGTCATTTATTGAAGTTTTGGATGATTACATATGATGATCAAACAATATACTGAACCTCACCTAATTGTGATTTTTATTAAGTCTTATTTCTCTTTTATTGTCTTAGTCAATCTTCTCTTCTTAAAATCTGTTTTTTCTGATCCCTTCATCTGTTTTTGAATCTAGTATTTATAGAATTCTTAAAAGGGTCCCATAAGTCTTATCTATGCATCTGTTAGTTTTATCTACATCTTATTGAAGAATTTTTCCCGCACAATTAAGCATGTATCCCGTAGATTATGAATGAGGAAATTACTTGTTTCAATCGATTTCATATAAGGTTGATTGAGGTTTCATCTTTTCTTATAATAGTCCCGTAAACTAGATATGAAGTAGATAAACTTTGGTCCATGAATCTTTTCTTAATTTATTGCATGCCTGAGAAGTGACTTGCGAGAATGATATGTCATGCTTTGACTTCTTTGTCTTGCAACTTACATGATTGACACATGTCTTTCATGTTGTATTAATGATAGTCTTACGCCATCTGTCACATCCTTATCAGGTTTGAGTTTTTGTCCCGTGACTTGCATGTCTGTCATGCAGTACCAAAATCAATTTTGTGCTACCTGTCCTATCAGATTGACCGTCAGTTAGAATTTGTTCTCAGAGATAGATTTTCCTCGAGATATGGAATAGAGTTTTCTTAGGTGTGATTTCAATACTCCTCGAGTTATTGTAATCTAATAAGTCTTTCTTTGATTGTTAAAACGTGTACGGCAGAGATTTGAACGGTATAGTTGGTTTGTTGGATGATCAAAGCCCTTTGCAAACTTCGTAGAAGAGCTCTAAAGATGGCTCTGGTACAACACAGTTACACGGAGATAAAAATAAGCCATAATCCTCTGGTACAAAATGGTGAAAGAACTAAATGGAGATGACTTGATTTGATATTCACAATTTTCCCATTTTTCTTTCGTATTTTACGAAGGGTATAATTTGAAAGAAAAATAGATCACGTTTTTATCAATTTTTACGCCGCCTTTAATAAAATTCCTCTTTTTTATCCCTCTGGCGATTATTTTTTCAAAGTCTTCTTATAAAGTTGAGTCTTATCAGATTCTTAAGTTATTATCTCTGTCCCCTTTGTCTTCTTCTTCATAAAGCTCGTGTTTAATTTTTTTTCAGGAATCTTTTCTTCAGAGAATGTTGAAATCTGATTTGTTCGGTTCCTGATCCAATCTTCTTAAAGATTTCTTTTCATCGAGATCGAGTATCAATCATCTTCTAAGTTTACTCATTTCTTCCAAAAGACTTTCGACTTTATCATTGTTGCAGGTAAAAACTCTATCTTTGTTTTTCTGATTTCACAATGATTTTGATTTTACGATTTGTTCTGATTGAATTTTGATAATAATGATTATGAAATGTTGATGAAATAATGATTCTGAAATGTTGATGAAATAATGATTCTGAAATATTGATGAAATAACGATTCTGAAATGTTGATAGTTCTAATATGTTGATTTTGTTTACTTGAACTTCGATAATAAATAATAATAGTTCTGGAAAATTCATGATTGATATTGTTGATTTTTTTTGTATGAGGAGTTGATTATCTGCTAATGTTCGTATTTGATTAATACTCTTGATATTTTTCTATTGATATAGAATCTTGAAAATTTTCTGATGTCTGATTGATATTTGCTCGTGAAATTGTTTGTAATTGATCTTGTTCATGATTAATTTACTCTTGTATACATCCTTGCCCCTGGTTAATTGTAGATAAAATTCATTATCTAAGGAGAAAAAGATAGTAGAATCTCTAAATTTATGCTGCACCAAAGTAAACAGTCTTCAGAGAAGAAAACATCTTGATATTTTGTGGATAAACCAAAGGAAGGGGGGAAATCTGGTCCCTCAGACCCTCAACCCCTTAATGTGATTCATCCCGTACAAGCTTTACCAAGTGTTGCAGCTACAACTAATGTTGCGGTCAAGAAGACTTCTTCCCGCAGGAATAAGCAAGCCAGTGATAGTTTAAGTTTCAGATCTAAAGATCTCGAGGCGTTTAAGAGAGAGCATAACTTGATGGAATTCAACGTTTCTTTTTATGAGTCCGCTGAAGGTGATGAAATTACGCTTGACATGATTAGGAAGTTCCCGTATAGCGCGAATAAGTCGTTGATATCTGCGGGCACATTGGATGCGGTCCTGGAGCTTCGCTTATACAAGAGTGGAGACTCGTTTCAGTATAAAGTTCTTTCGGGTCGTAGTAGAGGAGATACCCATTTTTGCAGTTCATTCCATTGCTCAGTATAATGGAAATTGGTGGCGCATGTTAAATGAGTGCCATAAACGCAGCAAAGGGGAAACAAATCTCAAAAGTTATATTCCCAATCCTGCGGAGCGTAAATATTATATCGTAGCAAAATTTCATGCTACCTATGTTGGTGCTTTAACTGTGTAGAATTATAAGAAATTGAGTATAAGTCTGGGTCGTAGAGGTGGTAAGGGTTTTCGTCTACTTTGAGAAGTTGATAGTACCAAGGAAAAGTGTATTCCTGGAACAAATAATCCTTTGAAAGAAAAACTTTGTGATGACCATGACTTCAGGTGGTATCACACCCCTATGGTAATCGAAGATCCCTGGATTTATGGCTTTGTTCAAGATACCGTGGTTCGCAACCTTACTTCTGGTCCGAAGTTTTTATTTCCCATGGAAATTAAACTTTGATTGTTTTTCTTTCAATTATGATGAGAGGGTACGTATGATTCTAATGTTTAATTTTTATATCTATTTCAAAAAATATTTAAACTGTTGTTGTCTTGTATAGCCTCGAGTTGAAGGAGATTATGAAAGTGATGCTGGCAAGAAATGAAAAGATATTTCCGTTGCGAAAAGAAGGTATTATTTACTAAAATAAATTTGTATAATCTGAATTGTATTTATTGAGTGATTTTCTCATTATTTGGGTGTTTGATAGGGTCGAAAAAAAATTAAGGCTGCATCCCGCACTTCTACTGAGCCTGAGGAAGGGAAAATTTGTGGCACCATTACCTCTTCAAAAAATATTAAAAGGAGCGATGATGGTAGCTCTGATGATGATGAAGAAAATGATGAAAGACGAGAGATCATGTTGCAACCACCAACCCAGAAGCGGGACATTTGTACTGAACCCGTAAATACTTATTTTGTGGAGGGCCATAAAGATCAATCTATTGGGCCCAAAGATTCTTGTGTTAATGCGGGAGAAATTAAAAAGGATGAGATATCGAATCAGTCTATTTCTTTGGAGTGTGGGATGGGTATTGGTGCATCAACTTCTCAGTCTACTGCTTCTTAGTTTTCATTTCCCCATCCTCAATTTTCTCCTCCTTTATATGAGGAAGATTATATAGTGCATTATGTTAGTAAGGAAGATAATTTATCTGATAGAGAGGATCCCGAAGTAACTACCACTGTTGTTACTAATGAAGGTACTTCCAATAGTGACAAGGGTAAAGGACCCATGGAAGATAAAAGCTTTCCTGAGGAGGAAGAAGAAATTTTTCGTTGGTTCATGTCAAAGAACCTATTATCCGTGTCGCGTGATTTTCAACCCGTAGATACTGATTCTGATGCAATAGCCTCTTTGCGGGAACGTATGCGGTCCGCTCCTGTTGAGTCAGTGAAAGAAGCTTGGTTTAAAGACCAAGGTACTCATGTTCACCCCCATTTTGACTTGAATCTTCCATCTTACCTTGGGAGTATAATGGATCTTTCGGATGGTGAAGCATATTCTTTCCTTTTACAAGCCTTACTTCAGGTAATTTTTTTTTTTTAATGTTTGATTGAAAATTGTAATATGTCCATAGCCAAAAGGCTACTTATGTTGCGTACAAATTCTTCATGGGACTGTCGATAAAGATGGAAGCAAAGTATAGGGAAGTAGAAGCTGAATTGAATAAGGATAAGGGAGAAAATGCCAGCTTACGGGCTGAGTTGTCACAGAAGAATGTTGCGGTCCAAGGTGCAGAAGAATTAAAGCGGGACAATGAGATTCTTCGTCAGCAATTATTGGATTTTCAAAATCAAGGTTTGGTCTTTTTATCTTTTGCTATTTTATTTTCTAATTTATTGTTATCTCTCTCTGAAGTATACTTTATGGAATCAATGGGGGATTTAGATCTTATAAATAGGATGTGTAGTAGAAACAAGCGTCTTACTGAGCACGTAATTGAAGTTAATAAACAAAATGTGGAGGTTAAAGAAAGATAAAACACACTGATTGATGATTTGGAGCGTCTAAGGATTCAGTACGAACAACTATATACAAAATATCGTTTGTTGGATTCGGACATGCGTCATAGTAATAATAAATTAAGTGTTGCTCTTTCGTGGAAGAAAGATAGTCTTAATAAGGCATGGGAGCGAGTGGAAGAGTTGGAAGATGAGACTCGGAGACTTTACTTAGAACGCAAAAGTATCCTTGCAGAATTCTCTTCTTCCGGGTCATTTCATGATTCTCAGTATTCTGTTTTTGTTGCTCAACTTATTAAGGATAGAGATGATGCAGTAACAGATGCTCATGCCAAGGCAAATGCGTTAGTAGAGGCTAGATATAAGGTCTCTAGATTATTTGAATTTGACCGTTTACATGAAGTTAATATTTATCATTATCAAAAGGGAGCGGAAAAACTCATAACATAGATGAATCAGTTATTTCACGAAGATGCATTGAAACAGGTAGAGTTGGAGCGATATTGTTAGGATCTTCATCACCTTAGTGATGATTATCAAAATATTTCAAAAAAATATGACTATCTTGATGAGTCCAGAGATGCAGTAGTTCATGAACTAGAAAAGTCTGAATCCCTCGCAAAAGATATCTTATTTATTGCATAACTGCGGTTCCATACAACTTTTTTAATTACTTAATCTTTTATTTTACATTATGTTATATGCTTCGATTAAAAGATCAGAATTGCGACGTCACGAGTTAAAGAAGTTGAGGGACAACTCACTACTTCAACATCTAGAGTTGGAGAAGTTGAGGAAAAGCTCCAGCTTACAACTACCAAAACAGAAGAAGTTGAGGGACAATTGAAGCTTCCAAATGCTAAAATTGTTGAAGTTGAGAATCAGTTGAAACTTGCGAACATCAAGATTGATAAAACCGATGGAGATCTGAAGCTTGAGACCTCTGGAACCAATGATGCGGTCCAGAATTTGGCCATTGAGCATGGGAATATTGGAAAAATCAAGTCACTTTATGGGATGAATGGGCAAAATAAGCTGCAAATCAAATTTCTCAGTTAAATATCGAACTTGGAAGTACACGGGCCAAAGATGTCTGACTAAAAACTGAAGCAGATATAGGAGTGTCTAAAGCAATTAATAGTAGTTTAGATAGAGTGGAAGAGGGTGGATTTACCAAAAAATATCTTCGTAAAGAAGTTCCAAAATATTCTTCTCCAAGTGTTGGTCCCGCTGCCCCTTAGTAATTTATTTTCATCTTTTGGTGTGCACGTATGCTTTCTTTTTATTTATACAATGTAATACTAGCGAAATATTTTGAACATATATATATATTAGTATTTAAATATTAGAAACATAAGCATTTAATTGGATCTTGCAATGAGTGTGAAGTGAGAAACTACAAGATAAGAATATACCTTGAGTTACCTTTGAGGGCACAATTACACGATCAACTTCACCTTGGCCAAAAGAAAGTTAACAATGTAGTCCCAATTGTGAAAGCAATATAAAGATTACACCTGTTTTTACAATAAATAAAATGTCATGTTAGGCATCTCTTGCTTATGAAATATCCATTGGTGATACACTCATAGACATCTACATGGTTTTTCTAGAGAGATTGCAATTATCATGCTTTACCTAGTATGAAGCAGTGTGGTGTGATAACACAACTTTCCAATATTGAATTTATTGTTGCATAATCCATTTTTATTTTTTATTGATAATATGGCTTGAGGTATTGTGCATTCCAAGGATGCCGCAACACTTCCCCGTTCATATTTCATAAATGATATGATCCTTGTCCCGCAATATCATGAATAATATAGGGTCCTCCCCATGTGGGTGCAAATTTCTTTGCTTTTTTGTCTCTTTGGTATTCCGGGATTCGGTGTAGTACATATTGTCCTTCCACAAAGTTTTACAACTTCACTTTCTTGTTGTACTCTCTGGCTAATCTTCTTTGATAATTTTCTAATTTCTGGAGCACAATCTCTCTTCTTTCTTCTAAATCATCTAATTTTTCAAGCATTAAATTTGTGTTTAAATTCTTTTCCCAAGCTTCTGTTTTTATAGTTGGTAAGATGATTTCAGTGGAAATAACTGCTTCTGCTTCGTAAGTAAGAAGGAATAGTGATTCACCAGTTGATTCTCTTCTTGTTGTACGGTAAGCCCATAAAGTATTATGAGTTGTTCACACCATATTTTATAATGTCAATCTAGAGTCTTTTTCAGATTCATAGCAATGGTTTTATTTGTTGCTTCACCTTGACCGTTGCGTTGGGATAAATAGGAGTGGACTTATTCTTTTGAATATTAAATGCTTCAAAAAGCATATAAATATTTGTCCCTTGCAATTGTTGTCCATTATCAGAGACTATATCCACCGGGATTCCAAATATACAAATTATGTCTTCAAATAGGAACTTAAAAACATCAGTATCTCTGATCAGGGATAGAGCTCTTGCTTCGACCCATTTGATGAAATAATCAGTTGCTACAATCATTTATTTTCTTTTCTGCATGCCTTCCACTACAGATACAACTATGTCCACTCCCCATTTTGTAAAGGGCCACAAACTCAATACATAATTTAGTTTTTTTGCAGGGGATTTGATTCTTTTAGCAAACATTGACATTCTTCACACTTTCTTGCTAGAAGAGCCGCATCTTTATTCATATATGGCCAATAATATCCTTGTATTCTTATTTTGAGAGCAAGCGAGCGTCTTCCACTATGATTCCCTGCGTCTTCATAATGAATATCAGTGAGAATGCGTTGTCCCTCACCCCTTGATAAATATCGAAGCAAAGGTCCGAGAAATGATCTGCGGTATAAAACTCCGTCCTGCAATTGATAATTTACGGATTTAGATTGAATTTTTCTTGCCTCTTTTGTGTTTGCGGGCAGTATTCTATTTTGTAGATATTGATATAATGGTAACATCCAATTTTCTTCAGTTATTAATTCATATTCCGATTTTCGTGGAAGAGTTGCATCATCTTGGATGGCTTCATCTTCAATATCTTCACCTACCTCTTCTTCCAAATTTTCAATTGATTATACCTTGATGGATGGTTCATATATTTGTCCAATTTTTAATGTTGATGTGCTTTGGTCTTTCAGCATTGATGAAATATATGCTAAAGCGTCAGCATGACGATTTTTTTCTCCAGGTAGATGACGAAAAATGATGTTCGGGATTTGAGATGCCATTTATTGAACTAAATTCTTGTATGTTATCAGATCTTCATCAAAAGCTTGATATTTTAATTCAACTTGTCAAATTACCAGTTGTGAATCACTTGTGAGTCAAACATCAGTTACTCCTAATTCATTTATGAGTCTAAGGGCATGAACTACGGCCCCATATTCCACTATGTTATTTGTATGTTCCCCAAATTCCAAACGAAATGCATGTATCATTCGATCTCCAATTAGAGTCGTAATCACGATTCCTATTCCTGCCCCGTCTTTATTTCGTGCTCCATCAACAAACACTTCCCATCTACGGGAATTGACAGAATCTAAAATATCTTGAGAATCATCTTCATCCACTTCTGCTCCTGGCATATATTGAACTTCAGACCCATCGTCCAAGGTAACTCCGTAAGAAAATCTTCTACAACTTTTATTTTTTGAGCAGTCTGTATTTTGAATAGAATATGGAATTGTTCCAATTGTGTGTTCCATTTTGCTATTTTCCCTACTTTCCCGTATTTTTCATTACAGATTCTAATGGAGATTTGCTTGGTACCCGAACATAATGTGTTAAGAAGTAAATGCGGAGCTTTTGTGTGGCGAAAACTAATGCAAGCACCAGCTGTTCAATCTTGGTATAATTTTTTTCTGCTGGATTAAGAGTTTTGCTAATGTAATATACTAGTTTTTCCACTTTCTCATTTGTTCGTACAAGTACTGCAGTCACAGCACCTTCTATAGCGGCTACATATAAAGCCAATACCTCTTCTGGTTCTGGTTTTTGCAATGATAGTATTGTTGCAACGTAATCTTTTATGCTTTGAAAGGCGCGTTCACAGTTTTCATTCCACGCAAATTCGCTCCTTTTCTTTAGGGTATCAAAAAATGGTTCGTATTTGTCAGAAGATCTTGCAATGAATCTGTTAAGCACGGTTAAGCATCCATTCAAATTCTGAATTTCTTTGAAATTTCTTGGAGAGGGCATATCAACAATTGCTTGTATTTTGGCTGGATCAACTTCAATTCCATTTTTAGTAACCAAGTATCCTAAAAAATTTCCTGATGTAACTCTGAAAGTGTATTTATCTGGGTTGACCTTCATTTTGTATTGGCGCAGGGCTTCAAAAATTTCTTTCAAACCCTGGAGATGATCTTTTGAAAGTTCACTTTTTACAAGCATGTCATCTACATGTACATCCAATGTGTGGCTTATCCATGGTTTAAAAATTCCATCTACAAGTCGTTGATATGTTGCCCCAGCATTCTTTAAGCCAAATGACATTCTGGTATAACAATATAAGCCATGTGGAGTAAAGAATACAATATGTTCTTGATCTTCTTCAGCTAATGCAATTTGATTGTATCCTGATTGTCCGTCAATAAAAGATAAAGTCTCATGTCCTTGAACTGCATCTACCAATTGGTCAATGCTGGGGAGCGGATAACTATCTTTCGTACATGCTTTGTTTAAATTGGTGAAGTCTATACAGATTCTGACTCCTCCATTTTTCTTTGGTAAAATCACCATATTTGATATCCAAGTTGGGTATTTCACTTCCCGAATAAATCCCGCATCCAAAAGTTTCTTAAGTTCCTTTTCAACAGATAAATGATATTCCGAAGCTACCTTACGTACCCGTTGTCGGAATGGAGTTATGCC
Organism: Papaver californicum; assembly: GCA_023531435.1. Lineage (NCBI taxonomy): Eukaryota > Viridiplantae > Streptophyta > Magnoliopsida > Ranunculales > Papaveraceae > Papaver > Papaver californicum. The sequence continues at coordinate 8,649,694 of JAJJMC010027464.1, read as the reverse complement.
CGGTTGTATACGTAGTTCATGACGAACAATATTTGGATCAATACCTGGCATATCTCCCTTTTTCCAAGCGAAAATGTCAACATATTTTTTGAGTAAAGTGAACAAATTATGTTCCCGTTCTGGTTCCATCAAATTTCCAATTTTAATCATTTTTGGTGATTCTTTTGTTCCTATATTGACATTTTTGGTTTCTTCAACTGCTAAAAAAATTGGTTTGGGGGCTTCTAGAAGTGGTGGAGTTCCCTTTAATTGTTATTTGGATGGGTTGTTATTTGATTCGGTCTTTGATTTATCTTTTCCGGATGTAAGATTAACATCTAATAGAATTTTTCCCGCAGTTTCAACCATGTACTGATTAACAATTTCTTCTTTGGCTTTGATTTTCCGTTCTTTCTTTTTTATGTTGTTCTATTTGGGTGCGTTCCTCATTCATTGTGTTTCTGTGGAGACGCGTGCTTTTGCAATATTTTGATCTCGTTTAATTTCCATTTCTCCTTGTGGTGTTGGAAATCGCTAATGTTGATGATAAGTTGCGGTTACACTTTTCAAGCGATGAACCCAATATCTTCCAATAATAGCATTATATAGAGATAGTGCTTTTACTACACTGAATTTGGTAAGAATTTTTATTGGTCCTGCCATGACTTCAAGTAAAATTTCTCCTTTTGGTTTTGAAGTTGTCCCGTTGAACCCATAAATAATGTAACAAGAAGGCGTAAGCTGATCATTCGAAAGCCCCATTCTTTGAAATGCATCATAGAATAACATACTGGCGAACTTCCCCCATCTATGAGAACTTGTTTTATATTCCATCCTGACATTGGTAAAGTGAATACCAATGGATCATTATGTGTTTCGACTTCTTGATCAACTTCACTGGATGAAAAGGTTAGCGGTGCTGCCATCCAATCTTCCCATGTTTCTGAGACTCTTCCCGCAATTTTGAATATTTCATAATTATCGATTATTTTTCTCAGTCTTTTGTTAATTTCTCTATTTATTGATAATTGATTATGTTCTACATAAGAAATTGTATTTATTGTTCGACTGTTATGCGGGATATTTACGGTTTTATCAAGGCACGGTCTTGTTGGCGGGTCAGGTAAATGAAGAAATTCTTTTAATTCCCCTGCATCAATTAACTTTTGAACTTGTATCTTCATATTTCTTCATTTGTTTATAGCATGACCGTAGAAACAATGATATTGACAGTAATCTTTGGAATTTTCCATATGCGGAGGTTGCTTTCCTTTAGACCATGGCCATTCAAAATCTTATCTATTCTTGATTGAATTTAAAATTCGAGAATATCTGGTATTCAATTTAGTGTAGACTCGATCTTCAAATGGTTTATTGAATCTTCTTTCATCATCACATTTTCCCCGCTTGGAGTCATTAGAGGGAATTTGTTCTGTGACACCTTTCTCGGAGCTTGATGCTGGTTCAACAGAATTAGTTCTATGGAGGGTTTTGAACTTTGAGAATTTTTTATTGGATTTTGCCTTTGTATATCTTGAAGTATCGCATGTTTATCGATAATTATTCTTAATTCCCCTTCAGTTGTTGGATTTTTCCCATGAATATCTACAAAAAGTGGACTCATGCGGTTGGATATTCCCTATTTATAACAGTTGATGGTGATATCTGGACTGATATTTCATGTTGCTTGACAAATTGATTGCCATCGATTTGCATAATCCCGAATAGTCTCCTCTGACCATGATGTAAGAGCAAATAATTTATCCATTCCTGCATTTGCGGGTTTAGTGTAATGTAAGTTTCTAGGAATTTTTGGGTCAATTGTGCATATGAATGAATCGTTTCTTCAGGTAAATTATCGAACCAGGTCAGTGCGGATCCTTTTAAAATTGAAGGGAAATATCTGCACATGACGATAGCATCTTGCTCTCAATGATACATATTACGATTGCAATATTTTAAGTGAGCTGCGGGGTCTTTAGTCCCGTCATAACATTTAAAGTTGGACAGAGTACACTTTGTTGGGATGATTGCAAATGCAAGATGCGTGGCAAGTGGTGTTGTACTTGCTTCTTTAATACTTCATCCAAACGTCCACCTCCTTGTTTGGCCTTTAATGACTTTATTTCTTCTCTCATTGCTTCTAAATCTTCTAGAAATTTACTCCATTTTGTATCTTGAGGTTTTCTTGGTTCACAATCATAATAGTCCGATCTTTCCTGTGCATGAAATTGATCATGTTTGTCATGATGTAATTGTTCATATGCTTATCTATTGGTTCAACTACCATCATTCTTTGGTCTCTGTTAATTACAAATTTGCTTTCTGCGAGACCTTTGAAATTGTCCTCTTGTCTGTGCGATTGTGGAATTGGTACTTCAGTATTATGAATTATTTTATCCATGAGGATTTTGGTTCTCTTTTGCCAGAAGCGTAATTGTTTCCACATGAATTTGTTGACTCTTGCGCATTTCATCTAACTCAACAAATAGCTGAATGAAAGGATCTGTTCTATTTTGAAATGTTCCTGCTTGTTGTTGTCCCGTAGCTTTGTTGTTATTATTTGGTTGATCTTTGGGGTTATTGTATTCCACTAATTTATCCAATGGTGTATGTGCTTTGTTCACTCTGTTTGTTTCTTGGAATTGATCATCATTTCCCAATTCTTTTGTTTGTAGTGGGATAACAACCGCAACTTCAGTATCTTTATTTCTATTGTGGGGAATTCCGTACAGGGGTTAAGGTTCTTGTGGACCTCGTGATTCTTATACTACTTCTTGGGAATCAATAATATTCCTCGTAGCGTCCGTTGCTTGATTCACAATATTTCTTATGGTGTTAGCTGCAAGAAAAGATTTTGTCTTATCAATCTGTACTTGCTCATGCACCGTATTATTTGTTGTTTCCTCTATTTCTTCAATTTCATGAATCTTATTTTGCTCAATTTCTTTATTGGATCTTCCATTTTCCATTTTAACCGTTGAATTAATCTTCTTTGTCTGACTTCGAGTTATTATTCTTGATGTTGTAGGAATCTCTATAGTTATATTCTGACTGTTGTTGATTATCTCTTATGATTTTTCCATCTTTGTTTTATCCCTAATCAAATCAGAGTAATAATTTAGGAATCAACATATATGTCATATTTATATGAGATGATATCATTGACGCAAAATTTGAATCCAAATTTGCTTGAAATCAAATTATAATTTCGAAATTTTATATGATTCAAATCAATATTTGATCAAAAATCTTAGATCAATAGTTTGAATAATATAGAAAATCGGATGAAACATAAATATCTTACAATTTTAAGATTCATATCTGCAGAGATTTTTATAAATGAAAAAAGAAAACAAAACTTCAATTGTTGCGGAGATAATCTAATCCTTATGAAAGTTTTATGATTATAAGTTCATTTGTAAAACTTTTGAGATTACCATTGCAAGAAAAGAAAAGCATAGAATTAAAATTAGGTAGAATAAATTCTTTACTACCTCCCTGTTTCTAGCGCCAAATTGTGATTACATAAAATACGGTAACACAATCAAATGAATCAATTATTTAAAAAATATTATAAACATGATTGAATCAGTAGAAAGATTTGTATAAAAAAGGTCATTTATTGAAGTTTTGGATGATTACATATGATGATCAAACAATATACTGAACCTCACCTAATTGTGATTTTTATTAAGTCTTATTTCTCTTCTATTGTCTTAGTCAATCTTCTCTTCTTAAAATCTGTTTTTTCTGATCCCTTCATCTGTTTTTGAATCTAGTATTTATAGAATTCTTAAAAGGGTCCCATAAGTCTTATCTATCCATCTGTTAGTTTTATCTACATCTTATTGAAGAATTTTTCCCGCACAACTAAGCATGTATCCCGTAGATTATGAATGAGGAAATTACTTGTTTCAATCGATTTTATATAAGGTTGATTGAGGTTTCATCTTTTCTTATAATAGTCCCGTAAACTAGATATGAAGTAGATAAACTTTGGTCCATGAATCTTTTCTTAATTTATTGCATGCCTGACAAGTGACTTGCGAGAATGATATGTCATGCTTTGACTTCTTTGTCTTGCAACTTGCATGATTGACACATGTCTTTCATGTTGTATTAATGATAGTCTTACGCCATCTGTCACATCCTTATCAGGTTTGAGTTTTTGTCCCGTGACTTGCATGTCTGTCATGCAGTACCAAAATCAATTTTGTGCTACCTGTCCTGTCAGATTGACCGTCAGTTAGAATTTGTTCTGAGAGATAGATTTTCCTCGAGATATGGAATAGAGTTTTCTTAGGTGTGATTTCAATACTCCTCGAGTTATTGTAATCTAATAAGTCTTTCTTTGATTGTTAAAACGTGTACGGCAGAGATTTGGTGTTCACGGTATAGTTGGTTTGTTGGATGATCAAAACCCTTTGCAAACTTCGTAGAAGAGCTCTAAAGATGGCTCTAGTACAACACAGTTACACGGAGATAAAAATAAGCCATAATCCTCTGGTACAAAATGGTGAAAGAACTAAATGGAGATGACTTGATTTACCGATCAATTTTTTCCAAGGATATCCATTTTATTACTTTTGAGTTAATTCTTGTTACTGGAGGAAAAATATACTACCAGAGAGTATGAACACGATCATGAAGTTGTTTTACTCCAGTATGGCTAATACCATCTGCTGAGGCGTATCTTTAACTAAAGAACAAACACCCCTTAGTGGCAGTCATTAAGAGAAAATGTATAAACATGACAACAAGATGTCAACATTATTTCCTCTTTACCTTTACAAGTTCACATTTAAACAATATTTCTCTTCAAATCTCCAACCAAAAGTCATATTTTCTCTCGACTCGAGCGGAAAATTGACTTTTTTTTTATCATTGTATGCTACACAAGAAGGGTAATCTTTTTTGAAAGTTTTTGTGTTCTCAGGTCAATCCTCTGTTTCATCTGCAGAAGACTTTGCATCCTCAGCTTAAGGAATTTACAACCATGAGTACTTATATAATTGTATAAAATCTAACTACCAATATCCAACCATACATTCATATAAAAAGTAGATAATGAGTAAATTAAGAACATAATAACAGTCACACAAAAGAATACGTGGTTCGGTATGATTACCTACGTCCACGGGATAAAATACTTGATATTATTTAGGAAAGGAAAGTCTTACAATAATATGAACTCAATCTCTCTCAAGAAAACTCAATCAATACTCTCAAACTTGTTATAGCTCTCTCTCCAAATGACGTAACCTTCTTATTCTTTTGGTTAAGTCCAGTATTTGTAGAAAGTTTAAAGCCAAACTACAGTGTTGAACATACATATTCGAGTTGTTGTAATCTACCTTGGGGGGGTATAGTCCGAACCTTCTGGTATATTACCCCGATTCTCTTTGTTATTGTCATTGGGATCCTCAGTCTTTGTTCGCTTCCTTTCCCTATATGCTCTATCATGTCTTCGATTCTTTTCTGTCTTGGTTCCGAGGAGAATGTCATTCCCGAAACTTGTCAGGGACATTTAATACTTCTGATCACATCATGCGTGCCCTATAGCTCCATTTAATGCCTTGTCCCCTTCTTCCAAACTCATCCGTTGATCATTTATTTTATTTTCCACATGTCATGATCCTGGATCGATGTGGTAGATACCTCGTCTTATGTGTTAACCAGGTGTCCCTTTCCACTGTTTTGATCCTATTCTAGTATCATACTCCCTTTCTTTTAGATAGTGACACATGTATTTCGATATTTTACCACTCATTTTTCCCTTTTCTTCTCATACATACCAGGGGTATGATGGGAAGAAACTCTTTATTTCCACATTCTCCCCTCCACGTCCCTTGATGACCGCCACGTCTCATTCCCTCTTTGCTTTTTGGCCTAAAAACCTGAAGCGTTCGTTCAATTTTCTCTTTGTTTTCTTCCTCTTAAATAATAGACCAAAGGGTTTTCCTCAATTATTTTCTCAATATTTTCTCTTTCCTTTCATCTTCCTCTGCAATATTTCTCTCCATCGACATTAAAGCTTCATCGCCTTCCTCTGCCGCACTCTATTCTCCTCTCAGTAAGTGTTAATGTTACTTGATATTTTCTGACGAGTGTTCCCTTTCTTCAATTCACCTTCATCTATATCACCTTTTTCAGGATCAAGATCAATCACTCATGGCTGAAAAATCATCAACTCCTTTTCACTCTTCTGGGAAAAGTATGTCCTTTATTTGTTTTCAGAAGAAGATTATTATGCCTTTGATTCTCTGTTTTCAGGCTACAGATTATTCCTTTCAGGCTCTTGATAGACCGAATTCTCTATTTCCTGATCCGGGTTTGTTTCCTTCTTACAAAATTATAGAAAAGAGACATGTGACCAAGGCAGGTGAAATCGATGATATTGACTTCTGCAACGACATCAGAGAGAAATTTGGTCTTCAAGCCTTTGAGGTGACTCTGCTATCAGGATAAAGAAGTTCGCTCGATGCTAAGGCCTTTAATGAGTTCAATCATTCTGCTCAGGCTACCATTATTACCAGAGGTCAACTTGAAGCCGGACTCAGACTCCCCCTCTTTCATCCGTCTCGGGCTCTCTCCTACGAAGTTCTTTCGCGAGCTTCCCCGAGTCGGGCTATCGGTCAATATAATGGGAACTAGTATCGTTTTCTTACAGAGTGGGAGAGGCGCAGCAAGGGTATGTGTAGGGATTCAAAGCATTCTACTTATAAGCCAGAGGATAAATTGAAGTATACTGCTCAGAGCTTCTTGGATAATTACAAGGATTTTACTCATTCTTTAGGTCCGCTTGCAAATTTCTCATTCGGTATGGCTCGTCGTTCTCTTCCTCTCACAAATGGTACTTAGGAGTTGCTTATCGACGAGGATCCTTGTGGAATAGGCTCAAATATTTATCTTTGTCATACCAATAGTAAGAACTGGGATAAAGTTCCCCTCATTATTCGTGGGAATTTTATTTCTGGGAGGACCTTCATTCCTCATTTTCTCGGATCTTCCCCTTATCAACCTTGGGTTGCGAATTTTGAGAAGGTATTTCTCTTTTCTTTTATTCTCTATTATTTCCTTTCTTCATTATTCATGCTCCTTGTTCTTCTGCAGCCACCCATGACTCGTAAGAGGGGAAGGAATGCTCGTTCGCAGGAGGGAAATACTAAGGTAACAAATAATATCTACTCTTTCTTACTGTTTGAAGTACATGTACTTGCCCCTATTTGTTGCCTTAGTATTTTTCGACGTTGGTGTTTATAGAAATTGAAGAGTGTACCTGCCAATGGTGAAATCCCCAAAGAATCTGGTGGTGATGATGGTGATGATTATGAGGCTGACGTTAAAAATACGATTATGGAAGAAGATGATGATAAAGAGGATCTTAAGGATGATGTTGATGGTGAGGGCAAGACCGTTATTGCTGGTGATGGAAAGGGTAAAAATGGTGTTGTGGGTGATGATCTTGGTGGTACTGGTGAAAAAGACGGTGGTTAAAGTTGTTCGAAGGGCACTGGCCCGAGCGATGCTGGTGAGACTCTGGGTGGAGGTATGGCTATAACTGTTTGTTTTCGACCTTCCGTATTTTCCCTAGATTCGAGATTAACCATTGGCATCCCTGTTGTAGATTAACTGGGCCCAAAGTTGAATTTTGAGGTAAACATTTATGATAACAAGGATGATGATGTTCTGGGTGACTCGAGTGATGAGTCGGATGAAAGGGACAAGACTGAGGAAACTTTTTAGAATGGCTCCTCCACTACTCAGAGTAGTTCTGACCCAGACTCGGTCATGCAAACCGAGCTTTCCTCTGGTGCATTCTCGTCGTGAGTCTACCTTTTTGACCATCTTTGGAGCCACCGGCGAATCGCTTAGAGCCCTACTCTCTTCTTTTTTCAGAACAATGTCTCGTTCTGAGATGCTGCAAGCCGTTCCTTCGTATGGATCTAAGCTTTATCGCAGCATGCTAACCTTTGTACGTGTTCTTGCTTTCCTTACTTTTGGTGTTAGTAATTCCCTTTGTGCTTTATAATCATTTATGCCTTGTGATCGCAGAACCATAATGTGCAACTTCTCAACTTTGTCGCCTTTGAGGAAATGCAAGAAAAGAACAAGCAGTTGAAGGAGCAGATGCGAGTTGGTGAGATCCGTCGGGAGACACTAGAGAATGAGATGGCCGAGTTGTGAGGTTTTTACCTATTTTTCTCTATTTTCCTTTACTTGTGATGTTAGATCTTATAGAATCTAAGTTGTGGTTATTACTGGTAGTTTTTATTGGTTCTTTTAGTCGAGAAAGGAGAGATGAACATCACGAGTTGCAGAAAGAAATTAGGTTCCTTAAGAATGATATGATTAATTTGGAACGGCGAATTTTCAACAAGGATGATAAGATTTCTAGGTTAGAATCTAAGCTTGAACGCCTTCGTGGTTTGGTCCTGGCTTTGATCAACTACGAGGTCTGGAGTCTGATTGAGATCGGCTTCGGGACCTCGATAGCAACCGTCGTCTCTATATCAACTCTCTTGAGGATAGGTGCTCGAATCTGTAACTTAAAAATTGGGATCTCCTTGCCGCTCGAAGATATCAAACTGAGTGGAGGGGTAGAGCTGAGGATGCTGAATGTAGATATTTGGAGACTAGTCATAATCTTGACCAAGTTTTGGAACAATTCAAAAGTATTCAAATTGCTTACGAGAAGGCAGTCTCTGAGAATCATTTAAAGATTTGTATGTCGGGGAAGAGAGGGGATCTTGCTCCAAAAGTTAGTGAACTTGAAGTATCTTTAGCTAAAGTTGAATAAAACCTTAAAATGAACCTCAAGATTCTTGAAGGTGTTTGAATATTCATACTTATCTTGTTTTGTTATCTTTGCGATTATGAACTTAACTCTGTTTATACTTCTTTATTTCAGCTGAACAAGAGAAGATTGGTCCCTAAGAAGAGGAGGTTGCTCGCCAGAAGCAGTCTGCCTCTGCTCTATCTTCTGAAGTCGCACAATGATGTGTTTGTAGTTGTAGTAAATAATGGTTCGTTCAAGACTTGTGAAGATTTGTTTTTAAACCTAATTTCTAAGACTAAAAATAGCAAAACTCAAATAAAATTGATAATAAAATTGAGAGAGAACTGAGGCTAGGATTCCACTATTTTCCAATTTTTAAATTGATTAAATTCAATAATTATAATTGTACAATTCTAACATTTATTGATTCTAAAATATAGCAACAAGTATATTTTCAAAATAACAATTGTATAACAAAAGCATGGAACATCTAAAACCTAGGCCAAAGCATGTATCATCTAACGAAATCCCAATTGCTTAACAAAAATCATTAAATCAATTTTTAACCAAGGCAATTAATCATAAATGAATTATATAAATTAATTAAATAAATATTACCACATCATCTTTGGAAAATTAGCTTCCTCCACCACCTCAGAGATGGGGTTTAGCTCCTCATTGTATTGGAAAAACCCTCAAAAATATATTTCATAGCTCAAAAGGTGCTTACAATGGTGAAATAATAGTAACACATGAGATTTGATATGCTTATAAACGTTACAGAGAAGTGTTATCTGCGTTACAGAAGAAAGAAAAGAAAATAGGAGAAAAGAACGGACTTCAGGTGCTGTTGAAGTAAGACTGCTTCAGTACCGGTGTCAGCGACACTATCATCGACACTTTTCTGGCGCCTTGTATTCTTCCTCTTCTCTTTCACCAGCAAAAAGCTATTTTTCCTGGATTTTTTTTTGATCTCTGGCTTCTCCTGAGCTCTTTGCAATACTCTCTCCAATCCTCTCTGATCCTTATGACTCGACCCCATCCTATTTATACACCAAAGGTCACCAAATCTTCAAAGAATAATCATTAACAGCAAATATACTCGGGTATTTTTTTTTCATACACTCCTGTGATCTGATGTGATACTCTGCCTTGATTTCGCATATCTTTTGATTTTGTGTGACTCACTCTTGATAAGGCTAGTATATTCTCTGTTTTAATTCCCACAAATCACGTAAGATATCTTCATAAATTCAAACTCAGATTCACGGAAGAGAAAAAAATAGTTTCCCGCCTATTTTTGAATTTGAAATAGGTGGGTGCCCGTAATCGAAGGCATGGGTGCCTTTATAACTTTTATGGGTGTTTTGAGCCAATTTTTCCCGAATGCTTATTTCTTCAAAAATACCTACAAATACAATAAAGTGACAATATTAGTACAAAATTGAGTTCCAACACTATAAAGATTGAGAACGAATTAGACACATAAATGTGTCTATCAAATACCCCCAAACTTATTATTTGCTAGTCCTAGAGCAAATCTAATAAAAATAAATCCTAACTCACTTTCGCAGGCATCGCGATTTCACTTAGCGTGTGCAACAAGCCTTTAAACCCCTAGGTGTCCCTAGTGGATTAGTTTTGTCTCGTGAGGGTTTACAAGAGGTGTACCCACAAAACCTTTACTCCAAACCCTAGGTACCTGTGAACGATTGAGGATAGACACTAAACAAACTATTTAGTTGGCATACTAAATTCTTCGCCTATAAGAGTCATTACCCTATATGATTCCATTTGTTGTACACGAGTTTTCACTGAGCGTACTAAAATTCATACAAGAATTCAAAACTCTACTTAAATAGTTGTTCAGCCACGATATTCAGAATCTATCAAAGTACGATCACATGGAAAGATTTAGAAGATGGATATAGACAAAATGAAGTTTGCGCATGTTGACTAAGGTGAACGGTGTTTCCCATATCTGTCTGAAGGTCACTGCCAGGATGAATGGATTGAGATACGCTCTCACTAGTCTTATTCCTTAAACTAATATCGACTCAGCTGGTATATACAAGGATCCCAGCGGTCGATTTATTGAAAATATTTTAAATGTACTGAAAACATGATTGGATCAAATGAATCCAAGCGCATGCTCCTTATCAGCATCGTACATGATAGTTCTCATGGATCCTGCGTTCCACGCCTGCTTAGGCGACGAAGACAAGGAGAACACACATATATTGCTATCAAAGTGTCAATACTAATTTATTTATTTTTTTGGAAAATTATCTAAATAATACAATGATGGAGCTTGATATCAAACACTTCATCCTGGCGGTGATAACAATTTGATATTGGTGCCCCACCAAATCACTTAGAGAAACACAAAAATTGCAAAAATAATAACAGAAAGTGATATGGTCAAGATAGATTCTGAGATATGGTGACAACTATCATGTTATTTCTAACACCTGAGCTAGGCATCCTTTTATGAATAAACCATTTAGCTGGGCAAACCAATTCCTATAGAAAAAGAGCTAAGTTTCCATCTACCTAGAATGGTTAGTGTCACCCTGAATTGTTCACAAGTTTCTGAAGTTTGGAAAATTTTTATTTCAACTAAAAGTTTCTCCCTTACCACCAAACTTAAACCTAACATTGTCCTTAATGTTTCAAATTAAAGTGCAATACCAAAAATATAGGTAACTAGAGGAATAAAAAGGTAAGTCAGAAAGATAGTACCTGGGTGAAGCGTAACAATCCTTCTTTGGAGAATACGACGGAAAAATAAAAACAAAAACTTACTAATGTACAACAACATCCTTGATGGTAAATCAAGGTAAGCAGGGTCCTCCAGAGGGACCTCCTCAATATTACCTGCAGGAAAAGGCTCTAAAAAGGGGTTTCAATCTCTGACCTTTAACCTTTGAAGAACTGCTACCATCCAGTGTCTCAATCGCAATAGCACCATGAGGATAAACAGTACAGACTATAAAAGGACCCGTCCACCGAGAGCGTAACTTCCCAGGGAATAGAAGCAAACTGGTATCATACAGAAGAATTTTTTGACCTGGAGAAAATGACTTTCTTAAAATATTTCTATCATGCACAAGTTTCATTTTGTTCTTATACTCCTTAGCACTATTGTATGCATCTCTACGAATCTCATCCAACTCATTGAGATGAAGCTTCTTGTGAGCTCCTTCCTTGTCAAGCGAAAAATTAAGTTGCTTTACAGCCCAATATACTCTATGCTCTATCTCGACAGGTAGGTGACATGCCTTGCCAAAAACTATACGATAAGGTGACATTCCAATGGGGGTCTTAAATGCAGTACGTAAGCCCATAAGGCATCAGTAAGCCTCAATGACCAGTCTTTCCGATTATGATTAACTGTTTTCTCTAAAATACGTTTTATCTCCCTGTTGGAAACCTCTACTTGACCGCTAGTCTGTATGTGATATGGGGTAGCACTTTATGGGTAATACCATATATTTTCATCAAAATCCTAAATGGTCGATTACAAAAGTGCGACCCTCCATCACTAATTATAGCCCGTGGTGCACCAAAACGTGCAAATATGTTATCATTCAAAAACTGGACCACAACCTTGTGGTCATTTGTTCTACACGAAACCGCCTCAACCCACTTAGACACATAGTCTACAGCGACAAGGATGTAAAAATAACCAAAAGAATTAGGAAAAGAACCCATAAAATCAATGCCCCACACGTCAAAGACCTCAATAACTAGAATAGGGTTCAAAGGAATTATATTTCTACGGGAAATGGTTCCTAACTTCTGGCAACGCTCACAAGTAACACAGTAATGGTGGCTGTCTTTAAACAACAAAGGCCAATAGAATCCACATTGTAATATCTTAGTAGTGGTTTTCTTAGTACTAAAATGACCCCCACAAGCATGATCATGACAAAAGGAAATAATACTGGACTGGTCATTCTCAGGTATACATTTCCTAATAATCTGGTATGGACAATACTTAAATAGATAAGGATCATCCCAAAATAAATGCTTAACCTCGGCTAAAAACCTAGAACGATCTAGTTTACCCCAATGTTGGGGCATTCAACCAGTAACAAGATAGTTCACTATATTCGCATACCAAGGTAATAGGGAAACAAGAAAAAGTTGTTCATCAAGGAAATTATCCCTCACGGGAGGGGAATCATCAGGGAAATCAAAGACAAGCCTAGACAAGTGGTCCGCTACTATATTTTCAGCACCCTTTTTGTCTCTAATTTCTAGAGAAAAGTCTTGCAACAAAAGGATCCATCTAATTAATCTAGGTTTAGTATCCTTCTTGGACAGAAGATACTTCAAAGCAGCATGATCAGTAAGACTATGACCTCAGAACCTAAGACATATGATCTAAACTTGTCTAAGGCAAAAACAATGGCTAACAATTCCTTTTCTGTGGTGGTGTAGTTTAGTTGGGCATCATTCAGAGTTTTGCTAGCATAGTAAATCACATGAAGTAATTTGTTTTCTCATTGACCTAGCACAACAACGATAGATAATCTGAAGCATCACACATGATTTCAAAGGGTAGGTTCCAGTTAGGTGCCTGGACTATGGGGGCGGTAGTGAGTAAAGTCTTAAGCTTCTCAAAGCCTCTAAACAAGAATCATCAATGACAAACTTAACATCTTTTGCAAGCAAATTGCAAGGAGGTCTAGAAATCAAGCTAAAATCCTTAATGAATCGATGATAAAAACCTGCATGCCCTAAGAATGACCTAATATATCTCTTACGGTTTTGGGAACCTGTAAATTCTTAATAAGGTCAACTTTGGCTTTGTCTACCTCTATACCCTTAGAAGATACGATATGCCCTAAAACAATTCCTGATCGAACCATAAAATGACATTTCTCCCAATTAAGCACTAAATTCTTTTCCTTACATCTAGTAAACACTAATGTCAAATAATGCAAGCACTCATCAAAAGATGAACCAAACACTGAAAAATCATCCATAAAGACCTCTAAAAACCATTCTACCATTTCAGAAAATATGCTCATCATGCAGCGCTGAAAAGTAGCGGGTGCATTAGACAACCCGAAATTCATGCGTCTATACGCAAAGGTACCAAAGGGACAGGTAAAAGTAGTTTTCTCTTGGTCTTCTGGGGCAATAACAATCTGATTATAACCAGAGTATCCATCTAACAAGCAATAATAACTATGTCCAGATAATCTCTCTAGTATTTGGTCGATGAAAGGAAAGGGAAAGTGGTCATTCCTTGTGACCTTGTTCAATTTATATAGTCAATACAAACACGCCACCCCGTGGTCACTCGAGTTGGGATTAATTCATTGTTTTCATTCTGGACTACAGTGATACCTGATTTCTTGGGAACAACCTGAACGGGGCTGACCCACTTACTGTCTGAAATGGGGTAGATAATACCCGCATCTAACAACTTAAGCACCTCGATTCGAACTACTTCTTTCATATTAGGGTTCAGTTGATGTTGCATCTCCCTAGAAGGTTTGGTGTCGTCCTCTAAATGAATCTGATGCATACAAACAGTAGGACTTATTCCCTTAATGTCTGCTAAGGTCCACCCTAAAGCTTCCTTGTTGTCTTGAAGTACAGTCACTAACCTACTTTCCTGATCATTATCCAAGTCGGATGCTACAATTACAGGTAAAGTCTCGGATTGGCCTAAAAACACATATTTTAGAGTATCTGGAAATGGTTTGAGGTCCAACTAAGGAGGTTATTCTAAAGAAGGAATTAAGGTAGAGTTAGAAACTGGTAGTGGTTCGAACTTAGGTTTCCATCTATTAGTATCTAACACAGGGATAGAGTCTAACAGAGCATTCACTTGATCAATGGTGCTAACATCGTCAAAATCTAAGCCAAAATGGGTTAAACAATTCTCTAGTGTATCTTAAGATAAGATGTTTGGTAATGACTCCTGAACTAATGTTTCTATCATGTTCACCTCTTCAATGCACGTGTCATCTAACTCAGAGGGTTGCTTATTAATATAGAAAATATTCAGTTCAATAGTCATATTAACAAAAGACAAATTCATAATACTATTTTGACAGTTAATGATCGCATTAGATGTAGCTAAAAACGGGCGACCTAATATCACAGGTATCTGGTTTTCTGGGTCAGGAACATGTTGGGCATCTAGGATCACAAAATCCACAGGATAAATAAACCTATCGACCTCAATAAGAACATCTTCGACAATACCACGAGGAATTTTAACATACCTATCAGCTAACTGAAGTGTTATCTGGGTAGGTTTTATGTCAACAAGTCCTAGATGTAGGTAGACATGATATGGAAGTAAGTTCACATTATCTCCTAAGTCAGGTAACGCTTTCTCCACATGGTAGTTACCTATGGTGCAAGAAATGGTAGGGGAACCTGGGTCTTTGTACTTAGGAGTTGTGTTGTTCTGGATAATTGAACTCACATGACTATCTATAAGGCTTTTTTCTGTACACCAAGCTTTCGCTTTCGCGTACAAAGATCCTTAAGGAACTTGGCATAAGTAGGAATCTGCCTAATTGCATCTAATAAAGGAAGATTGATGTTGACTTGCTTAAAAATCTCCAATATATCATTAAAGTTGGATTCCTTCCTAGTTGGTACTATAAGTTGTGGGAATGGGGCTTTGGGCACAAAATCAGGTTCAGCGGGAACCACATTGGACTCTTTATAGACTTTATCAGTCTCTTCAACTATAGGCTCAGAAGGGTAAACTACAACACGTTCACTATCAGGCAAGGTTACCTTATTGTCTACCACTCTACCACTCCTAAGGGTTTTAATTGAATTCACATGATTTGATGATTCATCACCATAAGATAACTCCTCTAGGGTTGTGTTGTAGTTGACTATGGAACTTGCCTTTTTCTCTCAAAGACTCACTCAACTGACTAAACTGGGTTCGTAAATCGTAAATAGCCTACAGAGTTAACCTGGACCATCTTTTTATTATCTTCTAAACTTTGTTCAACCAATTTCTAAAATTGAGCAGTGTTTTAAGTTAACAAGGTGAAAGATTCTTCTAAACTCATGATCTTCTTATCTGAAGGGCTCTGAAATTGTGCTGGACCAGAAGAATTCTTAGTATAACCAAAACCTGGTAGAACCTGAGGGTTACTAGACTGAGCTTGATTTTTGCCTTTAGACCAAGAAAAATTTGGATGGTTTCTCCAACCAGGGTTATAGGTTTCTGAATATGGATTAAACTTCTGACGGTTATCATATCTAGTGTTATTATGAAGAGTATGGGCTTGCTCTTCAACAGCCTGTCCTTCCCAGTATGACTTGGGCTCTATTCCACAACTAGAATGACTTAATTCTAAGGCTTCTAACCTTTGGGCTCTCAGAACTCCTTGTACACAATGATTCAACCATGTTCGTTGTTGGATAATCTAGCCCTTCATAAAGGATCTGGACTAGTCTAAGCTTTTCTAAACCTTGTTGGGGACATTGTGCTAAAAAATCGTGGAACCTTTCCAAATACCTATACAAAGATTCTCCCTCTTGCTGCATAAATGTGGAAATCTCTTGCCTAATAGATGATATTTTGTGCCTAGGGAAATTTTTTGATAAAAAGGCAGTGGTAAGTTATTCATATGTCTCGATGGATTCAGATGGCAAACTATATAACCAAGATTTGGCCTTGTCTCTTAGGTAAAAAGGAAATAACCTAAGTTTCAAAGCTTCATCAGACATGTTGTGAATTCTTAGTGTACTACATATTTCTTCAAAACCCCTAATGTGAAAGTAAGGGTTTTCATTTTCTTTTCCTAAGAAGAGTGGGAGCATCTGTATGGTACCAGGTTTCAACTCATAGTTTGCTTGAGTTTCAGCTAACTTGATACATGATGGACGAGAAGTCCTAGTAGGATTCAACAAATCTTTCAAGGTTGCCATTTCTGGCACAACTGGAAAATTAGGAATAACTTCCTCACTAAGAGAAAAATTCTCAAAACTAAAGTTTCGGCTCTCAAAAGAAGGGTTTCCTAAATTCTCAATTTCAAAGGCAGAGTTTCTATTTCCGTCACTGATCAACGACCAATAGAATCTCTTCTCCAGGCACGCTCACTGGGCATGCGATAACTCCTAATCGGAAGGGAATTCTAAACAAACACAAACAAGGCCGACTCAACCAAATCAAACCTATTGAATCTAGCAAACAAAAAGCATGATGGCTCCACTTAGATTGTTTCTAGACCAGCTTCTATTCTTCCAAAAGGCAACTAGTTACAGTTTTAGCGAATCTCTCAGAACGATCCGAATTAGATTAAGTTGAATAGAAGCAGGATAAGCTCTAATGAGCTTTGATAACCCTTCCTCTTTGGCAACTTTTCCTTGGGTTACAAGGCGGCTCTAATCAACTTAAAATAATCTTCCTGAACTTTAAGTTAGACTAACAAAGTAGCCAATACAGTACTTTTGAATGATTTTCCAATAAGCTCGATACCCTATCGGTCTTCTTTCTAGTCAAATTGTAAGGATTAGGTTCTCGTTAGGTAACGTGTTCCTAAGGTGGGCAAGAAGGAAACGGTGATGAAATCCGAGTCCTTATCTTATATGGCTAATCCTTGCCCTTTACTAGAAAATAAATCCTTATTCAATTCCTCAACATATATGCATACGAAGGAATACAGTAAACCCATTTGCAAGGGATTCGTAGGTTGATTGAGTCTTACCTCCCGTACCAGACGGGGGATGAATCGGTTGTAGTCGACTCGGGCCACCAACTCCTGTTTTAGTGTACGAACCCGAGGGGCCGAGAAAATATTGTAATTGTTGTCCTTCCCTGTTGCAGTTTATATTTAAATACCCTTCCGTAGGGTTTAAAAATTAATAATAAAGTTCAAAAGTCCAAAGTCCAAAGTTCAAAAGTGTCCAATAAAAGAAGAAAAATTACAAAAATTATAGCCAAACCCTAATACAGTTTCTAAAAATAAAAACTAAAAAATAAATAAAATAAAATAATAGATCTAAAAATAAAAATAAAATCTTCTTCACTCCTTTCGGAATCCTCTTTTCTTTCCTTCTTTGGCTCTACTTTCTTTTTATAGCACTTTCTCCTTTTCTTTTTAGTTTCGCTTCAAATCTGAAAAGAATAGAAAATACAAACGCGTAAAAAGGAACAAATAAAAAAAAATCTAACTAAACTAAATTAACCTAAAAAAAATCTAAAAAAAATACTAAAAACAAGTCCGCGTCGGCAACGCCAAGGCATGGGTGCCTTTATAACTTTTCTGGGTGCCTTTATAACTTTTTAAGCCAATTTTTTCCCAAATGTTTATTTCTTCAAAATTACCTACAAATACAATAAAGTGACAATATTAATACAAAATTGAGTTCCAACACTATAAAGATTGAGAACGAATTAAACACAAAAATGTGTCTATCACACAACTGAGATCTTCTATCTCGGCTCGTAACAAGATCCACGATAAGGAACTTGAGTTGGCAAAAAAGGCCTTCAACGATCGAGTCGATGCAAAGGTGGAGGAATTTATTGCCGAGAAGAAGGCTAGGGTCAAAGCCAAGCAGTCTAGTTCTTTTTCTGATGCCTTTGCTTCATAGTTTATTTTCCTCTTGTTATGCGTCTGTTTCTTGGTAAACATTGTTTGTTATTTCGGGATGCTGCGTCACCGTAATTTTTGCGTCCTCATTGGTTTAGGATTTGAACTTACTTTAATGCCTTATATCCTTGAAACCTGCATGAAATTCTGTTAGTTTTCTTGTGATAATTTGTTTTTGCCCTTATTATTCGATATTCATAACAAGGAAGGCTATCGGGCCCGATAACCTGTCCCGATCTGAATATCTCATCATTGCTAGACTCTAGTCTATAGGATATGTCAGGTCTGGTAAATATCCTAATCTAGGTTTTAGGTCATATCGGTGCTTGCTCGATAGCCCGAGTTCGAATGACCTATTATAGTTCGAGTGTAGGGATCCCTTTTTCATATCGATTGACCTCTAGGCCTAGGTCTGGGACTACCTGTGTTAGTCTCTGGGTATCCCCTTTGACTCTGGGTCGTACCAGAGTACTCAAATCACCTCGGACTAACCTAACTGGCTCCATCCGAGTTCGAAAGATCCCTAAATGACCTCGTGGGTCGTGGAGTTACCATAATTAGTCTCTGGGTAACTCCTTTGACTATGGGCAGTACCAGGTTCTCAGATCACCTTGGAGGAAGGATGTGCCTTGCCATGAATATGAATGACCCATTTTAGTGACTTGATTTTAGCTCTTAAGGATGGTACAGCTTCAAATATCTTATGTTCCAAGGATGGTCCATTTTCTTTCCATCTGGTTTGAGTAACTTATACGTGCCTTCTCCAACTTTGGATAATATAGTGTATGGAACTCCCCACCTGGGTGCTAATTTTCCTCCTTTCTTTTCTCTTTCGTATTTCGAAATTTCACTGAGGACTAACTGTCCAGGATGGAACTCTCTTGGAGAAACTTTTTTATCATATTCTCTTTGTAACCTTCGCTGGCAGTTCTCCATCTTCTGTAACGCAATCTCTCGTGCTTCCTCCAAGTTATCAAGCTTTGCAAGTATCAGATCCGACGTGAGGTTTTTCATCCATGCCTCTGACTTTGTTGTAGAAATCATTACCTCCGTTGGTAGAATTTCTTCGGTTCCATATGTGAGTATGAAAGGTGATAGCCCAGTGGCTTCCCTTTTTGTGGTTCGATAGGCCCATAGGACATTATGTTGTTGTTCGCACCAATCACCATAATGACCGTCCAATTTTTTCTTGAGGTTGTCGGCTATGGTTTTATTTGTGATGTCAGCTTGGCCATGACTATGGGGGTATATGGGTGTAGACTTGCTCTTCTTGATTTGGTAGGTATTAAACAATAAATCAATATTGGTTCCCTGAAATTATCTTCTATTATCAGAGACTATAGCGGCTGGTATTCCGAATCGGCAGATGATATTCTCAATCGGCAGAGGAATTTGAATACTTCCTTATCCCGAATATGCTTTAGTGCCGCTGCTTCCACCCATTTGATGAAGTAATCACTAGCCACAATAAGATATTTACGTTGAAGCATTCCTCTGTGAAGTGGTCCTACGATGTCTACTCCTTAATTCGAAAATGGCCACGGGCTTAGCACCGAATTGAGTGACGTTGAAGGTGTATAGATCTTCTTCCAGAATCTCTGACATCCCTCACGACCTTTGCCATATGTTTAGCATCTTCGTACATGTAGGGACAAAAATAACCCATAGTCTTCGCTCGCTGGGCTAGGTTCCTTCCTGAACTGTGATTCCCCGCATCTCCATAATGTAATTCGACCAAGTTTTGGTGCCCCTGCTATTTGCCCAGACATCTCAGTAACGGTCCTAAGAATGATTGTTTGTACAAGATCCCATCCCTCAACTTATAGTAAGCTTCTCTGCTCTTGATTTTATGTGCTTGCGTGGTGCTCGCAGATAACTCTCTCGACTCTAAAAAGCGATGAATGCGTTCTCTCCAATCTCCAGATTCGTATAGTGTTGTTTCTATTATGGCTAATGACACTCTGTTATCTTTCACATTGGATGTTAAGGGAGCGATGACTCTTCTGACTCGTATTGCTTCTACTGTCGCATCCTTTAACATAGATACAATGTAAGCCATTGCGTCAGCATGTCTATTGTTTCTCCTGCAAATATTTCTGAGTTTAATGCTTGGGATTTGACTTCGGTAATGCTGGGCTAGATTTAGATATATTTGCAGACAAGGCTCTAGAGTTTGGTAATCTCTTCGTATCTGTCTTATCACCAATTGAGAATCGCTGGTAAGCCTAACCTCTGTCAATCCCAGTTCCACGATGAGCCTTAAGGCATGGATCACTGCCTCATATTCAGCGAGATTGTTGCTTGCTTTAAACTCGAGTCTGAAATAGTGGACGATATTTTCACCCTTGGGTGTTGTAAACACTATGCCCAGACCCGATCCATCATCGTTGGATGAGCCATCTGTAAATACTTCCCACCTTCGGGGGTGACTGCTTTCCCAAAGGCCAGCCGAATCATCGTCTTTTTCCTTTATTCCTGGGATATATTTTATTTCATCCTCTTCTTCTAGTGGAAAGTCATCTAAAAAATCAGTTATTACTTGTGATTTGATTGTTGTGTGCATTTTGTAAAAGACATTGAATTGCTTGATCTGCGCATCCCACATCAATATCCGCCCCGATCTTGAGGAATTATCCAGAACCGACTCTATGGTTGACTTGGTTTGAACTCGAATTTTATGGGATTGAAAGTAAGTTCTCAATTTTTGTGTTGCATAGACCAAAGCTAGAATTAGCTATTCAATTTTGGTGTAATTCCTTTCGGCAGCAATCATCGTTTTACTAATGAAGTACAGAGGTTTCTTCTCTGAGATCTCGCATATAACCAGTACGGCATTGATGGCGTAGGCTATAACTTATAGGTAGATGGTGAGGACCTCCTTTGGACAGGTGTCTGCAGCACTGACAGTTTTGCAAGATGCTTTAATCCTTTGGAATGCTTCTTCGCACTCATCTGTCCATTTAAACTTATCTCCCTTTCTCAAGGTATTGAAGAAAGGCTTACACTTGTCCAAAGATCTTGAAACGAATCTACTCAGGGAAGCTAGGCATCCATTTAGTCTTTGGACATCTTTCACTGTTGATGGTGATGGTGATGGCTTATCTCGGATGGCACGAACTTTATCGGGATCTGCTTCGATACTATTTTTTGTAATTACATAGCCCATAAATTTTCCGGATGTTAACCAAAATGTACACTTCTTAGGATTAACTTTCATCTTATATTTTCTCATTTGATCGAAGATTCCTTTTAGGTCTGTGATGTGGTCTACTACTTCCTTGCTCTTGAATAGCATGTCATCCACGTATACCTCAATTGTGTTGTGGATCCATTTTTCGTACATGTCTTCTACTAACCTTTGGTATGTTTCCCTTGTATTTTTTTAGTCCTAATGGCATCTTCGTGTAGCAACAGAGACCTCTGGGTGTGAAGATGGCCATATCTCCTAGTGCCAAGGGGATCTGATTATATCCAGAGTACCCATCCATGAGAGTTAATACTTCGTGACCATTAATTGCATCAACCAATTGATCTATTCTTGGGAGAGGGAATCTATCCTTCAGACATGCTTTATTTAGATCGTTGAAGTCAATACAAATCTGCACCCGTCCAATTTTCTTTGGGACGATCACCATATTTGAAATCCACTCTGGATACTGCGAGTTTCGGATGATCCCTGTCGATTGCATTTTCTTTAACTTTGTTTCTACCGAAGCTTGTAGTTCTGGCGCGATCCTTCTCATTTTTTGTCGAATAGGCTTGAATTTCGGATCAATTTTTAGGTGATGGCAATAAATTCTTGGGTCTATTCCTTTCATTTCTTCCATATTCCATGCGAAAACATCATTGTACTCTTGTAACAATGCCTTCAGACCTGAGACTTGTTCTGAATTCAGCAACGACCCTATCTTTACAATTTTGGGCTTATCCTTCGTGTCAATGTCAAGGTCCTAGGTTAGATTAGAGCCGTGAAATGCTGCTTGGGTTCTTCGACAGGGTCGCGGACTGTAATTGCTATGCGTTTTGGCCTTTGTTTTTCTCTCTGATCTCTTGTGTTAATGCCAGCATCTTTTCTAGTTCTTGTTGGTGTTTCTCTCCCCGGACCCGGTTCTTCTCCCCTTCTGATTCTTGCTCTTTTGTCTTCATTTTGCTTAATGTCTACCTGGATGCAGAATTTCGCAACTTGGGGGATCACGTACCACTTTTGTTACTCTCATTGGTGTAGGAAATCTTAACCGTTGGTGATATGCTGATACCACCCCTTTGATTCCCGTTATCCATGGTCTACCAATTATAGCTTCATATGTTGAAACCACATCCACAACACAGAATGTGGTAATGGTGTCTAGATATTCTCCTCCTGAGACTCGGAGTATGACTTCACCCTTTAGTCTAGTGATCGATTTGTTGAATCCATATATGTTGTAAGTCGAGGGGATGAGAATGTCATCAGATAGACCCATTCTTTTGTAGGTATCGTAAAACAAGACTTCTACAGATCTACCACTATCGACCAATATCTTCTTGACTCCCCACTCTTTGATTATTAACGTAATTACCAATGGGTCCCTATGAGCTTCCCCATTTAATGGGACATCTTTATACGAGAAGGATATTGGCTGCATCATCCATGGCTCCATGGGTAAGGTCTTGGAAACACTAAAGATTTCCATACCAGAATGATTCCTTTTTTGGATTAGTGACATGATCCCACTTCCTAATTGAAAATTTTGGATTGCAGAATAAGAGATTGTGTTACACTGGAGAACCCTAGCATATCTACGAATTTGTATTTGGTGTAAAGTCACCTCTGCTATCGCGGGTTGGTCTTGTACATATTTTTATAGAAACCTATCACGAACCGAGTGTTGCACATTTTCTTTTACGTCTCGGCAGTCATTGGTGGAGTGGCCCTAAATTGATGATAAGCACAATAGTCTGGATGATCTCTGGTTCTTTCATACTGTATTCCCTGGCTTCGGGGATAGTGGATATCATCTCTCTTCTCCACTTCTTTGAAGATTTCTTCTAGAGTGGTGTTTAATAGTGTGTACGTCTTGTCTTTAAACCGTGGTTTCTTTGTTTTGGTACCCAAGCCTTTGAAACCGTTCCTCGATCATGCTTCTCTGCTCTTTTCACAACTCTCCTAGATTCTGGATGTGGAGTGAGATTTACAGTTCGAACCGGTTCTATTACCTTCACTACTTCCTGCACTTGAATATCCTGAACTATTTATTGTATTTCTTCCAGTGCAATGTAATGCTCTTGCAGCTTTCGGATATCCTTCAGAGTCTTAGGTTTTTTATTATACATGGCGACATAGATCGGGTCCTTTTTCCCTAGGGAATTTTTAAATCCAAAGATTTGTTGATCAACTGGAACCTTCCCGATCTCTGTGCATAGCTTCCTCCATCTATCGGTCAGGGAACGAATGGACTCTTTAAATCCTCCGGCAAGGGTGAATAGCTTATTTACTTAGGGATGAGCGCTACTTTTGTGCATGTAGGTTTCTAAAAGATTTATGTCATTTCATGATAATTCCCGATTGATCCTGGTGATAATGAATAAAACCATGTCTTTGCCTCTCCCTCGAGGCTCGCCGGGAAGAATTTGCAGATTACTGTGTCATTTCTCTTCCATTGCAACAGGGTCATTCCATACATCTTGACGTGTTCTAATGCATCTCCAGTTCCATTGAATCGTGTTGGAAAAGCTAGGAGGGTACATTTTGGGGGGACATCAGCCTCCACGAGTCTCCTTGTGAATGGCGTTTTTTCTGCTTCTGTCATCACTTCAGATAATTTGTTATCGTCTCCCTTGCTTGCCATCTTTCTAATTATTGTTTCCAGACTCTTGAGCTTGTCCGCCATACTCGCACCTCTTCTTCGATTCTCTCGAACTGGCTCATTTTCTTAAGTTGAATCCTCATCGACTTCATAATACCTTCTGGGTTGTCTTCTCATACTGGGGTGAGTTTCCTATGGGGAATCGGCTCAGGGGTTGGACTCTGGTATGGGGTCGTCCTGATCTGGCCACTTGCCACTGGATTGGTATTGTCGCTTGACTCTTCCCTAGAACGTTCCCTTAATAGCCTTTCATACCTCGCCCTTCTGTCTCTGAGTAAATTATTCTATTGTTCTAAATGAAAGTTCCTTCATTCGAGAATCCTCATCATTTCTTCTTGTTTCTGCTGATTGGATAGGATTCTAGCTAAAGTCGCATTTGTGCTCTCATGACTAGATGGGTTATCTCTTCTAGGGGCGTTGCCTTCCTCGACCATATGCCTCTTCCCTAACAGGATATGGTGTTGTCTCTCTGCTTCGACCGCTTCCCTTTGTGATGCTTATGCCAACACGCCCTGCTCTGCTTCGATATGGACCCTCCTCCTAATCTGATCTTTTTCACTGTCCGAGGCTGATAATCCATCTGGTGGATACTCTCCCTCAACTAGATTCCCTTGGTTTCCCATTATAGATTCATCATTTGGACGAATTTCTTCGATCACTAGGGGGATTTCGGGTTGTAGCACTCGTCTTAAGATCTGTCTGGGTTGGGATTGCTTTCTTATCTTGATGTTGTTATTCCTTCTTGCAAACTTGTTCCTGCAGTTGTGTGACTTCGCAGATTTTGCGTCGGAGCAGATGAGCTCGCTATTGATTCGCGCTTTTGTCCAGTGATATCCTACGTCCAGAAAAGGGAACACAAAGACTCACTATAACCTATTAAAGGAAACAAAGTATACTTTACAATTTTATTTACTGGGTCCCTATCCCTATATTCGACAGTTTGTACAGATGTCAGAGTTCAGAGTTAGGTGTTTTCTGGTCTATGTCAGGGTTTTACGCGTCTGAAAAGGATCTGTTGTGGTCCATGTCGTTTTTGGAAAAGAACGTCACATCCAGATATTGGGTCTGTTTTATTTATCTTTTAGTGCAAGTCTGATCGTTTGGTAAGCGAAAAATAACTAACTTGTTGATTTCGATGACCGGAGGAAATTATCTGTTTTAACCTTCCGGGCAAGACACAAAGAAATTTTCCCATTTAAGATCTTGCCTTTCCTGTAATCTTAACTCCTCCTCGCTTGAACTTAAAGTTTCCAAAGAGTTTCGGAAGTTTAGATTCCAACCTCGTTTTAAGTTATTATTAATACCTTTGAGCTAGGTTTCCCTGACCTTACTGAGGGTGTTTCCATCTTTTATTAGGTAAATCAGAAAATTTTCTTTTAGGGTTTTGAAAGACTACTGCGCAGATTTAAATGAAATAATCTAGTCTGTTGCAAAAGGATGAGCATTGTTTCATCTATCTTAGCTTCATACATCACATCATAGATATGTTGGAGGTTTATAGATTAATGCGACTAAAACAAACATAAACAACAGTGCAAATACCTTTATCAGGACTCTTTAAACTTCACCAGTGATTAGTAACGCTATAAAGCTCTCACATCTGAAAGTTATGAAAAATATCTAACTATGCATTAGCGGTTTGTCTTCAACAGCCGATTTCTTAGCTTCTACAAAGGTCAGAGATGCTTTGGAGCTTATGGATCTAGTTGTTAGTGAAGTTATAACCACAAAGGTGCTCAACAAGATGCTGCTCATCCCTGTTTCTAGTGCCAAAATGTAGTATAAAATTTAACTACCAATATCCAACCATACATTTATAAAAAAGTAGATAAATGAGTAAACTAAGAACATAATAACAGTCACACAAGAGAAATATGTGGTTCGATATGATTACCTACGTCCACGGGATAAAATACTTGATATTATTTAGGAAAGGAAAGCCTTACAATGATATGAACTCAATCTCTCTTAAGAACACTCAATCAATTCTCTCAAACTTGTTATAGCTCTCTCTCCAAATGACATAACATGCCTCTTCTCTTAGCTAAGTCCAGTATTTGTAGACAAAAGTTTATACAGCCAAACTACAGTGTTGAACATACATATTCGAGTTGTTGTAATCTATCTTGGGGTATAGTCTGAACCTTCTGGTATGTTATCCCGACTCTCTTTGTTGATGTCATTGAGATCCTCAGTCTTCGTTAGCTTCCTTTCCCTATATGCTCTATCATGTCTTCGATTCTTCTCTGTCTTGGGTCCGAGGAGAATGTCATTCCCGAATCTTGTCAGGGATATTTGATACTTCTGATCACATCACGCGCGCCCTGTAGCTCCATTTAATGCTTTGTCCCCTTCTTCCAAACTCATTCGTTAATCATTTCTTTTGCTTTCCACGTGTCATGATCCTGGATCGATGTGGTGGATACCTCGTCTTTGGACCAGGTGTCCCTTTCCACTGTTTTGCTCTTTATTCTAATATCATACTCCCTTTTTTTTAGATAGTGACACGTGTATTTGGATATTTTACCGCTACAACTTCAAAGAATCCACCCAAATATGTTGTTCCTTTCTTTCTGAATACCTATCCCTGTTATTTGATTGATAATGGTTCTTATTCGTAGGTCATAAGCTATCATTTAAACTAAGCCTTATTATCTTTTACTTACCTTACCTTATAAGAAGAATGCTTTTGCTCAACAATTCAGGTAAGGCTTTTCATTTAAGTTACAAGGTAAGACATTTGTGCAATTACAATTTACAAGCATGTCATAGAGATCATCAACCACAACCACCGGTAACACTGAAGAGCAGAGAAATTTAGAGCAAACCCATGTCTTTTGGCATTACATTTGATTGGTAATAATATAACAATCACATTTGCAGTAAAAGGACACTGCATATATGTATCTCAAATCGCTTGGAACTATATCCCTATGGATTCAAATGCACAACACCATATGATTTTGAAACAGAAAGCCAAGGTTGTCATTTTCCCATAGAGAGGGCGATAGATAGAGAATGTGAGATGGGAAAATGGAAGCAAACAGAAAAACACAACAACAACACAACCAGATTTAGAAACTAAGGAAAACAAACATGACCTTTGTTAAAAAGGACAATTCAACCGCTTTCTTCTTCTCATGCTCAGTGCAAAATATAATATCTTTATCGACATCAAGCTTCCTCTGGTACAGAGGCGGGTTTGGCTAGGGCTGGGGTTGATGCTGCTGCTGCTGCCGCTGCTTCACGCTTGATTGAAGCACATTTAATGAGATGGTTGTAGCTACCCTTCTCCTTGAAGAGTTGGGAGAAGTGGTGTTTGCAGTAAAGAATGCCATCAAGAGCAGCATAGGTTGATGGAGTAAGCGCACAACCACCATGATTGCACTTGAAACAAGACTTGTGATACGACAGGCTCTCAACAGTTACCTAAAAAAGTACAAGCACCGGTTTAGACAAAGACATCATGCTCGTGTATGGTTTTACTGTTCAAAGAAAAAGGCTGCCAATTGAAAACCAATTTTCTTATTTAGGAATCTAATGCAGTTTAAGGGTGCAAACAAAATACGAAACTGAAACGTTTTAAAAGCCTCTAGTGGTTGTCTTGATTTTCTTAATCGTTGATTCTGAGATAGCGTGCAACTATAGTGGATAGGGTAACTGTGGATTGAAAATGGGTCAGCAGCTACAAACTCGGGTTCCCAAGCAGAGGATATAATCTAGTCCATAATGAACATACCAACATAACGCTCTACTGGATATAGTTTTTGGGAAAAATAACAAGACAGTCATGAACACCATCACCTAGGGAGATTGCAGTGATGAAACACCATAAACATAAGTAAAGGTCAGCAAGCAGGACACTTACACACAATCAAGGCCTAAAATATAATGGGACGAATGAGAAGAAAAGATAAGCATCTACGATCAAATGGTTGATGAAAATCTATGCAAATGAAAATGTTTAAGAATGTAGATATGTACCTTCTCGAGTGGATAAGCAGTTTTTCCACAGGTTGCACATTTATCTTGTGTCCCGGAAAACATGCTAGCAGCTTTACTAGGTGACCTAGACTGCAATCAAGCAAATGATGACCATTAAAAACAGTACAATGAACCTAATGAGTTTGGCCTCACCAAGAGATCCAAAAGCTTAAATTTTCCAATCAACAGTATACAATAGCTTAAAAAGGTTATGGAGATTAAATTACCAAATTTCTTGTCAATTTCTCAGCAGACTTTACAGCTGAAAAAGATCCAACAAACTATATTAGACAGAAACAAAAGGAAGACGAATATGATTAGATATATGGTAAAACTAGGCACAAATGATGGCATACATGAGACGACATTCTTAGAGAAATTTCCAGATTCCTTGAAGAGTTGTTCGAAATGAGGTTTGCAATAAAGGGTCCCTTCCATCGACGAAAAGCTGCTTAGCTGCAAGAAATCAAAGCATAGCATAACAATAAGGCTATGACTCCAAATTGTTTGAGGCAAAGTAGAATTCACTGAAATTGCAATAATTGAGCATGTAGATCTGCTAAGAAAACTACTGATTTCGATAAATTAGATAAAAAAATAAAAAATTGAAGAGGAACAAAAAGAAAGTACCTTTAGAGTTCCTTTGCAATGACTGCACTTAAAACAAGACTTGTGAAAAGAAAGTCCATCAGCTTGTAACTGATCCATAACATAAACCGTCTTATCACAAACATTACATTTCTCAGTTGTACCTGTGAAATTCATCTTTTCAAACCTTAGATCCAAACCTATTCCTCTTAATCAATTAACTTGAGGATCGCTTCGATCGCCTACAAACAAATCCAAAAAAAATCACCAAATTTTAATCTGAATTTTTTTCCCCAACCAAAAATGTCTTCTTACCAAAATGATGAGACAGGTTCCTTCAGATCGAGAGGAAATTCTCGAATGAGATTTAGGATAAAAGTAGTAAACGATATGTAGATCAAAAATGTAACCCTAGGTGGAGTTTTTATGTGAACTTTTTGTAGCTACCGGAGGAGAGAATTTGAATAATAACAGATGAAGAAAGGGGAAAGTAAGATGAGGTGGGTCTAGTTGGAAGAATAAACGTTAAAATATCTAACTCTTATACTATGTCTCCAGAAGTTGCGGGAGTAGATACATCGAGAGGTGTTTGACGGTCAGATGTGGGGTTAAGAGGTTAATTTCAATACGTGGCTGATTGTAGTCTCTTAAGGCAGATAGAGTGTAGAGAATTGTGAAATACGGAATAAAAAGAGTGGGTAGTCATCATTCTTCGGCGCTGGATTTGTCTGCTTTCAACTAATCAAAACTGCGGTTTCTTCGGAGTATTTTATCAATAGTGTCGTCCTCAAGGAGTAGTATTACAGTTTCTTTGCAGAAAATACAGGTCATCTACCGTATACACACGTGTATTATACTGTATTCCTTCTTTACCGGAAGTAGTATACTGTATACAATCGAGTACACTTTCTGTTTGTTGGAATACAGGTCATATACTGTATTCTCATTGTACAGGTTTTCAGCTACTGTATCTCCTTTGTTGTATACGAAAATTATACGATGGGATTCAACAACAAAACCTCGAGTAAGACATTGTTCTTATCTTTAGAATATCAAGATGAACGGTTGGTATGATTTCAACTTTTCCTTTTCTGCTTTTCTTTCGACTGTTTTTTTCTTTTTTTGGGAAGAAAATATTCTCAATCACAATATCATATCCTTCAAAAATAAATAAGGGCAAAAATAATAATTCTCTTTTTTGAGAAATTAAAATATATCAATCAATATGAAAAAAGAAAAACCTAAGTTCCGCATAAATAAAACGGATGGAGGAAGTAAAGTGGCTTTGAAATTCGGATGATGGTTAACGGAGGGAAGATATGTTGACAAATTCATTCTCCCATTGTTTTATAATTTGAGTACTTTTTTTTCTTTCCTGTACAATCTAAATAATAGTAAAATAATAGTAAGGTGTGAAAATAATATTTTGGTAGGTTTTTCTTCTTATGATGCTTTGTATTTATTTAATATATAAAAAACAATACGATTTTGGTAACCTAAACCTAGACAACCAGTGGTTGAGATTTCTTCTAAAAGTTTCATCGTATGCTCTAAGCTTATGTGGAAGCATGTTTAACGACATAGGAAAACTGAGACAAGTGAGGTCAGTATACCTTATTTGATTTTGACTTTATAGTTAGATTATATTTGAGCTTCTTGAAATTCACTATATGTTTTGCAGAAGCAAAATGTGATGGTAAAATTGAAAATTTTATTGGTCGAATGAAGAAAGACCTTTTGTACGGTGATTTGAATGTAATAAGTCAGCTACATTTAATCATCTATGTTTTTTTATTTAAATCGATTCAATTGAAGTGGAATTGATCGTTTTTTCCAATATCAATTTGATAACCAGAGATTTGTTATCCCCAACTATTGTTAATCACCGTCAACTCGATCAAAACTCGAATTAGTTGTTCATTGCACGACTTAAAAATCTTAAAAAAAAACTGGGGGCCGGTCTAATCAAATTTATATCAGTTTTATTCAATCCGATCAATTAGATTGCAATTGATCATCTTTTTCCAAAACTTACTGAATAATCAAAGATTTAGGGTCCCCAATTATACTTAAACTCCATCAAATCGAATGAATTCGATCAATTCCACCTTTAGTTGATTCGAATTAATACAAAATTAAAAAAAGTGTGGGATAAAATAAAATTGTGGTGTAAAACAAAAACGAACGGATGTATAAGTTCTTAAAAAAAATTCGTCGTAAAATATAAGATATTAGTTAAGATTGGTTTCGGTCAAATTTCTTCAATTTTCGGGTAGCCCCCACTGCTGCAGCAGTCATCTAGTTTTTAATAATGAGCAAGGCCAACCCTGACACAAAGTGCCCAAAGTTGAACTTTGACCAACAAATTTTTAGGGACAACAATATTTTTTATATTTTTTTTGTTTTTCATTATGTTGATTAATAATATGGCTTTTGAATACAAAAGTCAAAACTTTTAATCGTTTGTTAGTATTTTTGGTAATATTAAACTATTGAAAGGGGTAGCAAAAGAAAAATAAAATAAAATTTACCTAGATAAATAAACACTTTTATTATTCACTCTTTGCAACCCATGCGTCTTTTTACTTTTTTTAGTTCTTGTCTTCTTTTTTTCTTCTAGCTCAGAAAATAAAAGAGGAAAGAAAAAGAATTAGGGCATTACTATTCATTTAAAACTATTCAAGGTAACTCATTAGTTATTTTAACCAATTGTTAATTCACTAATCATCCTATCTTGATTAATCAATTTATTATTTTGTTGTTAAAATTAAATTTATGGCATAAATTGAATCAATAAATCAATACTTATTATATAAAGGAGAATCATTTTATTTGACGTGGTAACATCACATTCAGTTTTACATTTTCTAAGAATTTAAAGTGTCATGTGACAAAAAAAATAGTTTAAAATGATAGGACACGATGAGTTAAAAATAAAGGGACACATAAATCATCTTCACATTTTTTTGCCAAATTATAGATATGTCTTTCACAAGAATCAATAATATTTTTCAAACAGTGGGTTTAAAATAAATGGACACAACTTACGTAGCAAAATAACAGGTTTAAAATTAATGGACACAAATTATGTAGCAAAACAATGGGTTTAAAATGAAGGGACGCAACTTATATCGCAATTTTCCATGTTTTCCAAGAAAATATCGTATTTATTTATATACTTATTGTGTCTTTAACACATGAGACACCTTTTCATAATTAAGGTAGTAATATTGCATATAGTAGATACATTGTGGTAATATAAATTGATCCGAAATCTTATTAATTTATAAAGTTTTAGGTCGATACTTTGTTTAATATATTTTGTGAGTTCATCTTTTTATTCTATTACACTTTTAATCATGATCTAGCTAATAAAATGAATAATTACTTAGTTGTGTTGAGAAGATGACCTAAAACAATTTCTAGTTTTTTTCTTGTATATATAACCTTATATAGGGGCATCATCTCGAAGATTAACTTCGGAGCATCAATTTTTCGGCCCTTTTAATATACATCAAGAGGGTACAAATATTTCATCTAATATAAATAACATTTAACAAAAGAAAGGGTTTAACATTCAAATGGGATAAATACAAGTAGAAAACAAACCAATGTTACCTTTTCTCCTCCATCAACATGCGACAAGGACAAATCCAATTTGAGATCTCCCAAAAGCATGTATTATTCGAATTCCATGTTATTGGGTGTTCGCAAAAATGGGTATGTGGCCAGCGATGGTAGGGTCTCCAAAATCTAGGCAAACCAACTCCTCGTCTACCTCCTTTAATTCCCTCCATATATTGTTGGGCTTCAACATCATATTGGTATTTTCACCGTCAAAATGATAATAGGTAAATGGTGTTTTATGAAGTTCTGTTTAACTTGCATAGTAGCATATTTTTACGTTCTTAATACCATAGTAGAGAATCCAACCAAGTTAACTAACAATGGTATTTATCCATTAATACATTATAGATAGAAGAAGAAAGATGACTTACAGTCGAATCCGAATCAAGAGTCATTTCGATGGGAAATCCAATAACCTAGAATGATTCGCTGCTAATGTTGATTCCTCTGCAACATAATAAAAATAATCTTCTATCAATGGTGTATAGATTCCTGGTGTATAGATTATCTAATTAGGTTTAATAATGAATTCTCAAAAAGTCAAAGTTATTCTCATATGCGGGTTATTAATGAGGCTAGAGTTGTATATCGTTATATATTCATCAAAAGTACAGGGCATAAATATGAAAATCGATACGATTTGCTATGTATATTTTTAATTGAAATGCAAAATTAAAAAAGTTGTGCTGCCACTGGTCACTTTTACGTTTATATATATAAACTTTTATTATAGTAAAAGTTTTCCCCACAGAAAAGATACCTAGCTACGTGATTGATATGCTGCCATCTTCTCTTTGCATGTGCGTCGTTTGGTCTTAGGAATGATGGTTGAGATGAGCTTTGAAAATCCAACAATTCAATACAAATATAAAGATTTAATTATAATTAACAAAACTTGGTATAGAAAACCAAGGTGAACAAACTTACCATGCAAAAAACCTTCTCATATTATCTTTTATAAAGGAAAACCGTTTTCGTTAAAAATGAGACAAAAACCCCATTTCACATAATACTAATTAAATTCAGATTTTAATTATTTTTTATATACCTGAATTGCCCTTCATATATAATCTATAACTTTTAAATGGAAACAAAATCTTAAAACATAATCTTCGTATGAGAGAAAAATTCTGCTTCAAATCTGATTTTCTGAAGAACCGAAGCACATCTTCTCCAAATTTGGCTAGGGTTTCAACAAAACATTTCTTCTCCAAATCTGATTCATGAAATTTAATTGAAGATTTATGTTCGTTTTTGTTCCTGGTTAATTGAAGATTTGTGTTCGTTTTTGTTTCTGGTTAATTGAAGATTTGAGTTCATGTTTCAAATTTTGTTGTGTAAGTGAAGATTTGAGTTCGTTGTTGGTTCTGCTTAATTGAAGAACATAAATTCTAGCTTCAAATACGAACATAAATTTTATCTTCTTCGTTTCATCTCAAACAGTTTCAAATCCATTGTTGATTTGAAGAACCGAGTTCGTATTTGTTTAAGTGATTCTCGAACATCACTCTCTTCTCCGTCTTCTAACTTCAGTTGTATTTCATCAGGTAAGTTTTAATTTTCAATTTTTTGATTATGGTTTTTATTTGATTATTAAATTTTCGATTAACCGAACTCAAAATTGTGTTTCTTTCTGTTCAAGTGAAGAACAAGAACTGTAACTATTTTTTTTGTGTGTTTTCATGATTATTACTGTATTTTCAGTTTTGATGATTCTTACTGTATTTTTCAGTTGTTATTTGATCATATTCTCACTCTGTTCAAGCTTTTGTATTAGTTCAATCATTCCTCTGAAACTGAAATCCAACTTTCAAATGTTGTTGTTGGTGTTGTTGTTTATATTCACATACAGTGAAACCGTTTTTGGTTTCATACTTTTTCATGTATATAATTGGAATCAGAATTTTGTTATGTTTTTTATGTTAATTTTCAATTTTTGTTGGTGTTGTTGTTTATATTCAATGAAACCGTTATTGGTTTCATTCTTTTTTTCTGTATATTATTGGAACCACATTTTTGTATGTTGTTGATGTTAATTTTCAATTTTTGTTGGTGTTGTTGTTTATATACACATACAGTGAAACTTATTTTGGTTTCATACTTTT
>JAJJMC010027464.1:8584494-8615180 GCA_023531435.1 Papaver californicum | reverse complement strand
TTGTTTATATACACATACAGTGAAACTTATTTTGGTTTCATACTTTTTCCTGTAGGTTATGGAATCATATTTTTGCTATTTTGTTGATGTTAATATTCAAATTTTGTTGTTTTTTTTTGTTTATATTCACATACAGTGAAACTTATTTCGGTTTCATACTTTTTTCTGTAGGTTATGGAATCTGTTCTCGCTGTTATATTTCACAAAGATGATACATTATCTTTTCGTATTGGTCTACAAGCATCTGTTTGTGATTTGAAGGGTAGTATATGTTCAAGTTGGTGTCAATTCTCTTCACTTTCTATTGAAATTTTCCACATAGTTTGTGATCAGCAAAAGGCTATCAATTCTGATTTTGATCTCCAATCGGTTGCTTTATTTACTTTGTTTAATAAGCTTCCATCTCTTGAGTTACATGTAAAGGATAGAGATGATTCCTCTAGTTGTAGTTCAGAAATTTCAGGAATCATATCATATGAGCAGGCACGAAGTTTAGGAATTATATCTTTTGAGCATTCAGCACTTACAAATTTAGTTGATTATGATGTCCGTAATAAAGTTAAAGAACAGTTGAAGTCTGCGCATTGGTTTGGCCTTTTTCAGGGTGTCAATCAGGTGTTTAATGGAGGTGTTCAACAAATTCGTTCTGATTTATTGAAATATCATGCAGTATCTGGGTATTCATTTAAGATGACAAGGAATGAGAAGTTGAGGATTGGTGCATGTTGTTCTAAGAAGGAAGAAGATAACTGTGAATGGCATATATATGTTGTTTCTATTAATGGTGTTGAAGGTAGTCCTTTTATTATCAGGGAGTTATATAAGAATCATACTTGTTGTGGTGGAGTTGTAAACAGACCATATTTGTCGAAGAAACTTATTAGTAGCATGACTCTTGAAGAGATTAAACAGAATCCAAAGAAGAAGACAAAGGATATTATGAATCAGTTTACATGAGAGTACGGCTTTGACATTAGTCGTTATTATGCTTATGCAGGGAAGAGGCATGAATTGAATATTACATGGGGAGGGAACGAGAAATCATTTATGTACTTGAAATGGTATACCAACAAATTGACTGAAACCAATCCTGGATCTCGTGTTGTTTTGGAAGTTGAAAATGGGACTCAAAAATTTCAGAGATTGTTTATCTGTTTTGAAGCATGCATTCGTGGATTCAATTACTGTCGTCCTTTGTTATTCCTTGATGCAACCTATTTGAAGAGCAAATACCTTGGTCATATCATGGCAGCAACAGGTCTAACCAGGAATGACGATAATTTTCTTAAACATTCTATTTTGTTTCTTAGTTGATAAACAGGTTTGTTATTTAATCCTATACAAATGAAACCTAACATCATGCTACAAACCGATGAAACCAAGTTGAAAATCAGCGAAACCTATTTTTTTACATAAAAATGTAATTGATATGTATGAAACCTTATTCGGTTTCATTGTTTTTTATATGCTGAGACATTTTTTCTACAGAAAAATGTAGTTTAAACGGATGAAACCTTTTTCGGTTTCATTGTTTTTTTATATGTTGAGACTTTTTTTTTTGTTCTGTTTTTCAGAAATCTATCCTTTTGCTTATGTTGTTGTTTCTTCGGAGAATGACGCAAACTGAAAATGGTTTTTGGAGAATTTGAAGCAAGTACTTTCTCCTATGCGTAAAAAGCTTACTTTTGTTAGTGATCGAGTTACTGGTTTGGTGAATCAATCCATGATGTATTCCCTGATGTTGTTCATGGTTGGTGTTATTGGCATATGAAGAACAATACCAATACATACTTGCCGAAGTCCAGTAAGGTTTATAACAATTATGTGCTTGGGTTGCTTGAAAAATGTGCTTACGCTAATACACATATAAAATTTTCAGAGAACTAGGAGAATTTGTTGCAGGTCAAAAATCAGAAGTTACAAGATTATCTGAGTAGAGCTCAGATTGATAAATGGGCAAGTGTTTATTTCTCGGTTCGTCGTTATGGTAGGTTGTGTTCGAATATTGCTGAGAGTTTCAATAGTTGGATCGTTTAAGAGCGAGAGAAGCCTATAGCCATTATGGTTGATGAGATCAGAGTGAAGCTTATGAATCAAATGTGTGTACGTCGTGAAGAATGCAACATTATTGAAGTGGCGAGAAACTTTGTGTCCAGAGTTTGAAACTGAGTTGTACAATAACAAGATGCACGGCCGTGAATACACGGTCACCAAGTCGTCGCAATATGTGTTTGAAGTTCATTCTACATTAACACAAAAGGTCGATTTGGAAAGAAGAACATGTTCTTGCAACCGCTGGCGCATCAACGGTTTTCCTTGTGCCCACGCTATCCGTTGTATCATGCCAAATGAAGAAGACCCGTATAAGTATGTTGAATTCTATTTTACAGTAAAGTTCTACCGTGAATCCTATGCAAGACCAATCAATCTTGTTCCCACAGTTGAAAAACCTACGGTTGTGTCTCTAAAATCTCTTGGTCTTGGTCCTGATGCTCTACCATAACCTGGTCGTCCAAGGAAGAAGAAGAGAATTCCTAATACAGGTTCAGTTCCTAATAATAAGATGAGAACTTGTGGTAGCTGCCATGTTTTGAGTACCCATAACCGAAGGACATGCCCTGCGCGGCAGATGTGAATTTATTTTCACAACAATTCATTGACTTTTTCATTTTCATTTTTTGTTCAGACTACTATATGTTTCAATCTTCATATTTTTATTATTCTTTTTTCTATATTGTTTACAGTTAAAAAATTTCATTTTTCTCCAGGTCTTTCATGTTTTTTTATTTTTAGATTAAGTTTTTCAGAGTTACAGGATTTTTATAATTTGTCGGAACTAAAATAGGTTTCATAGTTTTGTAACATGAAAGACCTGTAGCGTATGTTTTTTTATCTCTAAAATGATGAAACCTTTTTTGGTTTCATCATGTTTTTTCATCTGGAATAAGATGAAACACCTCTATGTTGATGGAATCCTTTTTGGTTTCATCGTTTTTTTCATCTGGAATAAGATGAAATAAAACAAACGATGGAATCTTTTTTGGTTTCATAGTTTGTTTTCTTCTGGAATAAGATGAAACAAAAATAAATGATGAAACCTTTTTTGGTTTCATAGTTTTTTTTCATCTGTAGTAAGATGAAATAAAAACAAATGATGAAACCCTTTTTGGTTTCATAGTTTTTTTTCATCTGTAATAAGATGAAACAGAAAATATTGATTAACATTTCTCAAAAATCATACTGTAATAAGATGAAACAAATCATGCAAAAAGATTTTCATCCTTGATTAAGAGAAAAATATCATAACAAATTTTATAACTTAAGAGTAATGATTGATCAAAAGACTGATTAACATTGAATAAGATGTTTTTACGGACAACCATTTGTACTTTTATTAGAAACTAATTGATTAACATTGTTCTTAGTTTCAACCTCTCTTCCATGAACAGACAACCACCATGAGGTTTGACCATCAGTCTTCTTTTCTCTTCCACTTTAAGTTGCAACTTTGTCAAGGAGTATTACTCTTCAACTTTGTCAAGGAGTATCTTGCATGCCAACTTTGACCTCATATTTTGCACCTTTTGTTTTATGTGCTCTTCGGATGAAAAATTTCCTATCAAAAGGCTCTTCATGTAATAGCAAACATAAAGTCCGCAATCATTCCTGAAATTAACAAAACAATATCTTTAAATTGAAAAATACAAAAAAGGATTAAAATGAAGATATCACAATTTCTTTTAAAAGTACTTACACATCTTGTTAACAGCATAAAGGGATATTCAAAATAAATTCTTTTGTTTGACTTGATGGGTCCAGGCAGAGCTTTGATACATGTTTTCTGAATGCTGACACCATTCTTTCCTTCATGCTTTCAGCACTTTTTTTGCATTCATCTTCAGTGGAGGCCATTGAGTTATAGTGAGAGAATTCTCCAGTCTCATTATCAAAGATTAACAATGTCCAGTGATTTGTCTTTTCACTTATTTTTGTTATGATTGGAACGAAGAAATATTCTGGAGTGTAGTCCATTTTATCAATGAAAGCTTCAATCGCAGTGTGGCAACTTTTACCGATTGAGTGCAATGTCTGAAATTCAATAAAAAATCAAAATGAGTGCATTGTTGAAAATCAGTGAAACATTTTTTTACAGAAAAATGTAATTGAAACATATGAAACCTTATTTTGATGAAACCGAAATTAGTTTCATTGTTTTCAGAAAGACACTTGTATAAGATAAGTTATATGAAACTTACATAGACATATGTGCTTAGAAAAACATCCCTTTTGTACTTAGGAGTGCCATCTGATTTCTTGATGTTCTTTGCTATATTTTTTTGCAATTTGAGCGTGTAGAACTCAATCATATCTCCTTCTATGTCACCTTTTCTTATCAAGGCATTCATATTTTTTCTTGTAATGTACATGCCCATATCGTCCTTCTCCCAAGCCTTGTCACTGTTGTTATATTGTTGATAAAAAAAATTAATATTTAAGAAGAATAAAAGAAACTAAAACACTTAAATTATTTAACCAAAAAACTTAATGGTATGAATGCCACTTACCTTTCATTGTGCATTTTAAAATACCTGCACACAATCTGTTTTTCATTTGAATCCAGCAGTTATATAATTTTTAAGTTGTCCACTGCTTTCAACTTGTCTTCCCTTTTCTCTTTTTGTTTTTTATCCAACTTTTTCATTTGATTTCTGCTCACACACCGAGTCTTTTTTTTTTCTTATTCTTAGCATCTCCAGGTGTATAATCCTGCATCTTTACAGGTGGTTGCATTCTCCTTTTGTTTTCTCTCATCCTTGAGATTATGTTGCTCAATTTTTTATCGGGACTGATGTCTTCACCATCTTCTTTCTCATTGTCAGTTTCCGTCAATCCCAACTTGAAATGAGGAACATCATCTTCTAAAGCAATTACATCATTTGCCATGTTTACAACAGAGTAGTAGCACATGCCTTTACTACTTGGATTTGATGTAGAAGTCTTGGTTGCATACTCGTCTTCCATTTGCTGAAGAATAGTTTCATCAATTGAACCTTGGCTTTGAGTTGACACTTCAATCTGTATCTCTGGCTTTGATGAAGAACTTTTCTTCGCTTCCAGTTCTACTCTCTCAGCGACTCTGATATCTTCTATAGTGTCTGGAGTCAATTCAGAAATTTCTTCTATTGCACTCCTCAAGTTACTCTTCGTCAAAGAAGATTCAATTTGTTCAACCACTTTTATATCTTCAATTGTGTTCGGAGTTAACTCCGAAACTTCTTCCATTATACTGTCCTTGGCTTGCTTCGCTTTGATTTCAGATTCTACCTTCTCATCCACCTCCAAATCTTCAATTGTGTTCGGAGTTAACTCCGAAATCTCTTCAGTATGAACTTCATGAGCTGAAACCTTTTCAGGTTCCACTGCGTCATGTTGCTCATGAACATCTTCATGAGCTGAAACCTTTCCAGGTTCCACTACATCATGTTCGATCTGAGCTTCTTCATTAGATGAAACCTTTTCAGGTTCCACTGCGTCATTCTGCTCCTGGACTTCTTCATGAGCTGAAACCTCTTCAGGTTCCACTGTGTCAGGTTGATCCTGAACTTCTTCATGAGCTGAAACCTTCATGAACTGAAACCTCTCTTCGTTGAACAGACAACCACTGCATCTACAAACCTTTTTAGGTTCCACTGTATCATGTTGGATCTGAGCTTCTTCATTAGTTGAAACCTTTTCAGGTTCCACTGGATCATTCTGCTCCTGGAATTCTTCATGAGATGAAACCTCTTCAGGTTCCACTGCGTTATGTTGATCCTGAACTTCTTCATGAGATGAAACCTTTTCAGGTTCCACTGCATCATGTTGTTCTGTTTCTTCAAATATATTCATTACCTGCAATATTTATTGATTTCAGAAAACAAAGTATAGTAAATCAAATCAAATCAAATCAAAACAAAGTATAGTAAATTATCACCTCATCATTGTCAGACTTTTGTTCTCTATCTTCTTCAACCTCAACATTCACATCATCTTGTTCTACATTGCATCCACAATTTTTATAGTATTGGTTATCAATTCCACCATATCTTGTTCAGTGTATGAAACTGTTTCTGCTTCATCTCGCTTACGTTTCTTTCTCACGTAAGTCTTCCTCATTGGTTCTAGTTCTAACTTATCTTAAGCATCATATTTTTGCGAGAATTGATTGATCTTCTTCCGAAAGCCCATTGTTACCAACGCTTGTAAGCTTGTCAATCAAAATTCTTGCCCACTTACATTTTTCCTTGT
The DNA here is from genome assembly GCA_023531435.1 of Papaver californicum. Classification (NCBI taxonomy): domain Eukaryota; kingdom Viridiplantae; phylum Streptophyta; class Magnoliopsida; order Ranunculales; family Papaveraceae; genus Papaver; species Papaver californicum. Next base: position 8,608,892 of record JAJJMC010027464.1, on the reverse strand, counting down.
ATGTGGTATCTTCATTTCCAGTTTCAACACTCACTTTATTTCTATCACCAATAGTCTCTTCATTTGTTTCACAACCAATATCTTCATTTTTTTCACCAACCATCTCTTCATTTCTTTCAGAACCAATATTTTCATTTCTTTCACCAACCATCTCATTATCCTCTTCATTTGTTTCACCACCAACATCTGCATTTTCCTCTTCATTTTCTTCATCATCTATGTACTCTTCAAACTGAATTTCCTCTTCCTCTATACGCTGGACCAAGCGTATTTCTTGTTCATTATATTCTAACATAAAGGATCCCTGACGGTAACCCACATTCATCTGTGGATACAAGAAAAGTTATGATTAATAAGTTGTTATTAAATAAACTATGAAACCTTTTTTGTTTCCAAAGTTTTGCTTTTTCATCTTGAATAAGGTGCAGACATTAAAAATTATAAACAAACAAGAACTGTTGTTGCTTTTACCTTGGAGAAAATTTCTGGTTTGTTGGAGAGATCATCAAAATTATTCACCAATTGCTTGCTTATTTCATCAAGGTTCCATCTAGCGAACCTTGCGTACATTTCTCTCTCATCTTCTCTCAAAGTGATGTTTGTCATCTCAGAAAACCAATAATGTAAAAAACAATACACAATTCAACATTTAAATTAGTAATCAAACTTGGGAAAAATAAAAACAAACATTTTATGAATCAAAAGAAACAAAAATTAACTTACTAGTGGGTAAATGACGCAACCTGATACATCATCAACTTCTTCAGCTTTAATTATAGAGTCAATTATATTTTCATGCAAAATATCAGGCCAACACACTTTATTAATCTCAAATACTTGGTACAAGTATTTTGATGTCAGATTCTTCCCACCTTTGTTTGGGACAAATATCGAAACCAAGAGATAGAGTATGAATAACTTGACGAAGTCTTCAGCTTTGGTTTCATCTGCTGTTGTTTCCATCATAGCTCTGACAATATCAGTTTTCCTCATCTTCTTATCTCCTTTAAAATACTCAACTTGAAACATGTTCACCTTTTTCTTCATCTCAACATCTTGGTGTATATCTACATTCTTCATAATTTGTAGACAAAAGATGACAACGAACTGTTCAGGTGTTGTCCGTAGTATCATATTCCTTGCTCTCATCAATTTGAAACAATCTGGTTTATCACCCTTGACACTTCTATAAAATGACCCTAAGATCAATGAACTGCTCTTGTCGTTTTCTTTAATTTTTCTGCTAGAAGGGTACCATCGAAGAACGGTTTGAAGAAACGCCAGAATGGACATGCAACAAGTGAATGTGTTTTTCTTTAGTTTATATCAATGCTTTTATTTTTGGTGCCTCTATACACAAATGTTGTAATGAGCACCTGTATGGATCTGGAATATTTTTTTTTCATGTTACAGAATAAGTAAACCATAGGATGAAACCTTTTTGGGTTCCATCAAAACATGCATTAAGTAAAAAAAACACCAACATTTTTTAGTCACAACCATACACAGAATAGGATGAAACCTTTTTGGGTTCCATCAAAACATGCATCAAGTAAAAAAACACCAACATTGTTGATCACAAACATACACAGATTAGGATGAAACCTTTTTGGGTTCCATCAAAACATGCATTTTCTAAAAAACACCAACATTGTTGGTCAGAAACATACACAGATTAGGATGAAAACCTTTTTGGGTTCCATCATACCAATTAAGTAAAAAACCACCAACATTGTTGGTCACAGGCATACACAGAATAGGATGAAACCTTTTTGGGTTCCATCAAAACATGCATTTTCTAAAAAACACCAACATTGTTGGTACAAACATACACAGATTAGGATGAAACCTTTTTGTGGTTCTACCAAAACATGCATTTTTAAAAAACCATCAACATTATTGGTCACAAACATACACAGAATAGGATGAAACCTTTTTGGGTCCATCAAAACATGCATTTATAAAAAACCACCAACATTATTGGTCACAAACATACACAGGATAGGATGAAACCTTTTTGGGCTCCATCGAAACATGCATTTATAAAAAACCACCAACATTATTGGTCACAAACATACACATAATAGGATGAAACCTTTTTGGGTTCCATCATAATACCAATTAAGTAAAAAACCACCAACATTGTTGGTCACAACCACACACAGAATATGATGAAATCTATTTGGGTTCCAACACAATAATTTAGGTTAAAACAGATGAAACCTAAACGTTGAAACAGATGAAAATCAATGAAACCTAGTTTCAGAAAAATGTAACTGAAACCTAACTATGAAACCTGTAATTTCGAAAGAGATGAAACCTTATTAACCAAATACATCGATGAAACCAAAATCACGAAACTAAAAATCATAAACATGCAGAATATGATGAAACCTTATTAACCAAATGCATTTTGATTTTCAACCATAAACAATCACAGAATATGATGAAACTATAAACTTCGATTTACCTTTCGTAGATTCTTGTTTCTTAACTGGTGTATTGATTTTTTTCTTCATCTTCTTGTCTTGTTTCTTCACCATGTTTAATGATCTTCAGTGATTTTTCTTAGGTTTAAACTGTGACATAATTGAATAGAAACTTCAGGTAGATTATGATGAGTTAAAAGTAGAAGACTCAATTCTACTGTTGATGATCAACAATCGTTTTAGAATCAGAAATTTAGGTTGATTACGACTCAATTCTACTGTTGATGATGATTTAAGTGATGACTTTTGTTTCAGGGAGATTAATGTGATGATTTTTGATATGATTGATGATGACGATGATGTTGGTTCAGGTGTTTTTCTCTGATGATGTTGAAACGATGAACGGTATGATTTTGGAGATGGTAGATGATAGAATTTAAGAGGGAAATAGTGGCGTTAATCAAGGGAAGGTGGGCGTGCGTGGTTAAGTGGGCATGATGAGCGTGAGCAGTTAATGAAGTTGGGCTGAATAATAAGCAAGGGTAATATGGACAGTTGGTTTATAATGGGTTTTTTGTGTCAAATTTGTTTTGTTGGGTTTTATGTAGTTGGATAGTGACACCTTTGGACTTATAACCCATGGCATGTATAATTAATTGTATTTAATTGTAATAAGACTTAATTGCGCTAAGTTTGTCTAGACAACTAGGGGTTCAAATGTATTCTCCTCCGTATTCTAGATTTGGATCCTAGATCTATCATTTCTCAACTTTTTCCTTCTCCTTTCATCTCTTTTGACAATATTTGTATGCTTTTAACCGGCTATTAATTACAAGTTTGTAATTTCATATCTCTATCAATTAACTTATAGAAAGATTCCAAAAGTTTCATTGGGATCTCTGGTTATCTTTCTCATCTTTCATCTCATATGTTTGTCATCTTTTGTTTTTCGATTGAGAAAGAAAATATATTTAGCATATAATCCATGATATGATAAGAGTTGTGTATTAGCCATAGACAAAATACGATTTTCATTTTATTTATTACAAACGATTATTCGAAATAAATAGTTGTTGATTTATCATTTTTTTACTTGACATATAACACTTATTTGTAATCAAGTCTATACGTAGTTATGGCATAGATCATGCTTTAATTTTTTATTTTTTTAAAGAATTAATTGACGTCTAGTATTTGGGTTTTCTCCAACATTAGTGTTTGGTCTAACTTTTTTTTTATCAATTCACAAGTTACCCAAAGTCAGTTGAATCAGTATTTATGGCTTAACTCTCTCAAGGACTTCGAATCCCAATATCAGTTCATATCCAGAAATCCCCAAGTACTAATGTTGGACAAAAGTTAGACCAAACACTAATGTTGGACAAACCCAAGTACCAAACGTGAATTAACCCAAAAAAAAAGAGTTCATTTCATAGAATGGTTATGGTTATAGTTAGGGCTACACAAAAAGCGTTTTAAGCCGTGAAACTTCACCAAATCAAATCGATTAACATGAACAAAACATAGCTATTTATCTAATAGCATGGGATGGTTTTCATATTGTGTAAACAGTTAGTTCTTGGTTTAGTTCTGGTGAACCCTCAAACCAACCCAAAAACAAACGGTTTAAACCGATTAATTTAAATTCTTAATTTCTTTTATTTTCAGCGGTAGTTTGTTGATTGGTCTTGTTAAATTGTATACCCGTAAACATTTAAGGTTTAATAAGAAAAATATTTGATTGTATTATAAATAGTTTTTTTTGTCTTATTCTATTAGAAATTGGTTTTTCTTGCATTGAAAACAACAAATTATGTTTCCAATACAAATACAGGGTCTTCCCTCCAATAAAACAAGCAAAGCTTTGTTTGAGGCCACACATGGGAGGGGGCACAAATTAACAAAAATTCAAAATAGACCTTGGCTAGCTACTTTAATCGAAGGAAAAGATAAGGTCAAAAATAGTTTTTATTAGAGATATTTACTGCTTTGTATATAAAAAATTTGTTTAACGAATAAAATGGTGACTTATTTATTCATAAATGTGGTGGTGTTCTTTTTTTTATTAAATTAAATTAAATTAAATAGTATTGCCTGTCTGCTTATTTATCCCTATGCAAATGCATAGATGTGTCATACCCCTGGTACTTGCTAGTTAAGCTCCTACCGCTGCTAGTTGTCCGTAGATATGTAGTACAGATGCACATAGTTGTGTATCAAAAATTATCTCTCTGTCACAGTATATTAATTTGATTATCTATGAACAAAAAATGTATGAAAACTTAGCTTTTGCATCCATTATTAACAAGATTGTTGTAAAAATTGTACAAAGACAATCAACTATTGGACGATCATTGTTGGAATGCTTTTCTAACTAGCAATGGTCAATAACTTCTTTTGTAGAGCTTCCTTTTTCCCAACCGAGGGCCACAATTATATTTTTTTTCTTTAGGCCACCAAAATCCCAGGACCAGGCCTGTACAAATGATTGTTGTTTTAGTAAACCTTAACATGTGTATGGATATATAAGTTAACAAGACCCGTTTAATACAAGTTAACAAGACCCTATTTATTTTGTACAAAAGGATTTATTGATTTGTTTATTTTTGTTCTGGTAAGTAATTTATATTCGCTAATATATTTTCATGATCATGTTTAACACTTATTAAAGCAATCGAATTTTCATAAAATATTGAATGGTTGGATCCTCGAAAAAGGTTTTTTAAAACCAGTGGTTTTATACCAAACCGTTTATGAAATGGTTTAATGCGATTTCAGAAACTTGGAAACCATTTTCTTATGTTTCGGTTCTGGTTTCGTCCAAGACTGTACCATGAGCAATCTTAATAACTGTCATGCATATCGTGGTTATGAGGATCTATATGATGCTCTTTCATGTAGCGGTGTTAAGCAACAAAAACGTCATAAAAACTGATATAATAATTTGTATCTGTGTTATTGCTTCTCTGTTTCACACGCTTAAATGGATAATAACAATTGCTTTGAACGTTACAACGTTCGTCATAACCGTTTTGGCAAACTCTTTTATATAAATTCTTAGAGAATCTCCAATGGAGTTTGGATATCTAAAAACCATGATACCACCTAGAATTTTAGAGATTTTCTCCATAAAAAATTTCTCTAGTGGTAGTTGGATAGTAAAAATATTTTTAATTTGAAAACACTTGAATTTGGATGAGAGTAACTATTTTTAGAGACTCTCATCCAAACCCATGTCATGATTTTTTTTCAGTCATGTTTTTCTTCGTGAATTCTCTTTATAAAATAGGACAATTGGGTACATTTCCAAACTCAATCGGAGATTGTTTTTGAAACATAAATATGTTTAAATTTTATGTGGGTTATTATGATAAAATTTGCTTTTAATTTATCTTCACCTAGGATATATATCGAGATAGTCCATGTTCAAATCCTTTTTCCATATCTGGTCTTGACCAGGAAGACACAACATCAAAAAGATGGTACAACTGCTTGTTGGTGAAAAAATATTTATCCTATCACTCCTCGAGATGTGTGTAGATGGATTAAATCATTGTCATTGATTTAGTTCTACGTGAAACTGTTGGAAAAACTGGAAATGATGTTGGATGATTGATCTCCAACCGTTGATTTAATTCCACCAGAAATTGTTGATGAAACTTTTGACGAAATTGATGCTGAAAGGCGGTGGTGGCGGAGTGGGAGAGGGGGAGGGGGTACATGCAAACACACTCTGATGCTAATGTTAGAGAGATCTTTAAGCAGGTGAGTTGTGGAGAAAATGAATAAAAATTGTGTATCTTTTGAGTTGGATTTCAACCTTTATTTATAGGTAGAAACCAAATCTAGTTGTAATCATCCCAAATAACCACCTAGATTTGTAGTTATCCTAAATAACCACCTGGATTTGTACATATCCTTTAATATTTGTATCTATCCTAGTTGATCCATGTCTATCTTCTCCATATTTGTGTTTATCTTGAAATATCATTGTGTTTCTTCTCAAGATTTAAATCTATCTTGGAAGATCCATGTCTATCTTCTCAAGATGCGTGTCTATTTTGGAAGATCATTGTCTATCTTCCCAAAATTTATACCTATCCTGGAAGATCCATGTCTATCTTCTCCATATTCATATCTATCTTGGAAGATCCTTGTCTATCTCCTCAAGATTTATATCTATCTTGGAATATCCATATCTATCATTTCAAGATTTATGTCTATCCCAGAAGATCCATGTTTATCTTATCAGGATTTGTGTTTATCTTGCAAAATCCATATTTATTTTTTCAAGATTTATGTTTATCCTGGAAGATCCATGCTTATCTTTTCAGAATTTGTGTTTATCTTAAAATGACTTCCAAAGTAAGCCAACCGGGCTTTCAAATTAAACCCAGTTTAATAATCCAAATGAGCTTCTATAATAAGCTAACTGAGCTTCCAAATTAAGTCCAGTACGTTTCTACAATAAACCAAATATGCTTCTATAATAAGCCAACTGGGCTTCCAAAATAAGCACATAATGTTTCTATAATAAACCAAATGGGTTTCCAAAATAAACAAGTTACAATTATAAGACAGCCTGTGTGGCCTACGCGTGTACCATTTGATAAAGGTACACACTGCTTTTTTTCATTTTATTTTTTATGTTGGCTAAGGATGAGTATGGTATTGCTTTTATTTTTTCAAAAACACTTTGAAAACCTAATTTAGGTAATTTATTCTCATATAGGTGTTTGGTAAAAGAAATTGAAAGTGTTTTTTTAAGACACTTCATTTTAGGCTTGTTTTTAAAAGCTGGGGAGAAGAGCTTTTAAAAGCTATAAAAAAAACTGTGGAACCACATTATATTTGAGATGATTTTTTTTGGTAGCCTCACACTTTTTTATAAATGACACAAACTATTCCATATTCTTTATATATTTTTAATTTTTTAACTAATATTTTACAAATATTAAATGTTTACTAATTTTGGTTTTATTATTTTCTTGTAATAATATTTTTATTTGATAAAAAAAATTAGTTAGGTAACGGTGGAAAAACTAGTATTTAACAATAATAATAATAATAATATAATATAATAATAATTGAAATAAATAATAATAATAATAATTAAATAGATTTTAATAATTGAAAACGAAATTATTTCTTAACCAATAAATTAGGAGAAAATCATTTTACGTGATATGTCTATTTTTGTCATTTGCTATGATAACAACAGCGGATATGAGAATTCACCAAACAGAATTAGGTTACATTTTAAATCAATTTTATTATTTAGACTATAATTACCAAATACTTAATTGTTTTTTTCTCACAACAACAACGTATAATAGAAACATATTTTTTTTAAAAGCCACAACAATACTAATTTAACCCTTATCTTCCCTTGATTTTGTGTTTGTTCTGTTAACCTTGTTTTTCCTAATGACATCTCAAATTTTATGAATTAACTTATAAAAGGGATTGGTTTTCCCTGAGAAATTTGGATGCAACCTGTACATTCATAAAATAATGACAAATACTACCAACTAAGTCTACAAAGTACCAACACCAAATGCACGATCAATCATAGTATAATACTTGAATAAAATAATAAGAAATCCAGGGTTGGAATTTGAATAAGTGAATTTCATCATTATACGTGGGAAGCACATTCCTGATATAAATAAAAAGTTGCGCACGCATGATTCCTTCAGACCATAATGCCTTCCCACTCCTCAATTCTACCAAGATTTTATTCATTTCACTATTTCAGGGGTACATCACTATTTCAGGGGTATATTTTTTTCGTTCTTTACCAAAAATCTCGAGATATTATTACGACGAGGGATAGACAAAAATCCAAAATCTCTTATTCAAGATTATCTTGATTCATCCTCCGCAGACGTTCCAAGAGTCATAACGTATTAGGTTATTAAGGTAAGTTCTTTTAAGTTAAGATGGTCCTACGTCCAGATTTATTATTGAAAAACAGAAGATCGAACGGAAAATAGAAATGAAATGGATCTCTCTTCTTTTCACTTTAGTTTATTTATTCACCAATCATTATAATAAGTTTACCCATAGGAATATAAATCGTATATTGGTTGATATGGAACCGTTGAATTCATTAGATACAACTTATCTATCTAAAAGGTTTCTCTCTTTACTCCTATTTAATTTCTCTCTTAACTTTGCCGTTTTAAAAACATATTGTATATAATTTGCAACTGGGTCAACTCAAACTTGATGGCTCATACGATTCAACAAAATATTAATGGGATTTATTCTCGGCACAAACCCATACCTTTGACTTGGGCTTTATTCTGTTTATCCCCCAACCCCCATTGAACCTGAAAATTATAAGAATCTTGTTTTCGGACATACGGATTTTTTGGTGGGCATACAAAACACTTAGGCTATCTATGTTGATTTACAAGAGGTGTCTAAAGGATGGGTTCAGGGTGAGTCAATTACTAAGATACCATTTAATCATTGGATTTACTAAAATACTCTCTACTCATAATTAACCCTTAATGAATCAGTTATAAAATTAAATTCTAATCAAAACAATTAAAAAATCAGTTACAAAATTAAACCCTTAATAACTTCTTCTCTTATTCTTCTCCTCTTCTTCACTTCTTCTTATTCTCTTTTCTATTTGAAGAAAAAAAACCCAATTTTAATTTTCATCATCGTCAATTAATCGTCGATTCGTAAAACTTTAATCGTCGATTATATACTACTACAAACCTACAACATGGGTCGTACGAAGAATCATACCGAACGCAAGACATCGAATAATAGAAGTGAAGAAGAACAAGAAGAAGTTGAAAGAGTGGAACCTGAAATTGAATTAGGAGAAGAAGGTGGAGAGGGAGAACCAAACCTCAACATGTACATTCGAAGGTATTTCTCACAAACCCATCTTTTATTTCCTTGCATTTGATTAAGATTTAGGGGTTAAATCGAAAAAAAAGGTTAGGGTTTTTTAGTTTCCATGGTGAGTTCGGCTGAAATTTTTTGTATGTGTTGAATAGAATTATCAACCGAACATACCCTTGTTCCTTCTTCTGAAAATGTCGAAGAACAGTTCGTCTGAAAATTGGAATTTCAAAAATCAACCGAATATTTTACTGATGTCAACAATATTTGTTAAGCAGTGGTTCAACTGAAAATTGTAATTTGAAAAATTAGACGAACTTTTTACTGTGGCATCAATATCTATTAAGTTGAAATTTCGGTTGATTCGATAATTTCTAATTTCATCCGAACAATGTAAGTGCCCTTCAAAACTTCACTAGTATAAATGTTCGGCTGAAAAAAAAAAGCTCGGGATAACAAAAAATTTTGATTCTTGCAACATGAGCGGAACCTTGTAATATTGGCTTTATATTTCCTATCAAATATTAGACGAAACTTATAATTTTCCAATCCAAAATTTGGTGTTTGAGGTCTTAATTAGTTTTTATACTTTGTATTTGCAAGGAACCGAGGTAAAGGTAAAAAAGGAACATGGAGGTAACTCTTTCTTCTTCCTAAACTCCCGAGCCACGAGGAGGCCGCATTAAAAAATTAGGAGTCGCTAAGAGGGGAACTACGCTTATGATTCGTGAACCACAACCGGAGATTCAAAGAGAAGAAGAAGAGTCGGAAGACATGGAAGAAGAAGTACGACAAGTAGGATTAGGAGTAGGAAATAATGATGGTGATAGTTAACAGGAAGATGAACCACAACAACGAAAAGGGAAAAAGGTCCTTGAGCCACAATAACAAAAAGGGAAAGAGAAGGTCCTTGCTACAAGGAGGGATACAGGGCATCACGTTCCGGGTCAGGAGAAACTAATACGTCCTCAGAAGGACAACCTACCCCATGGGCTTCCGAAAGATAAATGAGAGGTATTGATTGGTTACGCCGAGTCTTGGGCGAAGAAAATCTACGAGACTCGTAATCACCCGGATGCCACAAAACTTTTGAGACACCATAGGGCTACTAATTGGGATCTAATGAGAGAAGTGACGAGGTGGTGGCTCTAGTACAAGCATCTGGTTTATAGTCGGCTATCCACTACGCACAGAGTGAATGTGATTCAATTATCATGTCCTTGTTTTGTGAAAGATTTTTCCCAGAGACCTACGCCTTTCATCTCCCATTCGGCGAGATGACAATCACTTCCGATAATGTGAAGAACATTACTGGCCTCCAAGTTACTGGGAAAAGCGTCGATGCCGACTACTATGAAATGAATTTGGACCAACTCTATGTATTGGATGAAGAAACTATTGGTTGGAGTAAAGGAATGACAGAATTGGAGTTCGCCCGTGTAAAAAAAGATGTGGAGTTTGTGAATGAAGACCTTGGCAACGGGGTGAATCCAAGAAAGTTGAAGCAGATCAAGTTGGCTAATTTGAAAAGTTATTTTTGAGAAGACAAGGGCGAGAGTTGCAGATGGTTTCTTAGTGTTGGACAATGATATTATCAACCGAATTACAAGGGCGTACTTGTTGTATACTCTTGGGAGAACTATCTTTCCCGACCTCACAGGAAACAAGGTGAAAGCTTAATATCTCCAACTTTTAAGGGATCTCCCGACCCTTAACGAGTTCTCTTGGGGGAACCGCTGCCCTTGCTTTCTTACTAGAAAATCTTACGACGGCCTTTAGGTTAACGAGCACAAATATTAGAGGCAATTAAAGTATTCTTCAGGTAAATCTCTACGATATAAAAGTTGTTTGATAATCTAGAATAATTGGCGTATATTATGTATTATTATTAATGTTAGGTTCTAATATAAAACAATGAATTATCATGCGAACAATGTCTAGGAGACCAACCCTTTTCATGTGATTATTAGCCAAATGTTAACCCTTGACTTTTTTCCTTAGTGACATTTTCGTAATAATTTGGGACTTTTTCTTATATTGTTGATGTAGGTGTGGGTGTATGATCATTTCCCAAAATTAAATTTGGCTAGTGAAGTCGCTTGGAATAATTCATTGCCTACTTCGTCCAAATATGAGTTCAATCAAGTCAAGAAGCATAAGAAAGATACGGAGCTTGTTCGTTTGAGAAACATATTAGACGCTTTGGATGGCAGTAACGTTGAATTTGACCCATACAACAAGAAGGATGAACCCTTCAATGAAGTTTTTCCATATGCACAAATGGGTGTTGGGATGTACTATGGACCTTTGTTTTATCCAGGTGGATTTGTAATATATGATCCTCGCCGAGTACTTCGTCAATTAGGTTGCATCCAAACGATCCCGTTGGGGCAAGCTAAGTTCGAGTTGTTGCCAAAGGGTTCTAATGCAACTAAGAGCACCACCTCATATCGGACTCCTAGCTACAAACCCAATCCAACCATTTGGTTTTTGAATAAGTTGGATGAGAACAAGCTTAATATGGGTCTCTTGGAACCTTTGGGGGAGGATCCTCGTAAAGTTGTCGAGGGGTACATAGATAGGTATAGACAAATTTCCCATCCTTTCATCATTAACAAAAAAAGTCAAGATCGTGCGGAGCTAAGAGGTCAAAACAAGATGATGTGGGGACGAAGAAGAAGTCCAAGACCATCTCCAATGACATTTCAAAGGCACTTATGATCATGGTAAGCGGTTCCCTCGATTTATACTCTTTATTTTTTTTATAAATATCAAAGTAAGTAGTCACTCATCTTTGGGTTTTAAATAAAATCAGGTGGCGGCGGGTAGGGAGATATTGATGGCAATGAAGCAGAAACTTAGTTGTAAAACACCTACGTTGTATGATGAACAACTATACCTCTACAACAAGTGGGATATAATCATCAACAAATGTGCTGGGCCGGAGGAACCAAGGTTGATGAGTAAAAGGCCACGCCAAGAAGGTGAAGGTTCAGGACGAGATGGTGCCAAAAGAGGTCGTGGGGGTCGTTCAAGTGGAGGTGGATGTGGAAGTGGAAGTGGAAGTGAATGAATTCATAACATTCTCAATTTGCAACATTTTAACACTTTACTTTCAGTTTAGTTTAGTTGTTTTAGATCTTTTTATTAGACTATGTTTGGTTTCCAACAACGTAAACATTAGCGCTTTAGTAGTTTATTAATGAATTAGGGTTTTATGGGTTTAATGTCAGATGAACATATCAAATTTACCTTAAATCCAATTGTATTTGAAATGTTCGGCTGAAAATTGAATTTTACGAAACAACCGAACCTTACTAAATTCATGGTTTTTTGAATTTCAGTCTGGTTCGGCTAAAATTGAATTTTTTATTATTAGCCGAACAAATCAAAATAAAAAAATATGGTTATCAGAGTAATGTTCGACTGAAAATTATAATTTCTTAAATCATCCAAATCTGACAGAAACCTGGACTTTTCATACGGTTTTCAGGTTCGGCTGAAATTGAAAAAAAAAATATTAGCCGAACAATTCAAAAGAAAAAAATGTGGTTATCAGAGTAATGTTCGGCTGAAAATTATAATTTCTTAAATCAGCTGAACCTGACAGAAACCTGGACTTTTCATAATGTTGTCAGGTTCGACTTATTTCTCAACATTGAATTATTAGCCGAACATTTCCTTTGAAGCAGTAATTTTAAATTTGACCAAAATTCAAATTAGCCGTTGGATCGTTTTCATCTATAAAAGGAAACCTATCCCTTTCATTCGTATTCTAATTCTCATATTTCCCTTTCATTTTCTCATTCTTATTCTTATTCTCACCCGTCCATTTCCAACTCATTCTCACCCATCCCTTTCAAGCACTAAATATGGTTACTCCATACACTAACGATGAGATGTTACCATTGTTAGAGCGTGGGTTACGATCACAAAACACGACTACGATAGAGCGTGCATTACCCAAAATAACCAAGACGTTGATCAAGACATTAACATGGATCAGACATCCGATTTTCGGTGGAACCGTATGTTTATAATTTTTGTGGGATTATGATAAGCACTTAATTCATATATTTTTACCACTCAATTTATATTTGTTAGTGCTTATTTTTATATTATTGCTATTATTTTTGTGCTATTAAAGATGGTATGTGTTAATTATGAAATTACAAAAAAATAAGACTAAACATGCTAAATTGCTAATGCAATTCATATGCTTGTTTGCATTGCAATCTCATGGAGTTAGTACGGCTAAGAGATAGAGAAAATGGGTTCAGTCAGTTGAATGTGAGTGAAATCAGGTGGTGGCATAAGGAGAGACGGGAGAAAATGGGGTCAAATAATAAGAGAAGTAGGAGGCTAAGGGCAACTCCAACGGTACGAGTATACCAAATACCAAAGAGTAAAAAAATTTGCTCGTTTTCCATTTTTTACAGAACGGTTTTGTGAGTAAATATGATCGCACGTCGTTTTAATTAGACGTCTGTTATAAAACGCTATTTTAAAAGAACGTTAGGTGACATGGACGTTTCTGTAGTGGGACGTATGTCGTTGGACGCACATTTGAGTGAGCGTTTCATATTCTGGAACCAGACGCACTTATAAATGAGCGTTTGTATTCTCGTACGCTTCCTTAATCAAACGTATGTTTAACGTCCACACTAATGGACGTTTAGTGATACACGTTGTGCCTAAAAGACGCCTGAATGCCAGAAGCCCCTTTATAATAGCGCTTAGTATTGAAACGTCCACCAACAGAAGCGTGAGTTGAGTTTCACGTTTACCTAAAGAAGCGTAATGAAGCACGTCCACCAGTGTAAGCGTTAATAAGACTGGTGCTCCGGCGCTCTCCTAAGAGAGCTTCTGGTGCTCCGGCGCTCTCCTAAGAGAGCGCCTGTTATCCGACGTCTTTTTAATAGAACGCATTATATACAGACGTTATTTCAGTAGAACGTTTTAACCAGACGCTCATTTGGCTTGCGTTTCTTCTGCCAGCGTTCTCCTAGTGAAGCGTTACTTCATACGCATTCTTTTGTGAGCGTCTCATCAAACGCTTTTCAGATACTGCGTCCGTATTTCAAAACGCTTTCATAAGGAAACGTCTTTTGTTAACGCCCAATTAGAAGAGCGTGCGAGTATATATAAAATTTGGAAAAAAATTTCTCTGGAACAGTGGTTTTACTCGTCTGATTCCTATATATACTCGTCCATTGCGGTTGATTTTAGGTGACCAAAGAGTAAATTTAATCTTTACTCTTTGGTATAGTCGTCCGCTGTAGTTGCTCTAAGTCTTGGTAGAGGTTATTCCATAAGGTGGTGACGTAAAACAAGAGGCAATGGGGACAGACTAAAAAGGTGAAGATAGAAAGTGGTAATGGTTTTGATCTTTTAATAGTCTGTGGCTAGGTGTTGGCTAGACCAGAAAAGGAATTGGCTAACCAAAAAACAAGGGAAAGAAGGAGTGTGGCTAGGTGTTGGCTAGACCAGAAAAGGAATTGGCTAACCAAAAAACAAGGGAAAGAAGGAGTGAATGGTTGAGGTAGCACATGACAATAGAGAAGTAAGGCTTGTAGGACGTGCTAATAAGAGAGGAATCAGGTGAGAAGAGAGAGTTGATGGGACAGGCTTGAGCAGAAAAAAAGAAAAGTTAATGGACTTTTCTGTTTTGGTTCACGTGATTGGAGTTTGGCTTATCATTAGCTAAGGTGGGAACGTGGCAAGTGATTAAAGGCTACAAATTGTATAAAAGAAAGAGAAAGAAACAGAAAAGGGGTCGGGTCAGAGGGAGGAGGAGTTTTGAGTGCTAGTTGACGGCTAATGGAGTTTTTCTGGGTTGTGGAGGCGGAAGAAAAAGACAGAACGAGAAATCTAAGAGGCACATCACTCTAACCTTTCTACTTTTACTATATATTTTGATAGATTTTAACAAATCCATGGCCATGTTTAGCTAAATTTGTAATTAGAATTTCATGGTGAATCCATTTTGAGTATTAGACCAACTGAATTTAATTATTTGATAATAGACTATTATGATTTAAATATAATTAATTATTGATTCTTGTTTATTGATTAATTGAAATATTAGTTATTGTTTCATCGGTTTTATAAAGTATAATAACTTTTGTGCTTAATTAAATGAGTTACAAATATATTTGTATTATTATTTGATATTTTATGCTTGAGTTAAATTCTTTGATGAGGTATGCTTAGACTTGCAAGTACTATTTGTGAGCCAATATTTAGTTTCGTATAATTTTCTCGCTAACCCAATTTGATGGTGTATGCTGAGACTTAGAGCTTTTGATGCGCGATGCTTAGGGTGTCCCAATGATATTTGCGACTCTAATACATATAATAGGTGATGTCGATAGAACGGACAATAGATAAATACTCGGGAATTATGTTTCATTTCAGTAATTGAATAGAAATAGTGGTGGATACTAAAAATCCTGGTTACCGACTCTCTCTGCGAATTTATTTATTTAGTTTAGTTTTAATTTTACTTATTTCATTCTTAAATCAAAAAGTCCAAAAGTATCATTTCTGATTAGTTGATTAGGAATATTGATTACAATATTTTCCCACTCCCTATGGATTCGACCCGTATTTGCCGCTTTTACATTATAGGCGTCGTGCGATTGCGATTATTATTAAATATGTATTCCAGAACCCTATCAGATTAGACGGAAATCGTAAGGATAGAACGTTCGAACTCATTAAGAAAAGGTTCGAGAAGCTATTTCAACGATTGGAAGCTTTGGAAAAGGAAATGAAAGTTGTAAAGGAAGCTCATCCCACCAAATCCAGTGTGGCAAGAGTAAGTATGTCAATCAATAAGTCGTTCATCAAAAATAGTTTTCAAACATACAAACTTACAATTGATTTGTTTTTTCAGTGGGTAATGGCTCTCGACAGATATGAAACTATCCATCACAAAAAGTTTAAGCATGAGGATTGCTATCGTATTTTGGAAGTAAGTACCTATGATTTCAACCTGTATGATTAAGTGTTTTAGTGTAATCTAATGATATTATCTATTTCATTTCCTTTAGTGTAACGCTATGAAAGATATAGGCTCTTTCGATTCAATGAAATGATTTTACGAATTCTAATGATTAAGTAAACCTATATGATAAAAGTCATCAGAGTGTTTTTCAGATGATAATTTATATTTCAAATTCAGCCGAACCTGACAGAAACCTGGATATTTTCATACTGTTGTCAAGTTCGGCTATTTCGTAAAATTGAATCATTAGCTGAACATTTAAAATACAATTGGATTTAAGGTGAATTTACATTGCATTGAATTGAAAGTGAATAACATTCAAATGAATACAAAATTGTAGCAAATAAATTCAATAATATAGTGGTAAAACAATATCTTCCACAAACCGTAGCATTCCATAAACTCGAATGATCTTTACGACTCTTGAAAATATCGGGTCCGAGCCAATTGTTTATGCGCATCATAGGCCAATGTTGGATGTTCTCGTATAACAACTGGCATATAAGCTCTAGAACTTGCGCACCTCGGCCATATATGATTCAAGTACCTACGCCTAATCCCTTATTAGTTTCTTCCATTTCCGTTACCGTCTAACACAACAAATATTAAGAAGAAACAATTCCAAAACTCTTCAGAGGTTTCATCTGGATATACCCCAGGTACTCTTTTAGTGTGCCTATCTTCGTGATGACTCGTGTACGTAAGACACGCTCGTGTTATGACAATATCTTCTTCTATGGTGTAGCGAACCATTTTTTTTTTTGATTAGCAAGATATGAGAATCCATCTTCTTACTCATACTCCAATTATCTTCATGTTTGTTGTAGTTGAAAACAATCTTGAAGGGGAAATTTGTCTTCTTCGTTTTACTCTTATTCTTTCTCCCAGTTTTAGGCTTATACACAAAACCCTTCTTAACCTTACTTGCGCCTAGCCCACTTCTCTCACAAACCATTTCAAACAGGTCTAATCGACTTTGTTGTCCACAAACTAGCACGCAGTTAATTTTAATTCTATGTTCCTCAGCCCAAGACCTTGCTTCCGGTTTAGATTTCCATGTCTACATGGTTGCAAGATCAAGAATAAAGTTAGTAAAGCTATCACTTAAACTTACAAAAGAAAGTCCAAAATCAATTTGGCGTCTACCAAGTCATTTTGAAAGTGCTCTTTATTATCTTCATGAATAATAAAGTTTGTCGGAGGTTGATCGTCTATTGGTACAGGTTGTGCAATAACGATCTACAAGAATATCGCGAGGTTAGATGACCACAAACAAATTTTACGTATTTGTTCGGCTGGTTCGATAGTCAACAATTCAGCCGAACATTTAGTTTTAAAAAGTTCGGCTGTTTCGATATTCTGATTATTAGCCGAATATTTGGTCTTTTTTCTTTTCTTATATTTCAACTATATAGTTCGGCTGATGCGATAATATAATTTTCATCCGAACCTTGACACTTATGTTTTCATTGAATTTTAACTACAAGGTTCGGCTGAAAATTATTTAGCCCAATAATCCACTGATGCCAATGAAAAACAAGTTCTTAATGTTCGTCTGAAATCTAAAATCAATTATCAGCCGAACTAAAAATTGTACATTGGCGCCAAATTACAATTACAGAGTTCGGCTAATTCTTCAAGCTCATCAAACCAGCCGAAATGTTCTTGAGCATGTGGTTCGGCTAATATAGTTTCAGCCGAACTATAACCTGGTAAGCCGAACTTAAAAAAAACACACCATTTTTCGATGAATTGAACCTACAAAAACGAGATTGTACCTTATCTAAGACCACACCTGAATGTTATTAGCAATGAGTTCCTCAACCATACATTCATCTTCGGGATTTGGCTCATAAAAATCATTATTTTGAGCTTGAAGTTGAGTTTATGTTTGAGTTTGGGTAAAATCATTCTCATAATCCAAAAAATGAGCCATATCAGGATCTACATCGTAGTTGATGTGTATTTTCTGAGCTTTATGTGATGCAGATTCGCCCTCCTCAATCGAATCATTCATTTTCATAAAAAACCCTAGGTTTTTCTTCACTTTTTCTTTTATTTCTCTTAAACAAAGTTTTTTCCAAAAATAATTTTTCCCCTCACTAATTTCAACTTTTAAAATCAAAGATTAGATTAACTACTAATCATTATAATTATCCACTAGTGATTAACTATAAACCTAATCATTATTTATTAAACACTAAAGGTAATATGGATATTGTGAAAAAACAGGAGACAAATGACCTTTAAATTACTGTTAATGATACTATTTTATCTTTATACGATATGCCCACTAAAAATTATATGCCCAAATACACGATTTAATTATAAACCGGGACAATAAGATCAAAATCCAGTTGTTTCGAACCGTAAAAGTTGGGGGTTCCGAAAGAAAGGAAAAGAATTCCTTCTTCCCTTTTTTCTTCAAGCACTCTTTTCACTTTGTCGCAAGGGAAAATACGGCATTAAACAGGTTAGGTTTTCTATAAATCTTTCAACAACACCTTAGATAATTCTCTATATACTTCTGATGATTCACTGTAAACGAATTTAGATAAATTTCTTTTTTAGTTTTATTGATTCCATGAGTTTTGGGTTTGTTCGTTTTTTGATGATTTCCAATTGGTATTGCATTGGGTGTGTCCCATTGGTTGATTGATCTAGGAGTTAGGTATGGTATGTGTTTGTACAACAACAATATATCATGGATCATTGTTTCGTTTAAGAGGGAGGGGGAGTTTCCTAGGGTTTTGAGGTTGAAGAAATATAATCTGGAACTTAGGGTTAATTTGGGTTCTTCCAACCAAGATTTAAAACTTAGTAACCGTAAAGATGAGAATATTAGTATTGTTCATGTCCAAAAACAAACAAATAAACACACCCTAGTATGTATTGTATTGTTAGTTTGAGTTAAAAAAATACTTGGGGATATTGTATCAAGTTATCTGACATTACCTTAGTATGGTAGTGTTACTGCTAGCTAGTACTGCATTACGTCTTATATTATATACGTGCAGTTTTTGTAAGTGTTTAATACCTTCTTGAGATTCTTGTTTCAACGTCAATGAGCTGGAATATTTTCCGAGGAATCTGCATAAGATGGTCAATTATGATACATTTCAAATTCATATTAACAGAGTATAACAGTGTTTCTTAATTGTTGATTGTTAGAGGTTTCATTTTTTTCAGTACGAAGATAGCGTCTTAGCCATAGTATTATTTATTTCCATTGGTTGAAGTTTGAAGGTTTTTGTAGGGTAAAAAAACGGAGATTCTATCAGTAAGATGCTTCAAATACGTCTAAACAAAGTAGAGGGAGGGGGTGGGCGAAGCCCTCGCCAGCGGATACAGTTACTGGTGCATGTCCCGACCATCTCATACTTGCAGATCTTCCAGTTGCTAAGAGCATTGGCACAGCAAGTGCAACTACACACTTGAAGGCTGTTGGTCGCAGGTCCCGTCGTCATCTTGGTGAACGAGTTCATTTCTGTGTTCGATGTGATTTTCCCATCTCCATATATGGCCGGTTGGTAAGTACTAATTCTAGTTAATGCCTATTCCCTACTTTCTGCCATACTTGTGTTCTGTACCATAATCTCCATAACGTAAACTTACTATATACCATGATCTGTACATAATCAATTTGTAAACTCGAAATTTAATGTTCCTGCAGATCCCATGTGATCATGCCTTCTGTATGGATTGTGCTAGGAGTGATTCGAGCTGCTATCTGTAAGCCTTTTTACATATTCATAGTACACACTAGAGTTAGGATTTTATTATTTCCTGATACCGTTTGGCCATCACATTGTGAAAAAAACTACTGATTTCCAGGAAATCTATTATTGAAAGTTTCTTTGTTATGTGTGAAGTAAAGTTAGTGGACGAATTGACTTCTTATAATTTGCACATCCTTTTATACAGATGCGATGATCGAATTCAAAAAATTCAGACGATTAAAATGATGGAGGGGATATATATCTGCGCCGCTCCTCACTGTCTCAAGTCCTTCTTAAAGAGGTCCGAGTTTGAAGCCCATATTCATGAGACTCATGCTGATCTTCTTCAACCTAATTCAGAGAAAGAAGATGGAAATGAATCAGATGCTTTTATTGCTATTAGGCCCTCATCTGCAGACCCTCATGCTAAGCAACAGTCTGCACCTGCAGATACCTTAAGTTCTCGTGCCTCATCTAGGTCTGGCTTCTCACCAAGTTCAAATTCTTAACCCCAACAGCTTAGGGATCAGCAACTTCCCAAGCCAATTATACAGTCAAAGCCACCACCACATTACAATAATTCACCCCAAGGTTTTGACAGACCAGGGCCCTTCAATCGCTTCCCCCAACAGAGCATGGACAAGCAGCAGGGTGGACCACTTCAAAGACGGGATTCTGACCAGTTTTTTTGGATAAACAACAAGGACTTCTATCAGAGTTGCCATATCCTGATTACAGTATGCACCTTCATCAACAACCAAATTTTCTGGTGCCTGTTAATGCAAATCAAGGAATGGGTCCAACATTTAGCTTCCCTCCTCATTTTTCTATTGGAGGAGCTCAACCATTCTATAATGCTCATTTCGAGACGGCTCGTCCAGATTTGGCATCCGAAAGTGGATCAGAACAGGGTTCTTTGTTAGGTTTCCCCATGCCTACAGGTGGTAACTCACAATTCCCAGAAAATTATCCCCGACCATGGAATATGGGACATGCAGGGGTACCTATGGAACAACAAATGGCGGTAAGTCAAGGGTTACCAGAAGGCTATACAAATTTAGGAGATCCTCAAGGGAGACCTCAATTTTTTCAAGGTGGCTATGCACGAGGTCAAGGATGTCTCCCTATGAATCCCAATCATCTTAATCAGAGTGGTAATACTCAGGATCAAAAAGATGGGAAAGGTGTTTTGGCTGTGATGCCACTTCCACCCCCACCTCCACCACCTCTACAGCATCATACACAGCTCCAACAAGGGAACTTCGCAAATACTGGCGACTCAGGTCGCAAGGGATAGAACTGCATCTGACAAAATTCAAAACCTGGATTCGTGAATGGTTCGTCAGTTCCAGAGAGAAGCCGCCATCGTTTTTGCTGCTGTAACAGTAGTATTATCTTGGTTGCTGATTTTGGTTCACGTTGTTCTTTGTTTTTACCTCTCTTGTATTGAGTTTGTTGTTACAACCTTACATAGGGGCTGCAAAGTCCATATAGGGGCTGCAAATGGATTCAGGGTGACTAAATAATCCGTTAAGGGGTATCCTATGGGTTATGTAAAATTTCCATATTACCTTTCTATCTATGAAAAAGTCTAATTTGCCCTTCAATCAATTAAAACCTAAACAAAATAAAATCTTACAAAATTTTCATTTCAATTCAAAACCTTTCCCTCTCCCTCCATATCTCCTCCTTCTTGATTTGAACTGAATTTCTCCATCGAATGGTGTATACAAGGTATTCAACAAAACCTATGTTATTTTTAGAACCCAAAAGTGATTGATTTTCTTGTTTGATTGATGGTTTTGTTAAAAAAATTGGGTTATAGAAAAATTTACGATTGGGTTCGATTGGAAAACCCAACCGTAACTGGTTTGTTCTACATTTTACGGTTGGGTTATTAAAAAAACCCAACCGTAAATAAAAAGGTAGGAGATGGAGATGATTTTTTACGGTTGGGTTCGATTCTGAACTCAACCGTAAAAAATTTCGTACTCATTTTTTTTTTGAGAAGTTACGGTTGGGTTTGATTCTAATTGACAACCGAAAATTATTCTGCATATGTAAACATTTTTGTGTTTACAGAAACATTTACGGTTGGGTTCGATTGGAAAACCCAACCGTAAATGTATGTTCTCAAGAACTTACGGTTGGGTTATTAAAAAAACCCAACCGTAAATCAGAAGGAAGGAGATAAAGATGATATTTTACGGTTGGGTTCGATTCTGAACCCAACCGTAAACTATTTTAAACTGAAACCCAACCGTAAAATTATATAAATAGATTTGAAGATTTTTCATTTCTATCTTGTAGAGAATTGAAAGACAAAGCCAACCCAAAGAAAATGAGGTCAATCGGACATCGTATGAGGAGTTATGATCAAAACAGTGAAAATACAAAAAAAATTCCAGGAAGAATTACGGTTGGGTTTGTTGGACTCGGACCCAACCGTAAATCTGGGGATTTTGGGTGAGATTTTTGTGTCAGATTTTTGATGATTCCTAATTTTTTATTTTTTTTTTCAGCAACCAATAGGCAAGAGATAAGCTCAAAATACTTTCTGAAGTTTCTCTCTCGATATTGCTGTTGAAGCAACATATTTGATGCATGGAAAGTGGAATATTTTTTTTCCAAAAGGTCAGAATCCTTCACAGTTTCTCTGCATAACATTAAAAGAGAAACAATTTGAAAAAGTGCCGAATTGTATGCACTTACACTCTTGAAGTATTACAGACGAAGGTGCATCCACTCATACCTTGCACGGGGAAGAATTGTTGTTTTATGATGATCGAAGAGACCTTTTAGCTCTGTCCAGAGAGTGTATAGGTTTTTCACCGTAAGATACTCTGACTTCAAGGCCTCATCAAGGTGATGAAGGAGAAATATCAAGGACTTGGAACGATCATCAGGGGATTCTTTGTTGTTCAAAACAATTGTGTTTCCCAAAGATTTGGCACTAAGCTGCACTTCAGCGTCCAAAATCAAGGACAAATAATTTTTTTTCAGTTATGTCTAGGGCCATAAAGTCCAACTTGGAGAGATTTGACATTGTCTGAGATTAGCAAAAGAATTGAAAGGTTGTATAGTTGATAAAAAAATAAAAAATAAAAATTAGACCATACATTACCATGGATTAGACTAAATAATAGTTTAATAATAAAGTCAACAATTTAATAAATACATAATATAAAATAAAAAACCAAGGTGACCATACCTCCCATACAAAAACTCCTCCCATATTATTTTCTTTAAATAAAAACCATTTGAAATATAAATGATACAAAAACCCCATTTCCTCTAATAATGGGTAATTTTAGTCACATTTTTTTCCCCCAAGAACGTTTTATTAAATTTTTAGTTAATTTTAAAATACCCAAGCTGCCCTTCCCTATATAATGTATGTGTTTCAAAAGGAAATATCGGCTAAATCAAATCTTGGTGAGAGAAAATTGAATTTTCTCCAAATATAATCGAATCTGATTCAGGAAGAAATTTTTTTTCTCTCTCAAAATCTTCGTTTCTTCTTAGATTCTAGGGTTTCAATTCAAACAGAAAGTCCTTTGAATAAGTCTCAACATAACTCGTTTTCGTTTCTGTTTAATTGAAGAACAGAAGACAAGTTACAAGTAGTCGAATCATTCATCAGGTAATTTTGATTTTGATTTTACTTGATTTTGGTTTTCTTATTATGATTTTGATTGTATTTTAATTTTCGAGTTGA
Organism: Papaver californicum; assembly: GCA_023531435.1. NCBI lineage: Eukaryota > Viridiplantae > Streptophyta > Magnoliopsida > Ranunculales > Papaveraceae > Papaver > Papaver californicum. The sequence goes on along the minus strand of JAJJMC010027464.1, from coordinate 8,585,150 downwards.
TATTGATTATGAAACTTTTCAGTTTGTTCTTCGATTACAGAATCCAACTGAAGTTACAGTTTATTCTTTCAATTTGATCATATTCTCATTCGGCTCAATCTATTGTTTTAGTTCAACCATTCATCGGAGACTGAAATTCAACTTTCTAGGTAATTGATTTTGTTCTTTGTTTTGTTTGAATTTTTGAGTTTATGTTGATTATGAAACTCATATCCATTTGTTTTTACGATTTCTCTGATTATGTTGTTGATATTCTTATTCAAATCTATTGGAATCAAAATTATTATGTTGTTGATGTTATTATTCAAATTTTGTTGTTGTTGTTGTTGTTGTTGTTTATATTCACATCTAGTGAAACTTTTTTTGGTTTCATACTTTGTCCTGTAGATTTTGGAATCTGTTCTCGCGGTTATATCTCACAAAGAGGATACATTATCGTTTCGTATTGGTCTACAATCATCTGTTTTTGATTTTACTTGATTTTAATTTTTTTTATTATGATTTTGATTGTATTTTAACTTTTGAGTTGATATTGATTATGAAACTTTTCAGTTTGTTCTTCGAATAAGTCATCGGTAATATTAGATATTGGTTTGAAGAATCCAATTGAAGTTACAGTTTATTCTTTCAATTTGATCATATTCTCATTCGGCTCA
>JAJJMC010027464.1:8511648-8584484 GCA_023531435.1 Papaver californicum | reverse complement strand
TGTTGTTGTTGTTGTTGTTGTTGTTGTTGTTGTTGTTGTTGTTGTTGCTTATATTCACATCTAGTGAAACTTTTTTTGGTTTCATACTTTGTCCTGTAGATTATGGAATCTATTCTCGCGGTTATATCTCACAAAGAGGATACATTATCGTTTCGTATTGGTCTACAATCATCTGTTTTTGATTTTGGTTTTCTTATTATGATTTTGATTGTATTTTAATTTTCGAGTTGATATTGATTATGAAACTTTTCAGTTTGTTCTTCGAATCAGTCATCAGTGAGATTAGATATTGGTTTGAAGAATCCAACTAAAGTTACAGTTTATTCTTTCAATTTGATCATATTCTCATTCGGCTCAATCTATTGTTTTAGTTCAATCATTCATCGAATACTGAAATTCAACTTTTTAGTTATTGATTTTGTTTTTTATTTTGTTTGAATTTTTGAGTTTATGTTGATTATGAAACTTAGATCCATTTATTTTTACGATTTCTCTGGTTATGTTTTTGATGTTCTTATTCAAATCTATTGGAATCAAAATTGTTATGTTGTTGATGTTATTATTCATATTTTGGTGTTGTTGTTGTTGTTATTTATATTCACATCTAGTGAAACTTTTTTTGGTTTCATACTTTGTCCTGTAGATTATGGAATCTATTCTCACGGTTATATCTCACAAAGAGGATACATTATCGTTTCGTATTGGTCTACAATCATCTGTTTTTGATTGTACCTGATTTTGGTTTTCTTATTATGATTTTGATTGTATTTTAATTTTCGAGTTGATATTGATTATGAAACTTTTCAGTTTGTTCTTCGAATCAGTCATCAGTGAGATTAGATATTGGTTTGAAGAATCCAACTGAAGTTACAGTTTATTCTTTCAATTTGATCATATTCTCATTCGGCTCAATCTATTGTTTTAGTTCAATCATTCATCGAAGACTGAAATTCAACTTTTCAGGTAATTGATTTTGTTTTTTATTTTGTTTGAATTTTTGAGTTTATGTTGATTATCAAACTTAGATCCATTTGTTTTTACGATTTCTCTGGTTATGTTTTTGATGTTCTTATTCAAATCTATTGGAATCAAAATTGTTATGTTGTTGATGTTATTATTCAAATTTTGTTGTTGTTGTTGTTGTTTATATTCACATCTAGTGAAACTTTTTTTGGTTTCATACTTTGTCCTGTAGATTATGGAATCTGTTCTCGCGGTTATATCTCACAAAGAGGATAAATTATCGTTTCGTATTGGTCTACAAACAACAGGTCTAACCGGGAATGACGGTAAGTTTCTTAAATATTCTATTTGTTTATGTTGGTTTCATCATTTTTATATACTGAGACATTTTTTCCTGTTATGTTTCAAAAATCTATCCTTTAGCTTATGCTGTGGTTTCATTGGAGAATAACGCGAATTGGAAATGGTTTTTGGAGAATTTGAAGGAAGTCCTTTCACCTCTGTGCAAAAAGATTACTTCGGTGAGTGATCGAGGTAGTGGTTTGGTGAATCAAATTTCTACTGTATTCCCTGATGTTGTTCATGGTTGGTGTTATTGGCATATGAAGAACAATATCAATACATACTTGCCGAAGGCCAATAAGGTTTATAACAATTATGTGCTGGGATTGTTTGAAAAATGTGCATATGCTAATACACATACAGAATTTTCAGAGAACTGGGAGAAGTTGTTGCAGGTCAAAAATCAGAAGTTACAAGATTATCTGAGTAGAGCTCCGGTTGATAAATGGGCAAATGTTTATTCCCGGGTCGTCGTTGTAGTAGATTGCGTTCGAATACCGCTGAGAGTTTCAATAGTTGGATCCTTGAAGAGACAGAGATTCCTATAGCCATCATGGTTGATGAGATCAGAGTGAAGCTTATGAATCAAATGTGTGTACGTCGCGATGAATGAGCTACATTATTGAAGTGCCGAAAAACTTTATGTACAAAATTTGAAATTGAGCTCTACAACAACAAGATGCACGGCCGTGAATACAATGTCACCAAGTCGTCGCAATATGTGTTTGAAGTTCATTCTACATTAACACAAAAGGTCGATTTGCAAAGAAGAACATGTTCTTGCAATCGCTGGCGTACCAACGGTTTCCCTTGTGCCCACACTATCTGTTGTATCATGATAAATGAAGAAGATCCGTATAAGTATGTCTAATTCTACTTTACAGTAAAGTTCTACCGTGAATCCTATGCAAGAGCAATCAATCCTGTTCCCACAGTTGAAAAGCCTGCGATTGTGTCTCCAAAATCTGTTGTTCTTGTTCTTGATGCTCTACCACAATCAGGTCGTCCAAGGAAGAAGAAGAGAATTCCTAATATAGGTTCAGTTCCTAATAAGAAGATGAGAACTTGTGGTAACTGCCATGTTTTGATTGCCTATAACCGAAGGACATGCCCTTTGCGGCAGATGTGAAGTCATTTTGACTACAATTCATCGACTTTCATTTCCAGTTTTCGTTTAGCCTACTATATGTTTTAATCTACATTTTCTTATTTATTCTTTTTTTCTATATTTTTACAGTTAAACATGTTAATTTGCTGCAGGTGTTTCATGTTTTTTTATTTTTAGATTAAGTTTGTCAGAGTTGCAGGCTTTTATAATTTGTTGGAACCAAAATAGTTTTTATAGTTTGTCACATTCTTCAGGTTTTTTTTTTCATCTCTAAATTGATGGAACTTTTGTTGGTTCCATCATTGTTTTCATCTGGAATAAGATGAAACCAAAAAAATGATGGAACTTTTTCTGGTTCCATCATTTTTTTTTACGTTTGTGATATGTATGTTCATCCTGGATCCGTCACTTCCGGTATTAAAAAAAACCAAAAAGAGAAAAAAAAGAGAAAAATATCACAACATCTTGATTAAGTGTCGATATTTTATAAGACGACCACCAGTAAAACCAAACATTCAACTTAATAACTTAAGACTAGTGATCGATGAAAAGACTGTTCTTAGTTCTTAAACTTGTACCTAGCAAAGTACGAGACACACCTGAAAAGAAACAAAAAAATTGCATAACTGAACCTTCCAGTACCTTTACGTAGAAAGCTTGATTTTCGTTAAATCCTTAGTCTCAGTAAGCTTTCTTTGACTCCTCTTCCTGTATGTTGCAAGTAGTCCTCCTCCACCCTATTGTGATGCAATCTTTTCCAGTCTTTCTCAATTATAACTTTCCTCCTAACCTAAAACTGTCAACTTTAAGTTGCAACTTTGGCCTCAAAGTCTGCACCTTTGTCAAGGAGTATCTTGCAGGCCAGCTTTGGCCTCATATTCTGCACCTTTTGTTTTATATAGGCTTCGGACGAAAAATTTCCTTTCAAGAGGATCTTTATGTAATAGTAAACATGAAGGTCGCAATCATTCCTGAAATTAACAAAACAAGATCTTTAAATTGAACAAAACAAAAAAGGAGTGAAATGAAGATAGTGAAGACAAGATCTCTAAACACAAGTTATTTTACAGCACTAATACATCTTGCTGACAACATAAAGGGGTGTTCAAAACGATTTTTTTTTATTGACTTGCCGGGTCTAGTGAGAGCTTTGCAACATGTTGTTTGAATGCTGACACCATTCTTTCTTTCATGCTTTTAACGCTTTTGCTCCATTCATCTTCAGTTTCATCTATGGAGTTGTAGAGAGAGAATTCTTCAATTTTATTATCAAAAGCTAGCAATGTCCAGTGGTACAACTTTCACTAAATTTTGTGAGCATGGAATGAATATAAATTATGGACTGTAATCCATGTTGTCGATGAAAGCTTCAATTGCTGAGCGACAATTTTGCCCGATTGAGTGTAATGTCTGAAATCCAAGCTCCGGCGATGTCAGCTTACATAGACATATGTGCAAGAGAATTTAGAGGAAACTTACATAGACATATGTGCTTAGAAAAACTGCCCTTTTGTACTTAAGAGTACCATCTGGTTTCAAGTTTTTCTTTGATATGTTTTATTTTTGCAATTTCAGCATGTAGAATTAAATCATATCTCCGACGATGTCACCCTTTCTTATCAAGTTATTCATATTCCTTCCCGTTATGTACAATCCAAGCTCTTTTTTCTCCCATGCCATGTCACTGTTGTTAAATTGTTGAAAAACAAATTAATGATTAAAGAAGAAGAAAAGAAACTGAAAGAAATGTATTCTCATTTTGGTTTCAACACTGAAATTATGAAACCAAAAAATTGAATAGTATGAATGCCACTTACCTTTCATTATGCATTTTAAAATATCTGCATACGAGCGGTTTCTGATTTGAATCGATTACCTGCATAATCTTCAAGTTGTCAACTGCTTTCAACTTTACCTCTTTTTTTCTGTTTGTTTCTTCTCCGACTTTTTAGAGTGCTTTCTGCTAACACAACGACCCTTGTTTCTTTTCTTCTTCTTAACTTCCCCAGGTGTATAATCCTGCATCTTAACAGGTGCTTGTATATTCCTTTTGTTTTTCCTCATTCTTGATATTATGTTACTCACCTTTTGTTCGGTACTGACGTCTTCATGCTCACTATCTTCTTTGTCACTGTCACTTTGCGTCAATCCCAAACCGAAATGAGGCATATCATCTTCTAAATCAATTACATCTTTTGCCATGTGTATAACTGAGTAGTAGCAAATGCCTTTACTTTCTGGCTTTGACGTAGAACCCTTGTTTGCATATTCATCTTCCATTTGCTGAAGAACACTTTCATCAATTGAACCCTGAGTTGACACTTCAATCTCGATCTCTATCTTTGACGAAGAACTTTTCTTGGCTTCCAATTTTACCTGCTCAGCCACCTTGATATCTTCTATTATGTCTGAAGTCAATTCAGAAACTTCTTTTATTACACTCTTCAATTCAGTCTTCGACAAAGAAGATTCAACTTGTTCAACCACCTTGATATCTTCAGCTGTGTTTGGAGTTATCTCTAAAACTTCTTCTATTACATTATATGTCGCTTGCTTCGCTTTTTTGATTTCAGATTCAACTTTCTCAACCACCTTCAATTCTTCAATTGTGTTCGGAGTTAACTCCGAAACCTCTTCAATCAGCCGCTGAACTATCCTTCAGATGATGAAACCTTTTATGGTTCCATCACTTGTTGCTCCTGAACTTTTTATTTAGTTGATGAAACCTTTTCTAGTTCCAACAAACAACCTTCAAAATCTTCAATTAAACCTTGAATATGAACTTCATGTGCTGAAACCTTTTCTGGTTCCATTACATCATCTTGTTGTGTTTCTTCAGGCAGGTTCATTACCTACAAGATTTATTGATTTCAAAAAAATCAGATTCATTGACAACAAAAAAATCAAATCAAAGTAAATTATCACCTCGGCATTATCTCCGAAAACAACATTGTCAGACTTTTTCTTTTGTTCACCATCTTCAACCAATAAATCCTTTTCTTATTCAATATCAACATCGCCAGCATCTTGTTATATTTCTTTTTGCCGCTAAACCTTTTCTTTTTCCATCATGTCATCCACAATATTTATAGCTTTGCTTATCATATCATGCAATATTAACATATGTTAGATATTAACATATCTAACTTAATATAATTCTCAAATGAAACTTTTCTGGTTTCATTAAAAAAGAAATTCATACCAATCTATTCAAATGGAACTATCATTAACCCAAAAAACACAAATAAACAAGATCATATTCAACACATCTAAGATTTAACATATCACCTCCACTTCTTCTTCACTGTTCGAAACCGTTTCAGGCACCGTTTCTTCACGGTTCGAAACCGTTTCTGTTTCATCTCTTTTACGTTTCTGTCTCACGTAAGTCTTTGTCACTGGTTGTAACCTCTCCTCAGCATCATATTTGGCAAGAATTGACTGATCTTCTTCAGAAAGCCCATTGTTACCAACGGTTGTAAGTTTTTCAATCAAAATTCTCGCCCACTTATATTTTGCCTTGTAAGGGTTATCTTCATTTCCAGTTCCAACATTCTCTTCATTTCTAGCACCAACATTCTCTTCACTTGCATTATCCTCTTCATTGCCATCACGAACCTACAGTTCACGATCAATGTACTCTTCAACATGAATATCTTCTTCCTCTATACGCTGGACCAAGCATATCTCTTGTTCATTATATGGAAGCAAGAACGATCCCTGACGATGACCCAGATTCATCTGCAAAACACAAGAAAAGTTATGGAACTTTTTTTGATTTCATCATTTTTTTCATCTAGAATAAGGTGGAATTATATAAACGATGAACCTTTTTTGGTTCCATCATTTGTTTTCATCTGGAATAAGGTGGAACCAAATAAATGAAGGTAATTTTTAATTCTCAGACATTAGAAAGTATAAAAAAACAAGAATTATTGTTGCTTTTACCTTTGAGAAAATTTCTGGTTTATTGCTAACATCATCAAAATTATTCACTACTGCCTTGCTTACTTCATCTAGGTTTCATCTAACGAACCTTGCGTACATATCGTGCCCATCCTGTCTTAAGGTGATGTTTGACATCTCGGCAAACCAATACTGAAAAAAATAATAAACAACATTCAAATTAGTAATCAAACTCGGGAAAAATAAAAAACAAACAACTTATGAATCAAAAGAAAAAAAAATTAACTTACCAATGGGTAAATGATGCAACCCGATACATCATCAACTTCTTTAGGTTTTATTATCGACTCAATTAGATACTCATGAAAAATATCTGGCCAACACACCTTATTCATCTCAAATACTTGGTACAAGTATTTTGAAGTCAGATTCTGCCCACCTTTGTTTGGGAAAAATATCGAAACCAAGAGATAGAGGACGAATAGCTTGACGAAGTCTTCAGCTTTGGTTTCATCTGCTGCAGTTTCCATCATAGCTATCAGAATATCAGTTTTCCTCATCTTCTTATCTCCCTTAAAATAATCGACCGCAAACATGTTTACCTTTTTCTTCAACTCATCATTTTTGGCTATATCTACATCCTTCATCATTTGTAGACCAAAAATCACAGCGAATTGTTCAGGTGTGGTCTGTAATATCATATTCTTTGCTCTCATTAACTTGAAACAATATGGTTTCACACGCTTGACACTCTTATAATATGACCCTAAAATCATCTGAATTGCTTTTGTCCTTTTCTTCAATTTTTCTTGTTGCAGCGTACCTTCGTAGAACGATTTGAAGAAACGCCAAAATGGACAAGGGCCTTCATATGTTGTTCCTTTTTTTGTATCAAAGCTTTTATGTTAGGTGCCTCCGCACACAAATGATGCAACGAGCACCTATACGGTTCTGTAAGTCTTTTTTCCCCTGTTGTTAAACCATAAGTAAACCATAAGCACAAACAGAACTGGTCCCAACCATACAGTGAAGTTGATGAAACCAATTTTGGTTCCATCAAAATAGCCATTAAGTAAAAAACACCAACAAAGTTGGTCCCAACCATACAGTGAAGATGATGAAACCAATTTTGGTTCCATCAAAATAGCCATTAAGTAAGAAACACCAACAGAATTGGTCCCCAACCATACAATGAAGTTTATGAAACCAATTTTGGTACCATCAAAATAGCCATTAAGTAAGAAACACCAACAGAACTGGTCCCAACCATACAGTGAAGTTTATAAAACCAATTTTGGTTTCATCAAAATAGCCATTAAGTAAAAAACACCAACATAGTTGGTCCCAACCATACAGAAGATGATGAAACCAATTTTGGTTCCATCAAAATAGCCATTAAGTAAGAAACACCAACCGAGTTGGTCCCAACCATACAATGAAGACGATGAAACCAATTTTGGTTCTATCAAAATAGCCATTAAGTAAGAAACACCAACAAAACTGGTCCCAACCATACAGTGAAGTTTATGAAACCAATTTTGGTTCCATCAAAATATCCATTAAGTAAAAAACACCAACAGAGTTGGTCCCAACCATACAGTGAAGATGATGAAACCAATTTTGGTTCCATCAAAATAGCCATTAAGTAAAAAACACCAACCGAGTTGGTCCCAACCATACAGTGAAGACGATGAAACCAATTTTGGTTCAATCAAAATAGCCATTAAGTAAGAAACACCAACATAGTTGGTGCCAACCATACAGTGAAGATGATGAAACCAATTTTGGTTCCATCAAAATAGCCATTAAGTAAGAAACACCAACAGAGTTGGTCCCAACCATGAAGTTTGTGAAACCAATTTTGGTTCCATCAAAATAACCATTAAATAAAAAACACAAACAGAGTTGGTCCCAACCAAGGTAGTCAATATCGGATTTCGGTCTATATCGGTCGAGAGCGATACACTGGTACACCGTTGTATCGGGGATATTTCGGTTCCAAATATCGTCGAAATATCGGTTCACACATTTTATACCTATAATTTTATAAAAAAAATACTAGCTCACATTTTATAACTATAAATAAATTTTAACACATTATATCAAACGTTTTTTAACAAAGTTTATAAATAAAAACAAGTACTCATCCAAAATATATAGATCCATACAAAGTTCAAACTAGAAACACAAGAGAAACAAGAACAACTTCACCGTCTAAAATGCTAATTAAACAAGGATATTACAATTCTAATCAAGATCATTAGACTCACTATAGATATCATCATATGTATTAACTCTATCCCAGTCATCACCAAGTAGTCCTCTATCAGTGTCCAAAATATAGGTTTAGTCCAACCTGAAGAAAAAGCTTTAGTTAGTAATGTTCAATCAGTACTGTTATTGGAAACCACATAACATAATCAAGACACCCTTCATACTTGGAACAAGTCTAGGCACATTTTTGCAGATAATGGGCTCTCTGAACACAGTCCCTGCAACAAGTTTACACATCAACCAGTCATTATCAACCAACCAAAGAACAAGCAGTGAAGATAACCAAAAGAAAATTGTCTCACCGTTCAAAATATTCCTGATAGTTCCATTTGGACTCCTCCACATGGTTTTCAATTTAAACTCCTTCATACGATCTTCATCTGTCAATTTCACCAACATATATTTCAGACTCAATTCAGGACATATCATCAGGCAACGCCAATTGTTCATCACAAAATGTAAAGTTAAAGTTTCTTGTTTTACCTGGAGTAATAGTTGTTGCACACTTGATTGCAAAATTATATCTGTAATAGCAGTAATTAAGTTCAAATTTACCGAAGACAGTTCAAAATGTATGATTAACCTAGAAACTAATCAATATAAACAGTTTCTTTACAGGTACATGCAGACATTGCTAAATCGTTATTAACTTTTTAATCCAAATTTAACTTTTTACTTACTCATCACAAGAATAAATGTACCTAAACTTATTCTACCTATCATTTGACGTCTTTGACCAACATTTCAGAAGTGAAATGTGTTATAGTTTCAAGGACTACAGAAATACTACTTTATTTATATGAAGATGGATATCTCTTGTCCTCTTTGTGGGCATCTGGAAGCACAGGTGTGCAGTAGTTTTTGGCAGGATGCAGGTAAGTCCAAAAGAAATGGTCACTCTAGCTCGACAAGAAATATCTGAGTGGGAATCCTTTTTATCAAAGTCTGAAAGGGTTATGTCAGTGTGATGTTTCTGAACCAATGTTAGAAGCATGAAAAACTCCTGAACCTCAATATGAAAAAATAAATGCTGATGCTTCTTATGATAAAAACTCAACCTCATGCTTGGTGGGAATTGGACTAAATCATAAGGAACTCTGCAGGTGAATTCGAGCATCAAAAAGAAAAACATCTAGCGTAATAAATGAGGAGAAGGCTGAAGTTGTTGCAGTTCTTGAAGCAGTAGAGTGGGATATTGCTAAAGGAATACAAAAGCTTCACTTACAGGTTGATAGCAGAACCGTGACAAATTTATAATCCTTCTCTAAATCATCCAGTATAAAAGACTGGAGGAGAGGACCATTATACCATTTGCTATCTATTTTCTAGCATACTTAGCTAAGTTGTCTGCACAAGAATTCACATCTCTCTTGAAGGACTACAGAAACACTACTTTATTTATATGAAGATATGCTCGGAATTAAAAGAGTGGAAGAGTCACAGAGAGATACAATATGATCAGGTTATGGTTTATACAGCTACGATATGATCAAACTTCTGAAAAAATAAAATCAAGATTTAATCACCCATACATTTCATCAGTGAAAACATCATGGAATCAATTCTTTCACAAAACAAAAAGGAACAATGTAGGTACGTTTCCAGAGCAAGCAGAAATTAGTACCAATTATTTGTTTTCTGTACACTAAACTTAAATACAACTCCAACCCATTATTCCTAATACTTTCTAACTCTAAGTCAACCATCATTCCTCTTAATTCATCCACAGACTAATACACCAAGATAAAATTTTCAACTGTAAATTTCATGTTATCATCATTCTCAATATTGTAAGAAACCCCAAACATACATAAACACAGCTAGAGACGATAGAGATTCTATAGAGAGGCATCAGCTCTTCCTATTCAGTTAATATAAAAAAAACCAACATATGAGCATTCACGCTGAAAAGATCATCATTTGCCCCAAAATGCAATATAAGGGGAGAAAAAAAGAGAAGAAAGTAAAAGACTTTATCTATCAATCAATAAAGCAAAATGGAACTAGAACTCTTACCAGATCCAAACGAGTCTTGCAATGGAACTGAAGTTGAAAAATGAAACGATGGAGATGAAGAGAGAAACCTCGATGGAGAAATGAAGACTGAAGAGAAAAACTAGGGTTTATTTCTCTCGAACGAATCTAAATCGTTGGATGTAAAAAAAAATTCTAATCTAACGGACAAAAACAAATATCAGAAATATCGGAAATATCGGGTAAAACCGATTTTTGTACATTTCGCCCGATATTTTCGGTGGAATATCGTTCCACCGTTATGGCATGATTCGTTTCGGTTTCACCCCGAAACCCAAAATTTCGGCGATATTTCGGCCGTTTCGGCCGAAATTAACTACATTGGTCCCAACCATACAGTAAAGATGATGAAACCAATTTTGGTTCCATCAAAATAGCCATTAAGTAAATAAATAAGGTGAAAACAGATGAAACCTAAAACCATGCTACAAACAGATGAAACCAAGATGAAAATCAGTGAAACCTAATTATGAAACCAATGATTTCGAAACAGATGAAACCTTATTACGCAAATTCATTGATGAAACTAAAATTGTGAAACCAAAAATCATTGATGCATGTTGATTTTCAACCATAAATAATCACTGAAGAACAATGAAACTTCGATTTACCTTTTGGAGAATCTTGTTTATTAGTTGTTTTATTAAGTTTTTTGTCGTTCTTTTTATCTTTCTTTTCTCTTGTTTCTTCACCATTTTTAATGTTGTTCAGTGATTTTGTTTCGATGTTAGGTTATGTTGAAATTGTTAGAGAATAGAATAGACAGATCTGAGTTAATAGTAGAAGGACGATGTGGGAAAGGGAGTAAATCTACTGATGATGATGAACAACCGCTTCAGTAAAAAAATTCAGTTTTTGATTCTGATTCTGAAGGTACTGGTGGTGATGCAGATGATGATGACGAGGATGATGATGATGATGATGACGATCAGGATGATATGGATGAAGATGAAGGTTATGTTGTTTCAGGAGATTGTTCTGATGATTTTGTTTTATCGGAATTGGTGAAATTGGGGAAGTGGTTGAAGAGGGAAAAACTGTCGTTACAAATTGAATGAAAAGAATAAATGAGTGTGGTTTAAGGAAGAATAGTTTAGACAGTTGATTTTAAATAGATTTTTTATGTACAATTTATTTTGTTGAGTTTTTTATTATTGAATAGTGATATATTTGGGTTTATAAATCCACTGATTATAATAAATATGGGTATATCGTACAAATCATATCATACATCATACTATTTTACATATCATGGATTTAACAGGAATTTTTTTTAAATCTGCACATGGAGTCAACATTATAATCTAAAGTTAGGTACCGAGTATAAAAGAAAAATGATAAGGTTTAATTATTAAAAGAAAACTGATGACGTGTTTTTTATTTTTGTTGTATATGCACGTGTTTTTCTTTAAGCAGTACCGAGACTATATCTTTAATAGGTATGAAAAAAAAATCTCCACGAGTTTTAATTATTAAAAAAGAACTTCTTTTTCAAAGTTTCTGCGAAGTTAACAGTATAACCCACATACCCAATGACTTTCAATTGTTTTGAAAGTACAAGGTATACTGTTGATGTATAATGACGTAAAAAAAATCCATCAATCCGTTTGTCTATCGTGATACTTGCATATAAGTTTAGATGCACAGTGTACAAAAGACATTATTCACGAAAGAGACCCATCATCAGTACAATAACATTTATGGACAAACATAAATAAATAATAATAAACCTTTTTTTATTTTTAAAATAATAAAAGTGTCGGTTGTTAGATGGATTTAATGATATTTCGTTTTGCAACTCATTAATATCAAATAGATTTACAAAAAAGTTTTATGATCTACATATTAACTATATGATTAAATATATGTATACCAATACCATCGGAAAACAAAGCCATGTTCTCTTTGTTGATTATCGATTTGGTTACAATAATCGAACCAATAAAATTAGAAAGATTCTTTTATATAAATTAAATAAAAAAATAAACTAAATTAAATTAATATAAAAAAAATACTAGGATTTTAAAAAAAAAAAATCGGTTAGTTGGTAGAACTACACACTGATAACGTGTTGTAAACTAAAGAAAGTAGAGAAATAGAGAAAAAGGAGAAGAAGAATTCTTATTGAATTAGTGAAATAAATAAACAGTAAAGCCTCTATTTATAAGGCTAGATACAAAGGCATTACGGTAATTAAACAATGAGAACCTAGATTTACCTTAGATATTCTTAACTTATTACACGTTTATGCCACATAAAGATTATCAATGTGGTTTTTATTTTATTTTTTATTGTTTTCATACTCTCTCTCAACCCTCTTGGTATCATGTTAAGTTTCCCATATGGTATCAGAGATGGGACTGAGAAGAGAAATTGTTATGATGAAAAAAAAGGTTAAAAAAGATGTTTTTTTAGTGTTTATGTATCGTGTGACTAAGAAAATAAGTTTTGAGAAGAAATAAAATTATCGATGAGATGCTATGTTATGATGATGATGGCGACAACAAATCAAAGATGTTGATCTGCTAACGATGATGATGATTATGATATTTGTCGAAAAGCTTCAATAATGATGTTCATGATGATGGTTATGTCTGCAATGATGGTGGTGATGTCAACAATATGTTTATGATGATGATGCGATTTAGGATGTTAGTATTTCCTTTTATAATCTGAATGGTCACACCATTTCTGATTAAGGGAGGCTGTTGGAAATACTAAATTCTGGTCCTGTTGGTTTAAACCTAATATTTAGGTTAAGATTTATTAAACGTGTTTTTTTTTGTGGGAAGTAATTCCTATTTTTTAGGGAATTTAAAATAAGTAGGAATTAGTTAAATATAAGTAGAAATTTAATATTAGTAGGGTTAAATAATGGTTAAGTGTTTTAGGGTTTGGATTGTAAGCCTATAAAAAATATATATATCATTAATGAAAAATAAGCAGAAAGATTATCTGTATAGTTTTTTTCTTATTCTCGTCATTCCTTTATATATCATGTTGTCAACTTAATTGACGAAAATTTGTTAAGGCATGATCAGTTTTATATGTATCTCATTTGCAGACAAGTTAATTATCTAGTTGGCTTCCTGTCCAGAATCGAACATTGTGAAGGCATTGTAGGGCACTGATAAAAAAGGATTGTCGTCACTGTAGCTTCACAAAGGATGCTCTAAGATGAAGAAGAGGTTGCGAGGAAACTTCAACGACTAATGAGCCAAACATTAATAGTGGAAAATATTTTGATGTTCTTACTGCTTTAGTGTTTTTATTTGAATTTTTTTCTTATCAATATAGAACTCAGTACTGTCATAGAAGATTTCCTAAACATGCATCTTATATAAAAAATGCTAACCGACCAATAAATTAATAAAAAGAAAAGATTATTTTTTAAAATAAAAAATAAAAAGTTCAAACACATATTATTGGCCATTGACTAACACCATTTTTCACCCCTCAAATATTCAAACACATATTATTAGTTATTAATTAAAAGATAATGATAGTATGATAATATACGGTGGAAATGATGATAATAATGGTGGAAAAAAAAGGGTGTTGGAATTAATTCAAACCCATTTAATTAGGTTAATTTGAAATTTAAATATTTTAGGTTTTAATAATTTAGAATTTTTGAATATTTTTAGATTCAGTCTAGATATAATCCTAGTTTTAGGGAGTCATAATTTATGTTTGAATTTATTTGAAAAAAAAATCCTAAAATATTAGAATTTTTAATTATTGATCGGGTTTGAATTAATTCCAACACCCTCCCATAATTCAAACATTTTTTTTAACCATCATCATTTTATCATCATCACCATCATCGTACATCATCAAAAACACATAACCAACTTCATTAGCATCATCAACATTAATATCATGATCATAATAATTTTTATCATTACAATAAAACTACTTCTTCTTCATCATCAGATGTTCCTTCACATAAATTTACGATCTCTTCTTTGGGTTTGTCACGATAGTATTTTTTGATATGACCAAACTTCTTACAGTGGTAGCATTGTAGTGGCTTATTGTCTTTTGAAGTAACAAACATCAGTAGTATGGTTTGTCCTTTTGCATATTGAACATGACTGAGAAAAAGGATTTTTATTTTTTTCTCTATGCATAAGAGTTTTATCTTCATATGCTTCCAATTTCAGTAACTTATTCAACCTTTATTCATGTGCTTGAAGAAACCCAATTAGTTCATTTGAAGAATAAACATATAAATCTTTGGATTCTTCAATAGCAACTACTGCATGTTCGAATTCAGAAGGAAGAGAACGTAATACCTTTAACACCATCTTTTGATTAGAAAGTGCTTCACCATAAGACCTAATTGTGTTCATATTTTTCGTAACTCTATAAAAAAAAATTCTGCACTGATTCATTGTTTCACATGGAAAAAGTTTCAAATTCACAACGGAGAGTTAGCAATTTCACAGTAATCACCTTATTAGCACCTTCAAACCAATCCATGCTTCTTTTGCTGTTTTACAATTAAAAATTTTGGAAAAATTGAATTATCCAAGCCTTTTTGGATGAATGATAAAGCTTTAGCATCTTTATTAAATTTTTCTTTATACTCATTCCTTTGAGTTGTAGTGAGCCTTTCATATTGATTCACTTCATCATAACCATTTTCTACTAATTCCCACAAATCATGAGATGAAAATTGTTCTCAGTTTGATAGAACATAATATAAAATTATCACCTTTAAAAATAGGAATGTGTGGTTCCGGAAGTGTGCCATTGTATGTCATATCCACGGGATCTTCTGGCTCTTGATGCCAAATGTAAAAAATTTGATTGATAATAATAAAATATAAATATTTAATTGAAAAATAAAGTGACTTGTTGGAACAAAATATTTAAACATATTTCTTCATGGTATGATGATAATGGTGGGAAAAGGATGTTTGAATTATGGGAGGGTGTTAGAATTAATTTAAACCTTTTTAATTAAACGGGTTTGAATCAATTCCAACATGGCTTGAGGTAAAACTTATATGATCCTTAACTCGTAATGTAATTTAATATTATACGACCTGCATATATCAAAAACTAGTAAGATTTCTAGCTAACAACGGAGTATAGTCCTTCCCATGTCATATTTTGAGGTGTTTCCCAAACCAAAGTTTGGATTAGACATTGTTCCACTTTCTCGACATTGTTTTCCTTTTTCTCTCCTCAAGTTGCTTTTTTTTTTCCCTTTTTCTTGTTATTGCGTATGAGAAAAGCCATCCTCAAGTCGCTCTGCTTGTTAGAAAAAGTTAAAACATAATCTTTCATGGACCTAAAAGCCTCAAGTCGTTCTGCTTGTGAGAAAAAGCGAACATAATCTTTCAATGAACCTAAGAGGAAAGCTCGGAAGGCTTGATGGATCAGTTCTCGCGGTTTTGACCAGAGAAGATTAGTTCCCATATTATAATGTTATGATTCTTGTAAGTTTTTCTATTCAAAGTTACAATTATGTCATGGTTTATGGTTGACTTAGGGTTTTGTGTGTACCATATGAAAATTTATAATTGGCAAAGGCCAGGCCACCAGTTTAAGATTCCATCCCATACTGCCAGCCGTAGCCGCTGTCATGGGTCTTTGTTCTTGGTCAACATCATGTGCGAACTTATTAAAAAACAATACTAAAAAGGGAGTTTGTGAATTAATTAACTACAAAGATAAAAATAATAATAAAAAAATATGATTAGGGAGTTATTCGACGTTACCAAACGTTAACTCAAGTAGTATACTTATCTATCTTTCGTTAGAATCATTCATCACCAACCGTAGTATAACAGCTAGATCATTATTATCCCCAAAACTCCTTTTATCACTGGATACAGAAGTTCCCGACTACCAAATTATATTCATCTGGACCACCAAATAGTAGATCACTCAAGGTGTAATCCAATCGAACGCTTTAGTATTTGTGAATTTAGATTGATCCCAATAGTTAAACTCTTAAATCAGGGTCCACTTGCTGGTGTTATCTTTACTCGCAATTTCTCCACAGAATCCCTCTGCAAGGTCTCGTGATTTCTAATTGTGTAGATCATTGTTTGACTGTTACACTTATCTCACAACTCTCTACTAACAATAGAATAATAAATAGATTAATTTAGCGTCCACTCCAAACAATATAAGAATCACTCATAAACATTAAATATGATAAAGACAAACGATAATGATTAAAAATATGAATAAACTCGTATAACTAATAAAGTTGCACGCTTTGAACATTGAATTCATCCTTAATCAATAGAAAATTAGCTACTCATAACACAACAAAGAAGAAGAAATATCATGGTTTCCCCTAAAGAGGTAAACCCTCGGCTTAAGATGTAGAGGAAATTATGTGTGAAAGTTGTATCTAGGCTCCCCTTTATATAGGCTTTTGTAACCTCTTCTTGATGTCTATCCAATAAGGAAACCTGATAACCATCAAATATGTTCACCTCCTTTTGATCCTTATCCAAGTGGAAACTTAACCTCCTCAAATACTAACACCTCCTCTTAATCCATATCAAATTAGGACACTTAACCTCCTCAAAATCCAACAAAAACCCCTATTTTCACGTCCTAAGCAAGCCAAAAACACATCCCTTCTTTCTCTTCCCGTGCAAGTCCAAAACAGGCCAACACAAACCAAATCCAGGTTGGTTTCAGTAGTTTTCTCATAACGTCTTCATACAAACCCGGAATGACCTCGTTCTTTTTGGTTGGCTTCGTCTTTCAATTATCTACAAGATGGTGAGAAGAACTCCTGGATTTGAACGAGTTTCGCTTGGTCTTTGGACCTTCTTCATCTGTAGCATTTATTTCCTTGCACAATCTAACACTTTGTAGTAAACAAGCATAATACAAGGTAATATGAAAGAATTATAACAAATATAAACATGGATTTGATATTAAGAATATGTAATTTATGCACTTATCAAATTCCCCCACACTTACATTTTGCTAGTCCCCGAGAAAACTACCTACTTAAATTAACCTAACTCACTTTTGGAGGAATCACGGTTACCCTTAGCATGTGTAGCAAGCCTTTAAACCCCTGGGTGTCCCTAGTGGACGAATTATGGTCTCGTGAGAGTTTACAAGAGGTATACCCACAAAACGTACTCCAACTTAGTCACAAGAATCCAAAGAGATATGGGATATAAAGTTTTTACGCACTAATACGAAGAAGTTAGAAGTACCAAAGAAAATTAATCCCATGCTTAATTGTTGAGAAAGAGGGTGCAATGTGTCAAACCAAAGCCATATGAAGGAATTTAGCCTCGAGATAAATCAATAAGCATTTTGTCTCGACTTATGCCTCATCGGTCGGTCACTTATAAGACGATATAAATAGGTCTCATATGTGTGTGTAAGAAGGAATAAAGAGAGAAAACTTATTCACGTTGAATGGTGACACAAAACTTTTTTTATTTTATTTTTTTTCTCTGATGGTCTCTAAGAAAGGAAATCAACTATATGCGAGGATGGGAATGCTCACGCACCTTCTCATCCTATCTACATTCAACACCACTCTCAAGTGTCCAATAAAAACATCTTCGTCTTCGACTCTTGATGATAAATCCTCGAACTTCGTAGAACTTTGACAACTTGTACTCCCTTTTTCTTCAATTACTTGTTGTTTTGAAACTTCTTTATATAATTCCCCTTCTCTAAGGCCTTGATTATTTTAATTATTTATTTTCTCTATTTTTTCTCTATTTTTTCTTTTTTTTTTCTTTTTTTTTCTTATATATATATATTTATTTCCATAGGAAAAAGATTTTAGCACTTGATTCTTCACAACTTTGGTATTGTCTTGGTCGCATAAACTTCAAAAAATTACATCTTTCTATTTTCTTTTGTCTTTTCACCTGAATATGCAATTTCTAATCTTCTTTTCTTGCTTGTAAACCTTAAACGTCTTCACCTTTGTTCATAAATTGGTATTATTCCGCTTGTTGATGATGATGATATGTTTTTATGGACTCCTTCGAGAGAGTGGTGCGTTCTACAATTCAAACTACAAGATGAGGTTAGTTCGCAATTCTGATGTCACCCTCATGATTGATAGAATTAACAATCAAGAGATCATAAAGTGTTGAAGGGGTGCGAGGTTGAGTAGCTCATCATTATGCCCGGAGTTTGCGCAAATGAAACACTCTAAACGGAAAATATATGTTGAAAGTTTGGTGTTCCACTCCTATTTTCTTATGGGTGATTCACTAATGAAAGATTAACTCTATAATACTGCATTCCTTCTGCACCTAATTTACCACTGACATGGTTAAGTTCATCACTATATCTCTCTCAATGACTAAGAAACCCGAATGTTGTTCTCTATAACTTCTAAGTTCAGTTATTTGGTAAGAACTCTGTATGTAAACTTAGCTAAAAGTAAACTACGTGACTCTAAAATCTCTAAAAATTGGAGGTTCAAGAAAATATATTCAAAAAGTTCGAAAAAAATTACCTACAAAATTAAAAATAACTAAGGCAAAAAATATATATGCTAAATACTCCCCCATACTTAAACTTTTACTTCACATTGTCCTTAATGTTCAAAATTGAAATTCCTGAATTCTGACGCAACAACATATTAACCCTGAAAACTGTACATATTAGTAACGACTTTGGCAAAAAATCCTTGATGAAAGTAGTTCGCTTACGTCTTTCCTATAACGTGTCAAAAGGGCACAATGTTTCAGTAAACAGTCTGACATTTATGGCCTCTGGACTGACTGTCATGCAATCTGAAAAATTCGGAACTTAACTTACCAGGCCAATCAATTCAACCTGCTAACAGACTCCAAATTCATATTTTCTTTTTGTAAAATAATGGTGAGTCTTCCCCCTTCCAAATTCGGGTTCAATCACTCAAATCAGACTCCGAACGAATTCTCTAGAGTCGTTCTATCGAACGTAATGCAAACAAATTTTTTCTGACAATTTTTTTTCTCTTTATTATTGATTTAGGACTCTATGAAATTAAACATGGGAATGCAAATATGATATGCAAACTATAAAAAATTTAAAATATATATAAATACAAAACCAATGGGTTTCCTCCCATTCAACGCTTTGTTTAACGTCCTCATCCTGACCTCTTGGCTAATTTCCATACACCAACAATCTGAAAATCTGGGGATCCACCCAAACAATGATATGCAATTCTGATAACAATTTCGCACCCAAATATTAACATAAGATAAAAATAAGAAAAATGTGATTTGGTGGAAGTTACCCTCACACTTAGTCTTTTCTACTCTTAGAAGTGCATAAAGAACATAGAATGCGAGAACTTTTACGGGTCCCTCTTGGTGAACCTGCACAATGCTAGATAAAAAAATATTTAGTGGTAGGTATTTAGAAGCAAAATAATCCTTAAAAAAGTGAAGTAGCACATATACCCAACCTTAAGTGAGGTAGTTCCTTAAAAATCGGGTTAACAACTCTTTGGGGAACTATTTCGATTAGGGGAGGAGGATCAAAAGATATAGAACTATGCAAGGGATTTAATAAACCATCCAAAATCTCTTATATTATGGGATCCACATCATTCTTAAAGAATTCCATTGAAATATTTACCTCATATGTATCGTGGTCCTCTATCAAACTCTTTAAAAGCCATTATTCTTCAGTTTATGCTTCAACCGAAATCTCAACATCATTATAATCCTTGGTAAGCTCAATTGGGTCTTTCACGAAATTAATCAATTTTGTTTCATTCTCGATCACCATATCTTCAACACTCTCATCATCAGAATTTTCATCAATAATATTTAATATCCCAACGACGTTGGAATTCCATCTGTATGACCCTTTTAATTTCTTCAAGAGTCTCTTCTGATGCTCCAGCTTCTTCCAGGTTATTGTATTGCTTATAGAAGTTTATGATGTTAATACGTTTTCCACCATTACTCACAATAGAGAAAAAAACTGACTAAAAGTATAACTATCATTCAATCCTCGTGATTGTTCACTTACATACCTGCTGTGAGGTTGTTGGTATGTTGAGAATAGTCATAAGGTTCCGTAGGTTATTGAATATAGCCAAAAGATTGGTTTTGGTTATACCCGTTGTATGGTTGGTAGCTGTCATAAGACTGAGATTAAAAACTATATTGATTACCACTATCATATGAGTGATATTGTGCACCATACATGTTATTTACGAAGGGAAACATGACGACTCACAAGAAAAAAAAATCTACTAAAATATATATATTAAAAAATGATACTCATAACCTGTTTTCAGAATTTACCTCCCGCTTTTGACGAGCGGTGATAAGATTTTAGATTACCTTATATAAATAAACCGCAATCGCACGGTGTCTACAATACAAACAACGACAAGTATGAGTCAAACCCACAGGGAGCGGGGAAAATACTGCAATCAATATCTCTAATCAACTAATCAAGAATAATATTTTTGGATTTTCAAAAGAATAATAATAGAAAAATAAACTAAACTAATAAAATAAATCAAATGGGAGAAACAGTAACCATGGTTTTCAGTATCCACCACTATTTCTATTTAATTACTAAAGTGAAACATAGCTCCTGAATATTCATCTATTGTTAGTTTTATTGAAATCACCTATTATATGTATTAGAGTCGTAAATATCACTGGGACACCCTAAGCATGGCGCATCAAAAGCCCTAAGTCGCATGCATGCACCATCAAATTGCGTTAGCGAGAAAATAATACGAAACTAATTATAGGTTCACAAATAATATCTGGCTCTTCTAAGCATACCCCATCTAAGGATTTAACCCAAGCATGAAATATCAAATAAGTAGACAAACATATTTGCTATCCTATTAATTCTGCGAATAGGTTACTGTATTGTACAGAACCGGTGAAGCAACAACTAATTTTTCATTAAATCAATAAATCAAAATCATGGAATTAATCTATTCAAATCATAATAGTATGTATCAAATAATTCAATTTAATTGATCTAAACTTTTAAGTGGTTTCAACATTAAACCCTAGCTACAAAATTAGTGAGACATGGAGATGGATTTCTTAAAATCCATTAAAAACAATTAAGAAAAGTAGGAAAAAGATTAAACCGATAATCGATACGCGTCACTGTAGTTGAATCTGTCTTCTTCGCTTTTGTCCGTTTAATTGTATACCGTATAGAGACTTTCAATCGTTAACCGATAGCCTCTTTCAGAACTCCAGAACTCTCTTAATCTTTGACTTGCGTCAGATTTTTGTCTGCTCCTCTCCACTTTAATCTCTCCGTCTCCACGCCTCTCTCCAACACTGTTGCCTGTACAACCCCCCTCCGTACCACATACTCTACAAACCTAAACAGAGAGCTTTCACCGTACCGCCTCCAAAAAAAGCCAAAAGAAAATCATCCCCATCTCTTACGCTTTCCTAGCCTTTTATACTATACTTCACCTCCTTTTTCCCATCAGGTGGGCTCCGCTACTTTTATCCCACGTGCTTGCTTCCCTTCCTCTTCTTTTCTTATGTCACTTAGTCAAAACCTAAAAGATAAAACCTAGGTAAACTCTCCAATAGCATTCCACTTCTGTACTTTCCACTTTCTTTTTATACTCCTCTTCACGTGATCTTTTCTCACCTCCTCTTTGGTGACGTCCCACCTTGCTGTCTCTTTAGAAAATTGAAAACCTCATCCCTTCCAAAGTTGCCACATCACCTCACTCCATCAATCGGTCAACCATTCTATCAGACTGGTTTTCCTTTATTTCTTACTATCACCGACCAGACTCACCCCCTATCTCTTCTTTCAGGTCCTCTTATGTAGGTTTCTCACAACCAAGTCATTTTCTTCGTCCAAGAATAGGTAAGTCCGAGAGCGTAAGTCAGTTCGAGACCATGCCATGCCCATTTAACCATGTTTTTTCCATATTTTGGATTTTATGCGAACCACCTATTAATACAATAAAATGATAAAATTTATAAATTATAAGTACTAACAAATATAATTTGGCAGGTAAATATGTATGAATTACGACCCTATCAAGCGGCGAACACCTTCACTAAGTTGTTTAACACCACAAAAACATAAAAACCTGAAAAACACTAAAGAAAAACCTAATTTTTTTCTTCTAAACTACTAAAAAAAGCTAATATAAATAAAAAATCAATTAGCAACTGCTCACCGGCAGCGGGGCCAAAATTTGATGCATGCCGTAAGTGCACTAAATTACTCAAAATATTTCCTACTAATTAATTATTGATATAGCCGTAGTAATGATCATTCCCACTGAGAGTTGTGTAATTGAGATGTTATTTAAATTAAAAAACTATAATAAAAAAAATACTAAAAAGGGGGTTTGTGAATTAATTAAGTAAAAAGATAAAAATAATAAGAAGAAAAGATGATTAGAGGTTCATTCGTTGTTAACAAACGTTAACTCAAGCAGTATACTTATCTATCTTTTTTTAGAATATCATTCATCACCAACCGTAGAATAACATCTAGATCAGTGTTATCCCCAAAACTCCTTTTATCACCGGATACGGAAGTTCTCGACTACCATATTATGTTCATCTGGACCACCAAGTAGTAGATCACTCAAGGAGTAACCTAATCGAACGCTTTAGGATTTGTGAGTTTAGGTTGATCCCAGTAGTTAAACTCTTAGATCAAGGTCCATTTGATGGTTTTATCTTTACTCGTGATTGCTCCACAAAATCCCTCTGCAAGGTCTCACGATTTCTACTTGTGTAGATTTTTGTTTAACTATTGCACTTATCTTACAACTCTTTACTAGCAATATGATAATCAATAGATTAATTTAGCGTGCATTCCAAAACAATCTAAGAATCACTCGTAAACATTAAATATGATAAAGACTAACGATAATGATTAAAACCATGAATAAAGTCGTTTAACTAATAAAGCTTCACTCTTAGGACATTGAATTCATGCTTAATCAATAGAAAATTATCTACTCATAATACAAGAAAGAAGAAGAAATATCATGGTTACCCCCTAAAGGGGTAAATCCTGAGTTTAAGATATATAGAAAATTATATGAAAAAGTTGTATCTAGGCTCCCCTTTATGTAGGATTTTGTAACCTCCTCTTGATGTCTATCCAACTAGGAAACCTGATAACCATCAAATATTTTTACCTCCTTTTGATCCTTATCCAAGTAGAAACTTAACCTCCTCAAATACTAACACCTCATCTTAATCCCTATCCAATTAGGACACTTAACCTCCTAAAAATCCAACAAAAACTCTTATGTTCACGTCCAAGGCAAGCCCAAAACGCATCCCTTCTTTCTCTTCCCGCGCAGGCCCAAAACAGACCCAACAAAAACCAAATCCAAGTTGGTTTCACTATTTTGCTCATAACTTCTTCATACGAACTCAGAATGACCTATTTCTTTTTTGCGGCTTCGTCTTTCAATTCTTTGCAAGATGGTGAGAATAAATAATGGATTTGAACGAGTTCCACTTGGTCTTTGGACCTTCTTCCTTTGTAGCACTTCTTTCCTTGCACAATCTAACACATTGTACACTACACCAAAATCACGTTTTAGCAACAAAGATTCGCTTCGACTTTTTAGCCGTTGCGAATTTGCAACTAAAGATGGCAGTTACAAATTTTTTGCAATGGCCCGTTGTTGTTACGAATTTTGTAACTGTTTTTTATCGTTATAATTCGCAAAGGTCGACAGTTTACACGTGCGAACCATTTGTGTGTATGGGAACGCCTATGTGTGTAGAAGTAAATATATTTTCGCCAAAAATTTTAAACTGCAAGATTGTTCCACCCCTTTTGCTACGTGCCATTAGCATAGTTTCTTAACCCTAACTCTTATTTCACTACTTCATTCTCTTTGCTCCAGAAACAGAAGCGCCTCTTACTCTCAGTACAAGACTCTTATTTTTTTCTTTCTTCCTCTATTTTCTCTGGATTGTTTAGATGAACAACGAAAACTCAACCTCTAGGGATTCATTGTAGTAGTACATGTAGAAGGACAAAATAGTGTTATTATGAGTTCATAGGATCCCTAAACTTAGATCTCCAATGAAAACCCTGGATTTCTTCATGACCAGATTGAAAACTTCATCTTTTTCTCGTTTTAATGATTTATTATCTAGTTTTCTTCTTCTTTGTTGTTTGGGTTTCACGAATCAACATCAGTAAGTATAGTTAGGGTTTTCAAAGCTAATTTTTTCATCTTTTTGTTTTTGATTTCAATGCATAAATTAATCTCTTTTGAATTATTTTTAAATAGGTTTCTCAACAACATCGTTATTCTCGAAGATCTTTAGGCATAATCTCGTAACACTACTTCTCTTTCAAGTCTTGTACTTCTTTGTCAATTTTTTTTTTGGTTGTAGCAGATGCCAAAAAGCCATTAGTTGCTGCTATTGAAGGACTTGCACTTGGAGGTGGTTTAGAATTGACAATGGTTAGTGATTTCTCTAAGTATGGTTGTTAGGGATATTGTGGATTTTTTTGTTTTTATGATTAGTGGTGGTGTATTGATGTAATTTTAGAATAGTGGTAAAAAGGGTTTGATACTCAGACTTGTGAAGATTTGATTTTTAAACATACTTTTTAATAACTAAAAATAAAACAGACTAAAGTAAAGTTGATTTAAAAATGATAGGAAGAACCAGGGATTAAGATTCCACCATTAACCAATACTTCAGTGATAACATCTAACAATTCTTATTTTCAATTTAATCTAAATATGCCAAAGATAGGTTTATGATAGAGTAATTGTTAATCCATAGCATGAGACATCAAGAGTTTTAAAACCAAGTATGACCCATCAGAAGAAAACACAATTACTTGAGAAAAACCATTTTTACAATTTTAATTCAAGCAATTAATAATAAAAGAAATTGTAGAATAAATATAATTAAAATAGAAGTTACCATAATTATTGGATGAACGACTTCCTCCATCGCCCCAGTAATGGTGATTAACTCATTGTAATGGAAACACACTCAAAATAGATTTTCATTGCTCAAAAAGTGCTTACAATGGTGAAATAGAGGTAACACAGATGAACTGATACGCTTATAAGCGTTACAGAGAGTGTGGCTCTGCATTACAGAAGAAGGAAAAGAGAACAGGAAAGAAAGACGGACTGTTATCGCAGTAGAAATAAGACTGCCGAAGAAGCTGAAACTACAATTGAAACATCGACAGAATAAAGGACGGTTCTCTTCAGCCTTATGTTCTTCGTGTTCTTCCTCTTCGCAGTAGCAGCAGAAAACTTCTTTTCTTCCTGATTTTTTTACGGTGGCTCTGTGCTCCTCTAGATGAGATTTCCTGTGACTCTCTTAGCTATATATAGGGTTAGTAAACCCTAGAAACCCTTGTGAACCGATAAGGATCCAAAAATAAATCCAAATCAAACTCAAATCTCGTGTGATATCCTAAACATAACCAAACTCCATTTTCCGTCCAGATTCAATTCTGCCAACCATTTTTTTTCGGCAAAAACTCTTTGTTGACGTGTGTTATGTTATCCTTTGAGTGTTTAAACAATTTGAGATAGAAAGAACACGTTTAAACTCCTTAAAACTCGGTTGCAAATCAACACAGAGGCTTTCTCACGTAAAAAAGGTTTCTTCCCGCCATTTTCGTAAATTCAAATACAAAGGGAGGTGCCCCCAATCCAACTTGTGGGTGCCTTAATCAATTCTTCCTGGTGCCTTTATCACTTTTCGAGCCGATTTTTCCGCAAATGTTTATTTCTCAAAAATACCTACAAATACATAAAAGCCATAATAAGTAAAAAAACAAACACTATCAAAATAGATAATCGAGTGTAATTTAGACACAAAAATGTGTCTATCATGTGAATGGATTCATGATATTTAGATAAAAGGATTATTTCATTAGCTTATTAATAATTTTGAACTTGTTAAGTTTGATTTTGAGTGAAATTAAGATTAGGGTTAAGTAAAAAATCTTTGATTTAATAGTATTAGGTGGTGGATTGTTCGATTTGGTAATGATATAGTAGTGTGTAGACATACAAATTTATTTTTTTAGAGAATGAAAATCTTTGGAGTTTATGTCGATACAGGAGGCAATGAAAATCAATTTTTTAATTTGTTAGCATACTGACAATTAGAATCGCGAGAAGAAGTGATACCTCTTTTTCACATACAATGAGAGATGTCTCAAACAGTTAGTGAAACTAGTCTACTTGATGTATACTAGTTAGTGTGATCTTGACATAAACATGGTGGTCAATTTAAGCAGCTCTGCTGTTTGCACTGATATTATCTTGGTACAAAGAGAAGGTGAGGGTTCTACCTGAATGGTGCCATGGGTTTTCATATGAAATGCATAGATATATGGTTAATTTCACACTCTTCGCGCTCAAGTGTTTGTTGGGTGTATGATTATCATTATGAATTGGTTTAATATGTTTTTAAGAGCTCATTCAGTTTGTTATTGGGGTAACACCTGGCTTATTTTAGTGTCGTCCGCATTGGGATTTTAAAAATTGGCGTAGAACGATGTGGTTGTTTAGTATATTAAGTTGTTGTGAGATTGTTCTTTAGTTTCCTTTTTTAGCTCACTTGAAAGTCAGGTAACTTTAGTCTTAACTGATTAATTGCTGCCATTTAGAAATCGAGGCAACAAGCTAGTATGTTCATAACACTTTAATTTTGTGCAAATCTTCTTCTTCAGATACAGCAGCAACAACAACCTTTCAAATTCTGAGGCTGCACAAGGCCCTGGCTATCATCAAGGAGAACAGCTTCATGCCAGGTAATATGTTATATAATATCGGTAACAATACTTTCTTCATTTCTTGTATATGCAGAGTTTTGTTATGGTATGCCATTTCTTGTAGATTCCTAGCTGTCATCCCCTTTAACTGGTTATTGACTTTCTATAGATGTCTTTTTTGCTTTAAACAAAGTTTGGGTTATGTTTCCAGTTATGTGTGCATTGACTGTTTTATTCCCCATTGTTTAACTGTTTCATTTGTTTGCTAACTTCTATGTAATCTTTTTTCGCTCTCCAGAGTAGCCTGCAATACCAAAATCTCTGGGTGATGAATTGGGTGACACCTCAGATGTCCTTACACATGCGCTGCAAGAAAAGGTTGCATACATCTTCCGATGACCATATCTTTATTATAGAATTCTTATAAATATATGTTAAATATGGATGTGTGCTTATCATACTGACTGAAGCTTGTATCTCAGCCAGATGAGCAACAATTACTGGAGAGGAATTTCAATGCTGCTCTCCAAGGAAAGATGGATGAGATACAAAAGAACTTACTGCAGGTAACTATCTGAATGCTCATACATTGAAATATATGATGCTATTGCTCCTTCACCACTTGTCATTGTAGCTTATCGCAGCCCTTCCTCCTGAGTCCTAATTAATTTGTTTGTCTGGATATCTTCATGGTTAATGTTGCTTACTGGTTGTTCCAGGTGACAAATGAGAAGGTAAAAGCTCTTTTGGAGTTGGCATAACTAAGGCAAAAGTTTCAAGTACTGAAACTTCAACCCTTGGGCAACGGGCATGCCTTATTATTTGTATAAGTTCGTATTTCAAACAGAGTTTTGATATATTCTTAAGATATACTTGAAAGTAGAAATAGAAATATGGATATAAGGTATTCTAACTCAACTTAGTTTTTGAGAAATGAAATTTAATTGATTTCCATATGAGAAAGTATTCTCAGATTTATTCGATTTTTTTATCATGGGAATCTGGATTTTGAAAATGGCTTCATTTTTTGTGCTTATAAAAAATTTCGTAACGGCAACCAACTATTACAAATAAACGCTGACAGCTGTTGCGACTTAGCCGTTGCGTCCAGATTGCGCAATGACAACATTACCGTTGCGAAAAAACTGCAATACCGTGTTTCGCAACGGATGGCTTCCATTGCAACCCCGTTTTGTAACTGCAAAGAACCATTACAAAACCCTGATTTTGGTGGAGTGGTAGTAAACAAGCATAATACAAGGTGATACACAAGAATTATAGCAAATATAAACATGAACTAACAATATGTAATTTATTCCCTTATCATTCGCCAAAGTGTAAATAGTGTAAAATAGTAGTAGGTCCAAACTCTATTTTATAGGCCATGGCCATGGGAGGGTATATTACACTTTGCTTAGCTTGTGATTATGCACGTGTGTGACTGTCAACCAAGGTCTATTTTTTTCCAAAAATATTTTTGAGTGTTTTTTGAGGAAATTGTTTTACATAATATTTTCTCTTAGTATTTTATTTATGGGAAAATTATTTTTCCGTTTTTAACTTGACTTATTTTACAAGAACCCAAAACTTGTTTTACAGGAAATCCAAAACCCTATACTTTTTATTTGGATTCTTTTCTCATATAAATACTACTCGGAATTCTCTTTTAACCTATATCAGAAGCAGATACTACCCTGTCTTCTTTCCCCCTATTTTCACTCTGTTTTGCGCTTTGTTTGTTTATTTTAATGCAGTCCTATTGTTAAGTTTAGAGAGTGGGTAACTTATTTTGTGCTGATACAATCTATATCAGGTAGTCTTATCCTTGACACATCTTCGATGTTGGGGTTTAGCATCATTCATTCTTGAGTGTACCCGCGAACTAATGTGTTAAGGACAACTTGTTGAACCTCTGATTCTGCCCTTGTCAAGTTGTTTGTGCTACAATATTTTACTGCAATATTCAAATATTTCTTCTGATACTTCTAATATTTGTTGTTCATTGTCGCAAGATTTCAACAGGGAAGACATGTGAGCACTTAGGGTGATACATGAGAATACAGATTCATGGAGGTAATGTAGTCGACATGCTAACTGTTTTCCATACATGTAGTCAAGCTATACATATGTAAAGTTTAGCTAGTCTGAAGAAAACGATCATGGTTGTACTCACTGTTGTTGTTGGAGGTCTTTGTGGAGTTGCTAGGACGCTATATAGGCCGTTGAAGTCGACAAAGTGTAAATAGTGCAAAATACTAGTAGGTCCAAACTCTATTCCCCAGGACAATCCAAAATGAATCCCACTTTCAGAATGTTAAGTAGTCTTTTATAGAGCATGCACTCCGTTGGAATATTAACAAGTGTCTTTAAAAGGGCTTTCGTTAAATCAAACACAGTACACATTGCACTCATCTTACGAAAAAAATGAAACCTATTACTGGGGATACATAAGACAAATTTTAAGGGCTAACAAGATGACAAAATATGATCATCAAATAATAGTTACAAAACCCCTTATACATTGATTTTTTTAATGGCTAAATTGACCTCAATTAATTAATCTTAATAAACTTAATTAATTTAGTTAATTAAATTTTAGAGATTAGATTACATTAGATTAATAAAACTGATTAATAGGCTTAAATTTAGCTAATCAAAGTTTATTTATTTTTATTTATTTTTCATCATACGGCTGGAAACTCATAAACTCCTACCCGTAAACTACTACTTACGACTATGAATGCATTCATGAAATCTCGGCCGTAAACTAGAACTTACAGCTAGGAGTTCACGATTTCCTAGACGTAAACTAATTCTACGACCAAGAAATCTTCCTATTTCTGTTTCACCTTCCTAATTATATCATACATTCCTATTATGCATATAATAAAGCTCAAAAACATTACAAAAAAAAAAACATAAAATTTCAAAATTTTAAGCAAATTTCAGACTCACTTACGACCAACAATCAAGGTATCGAGCTAACCGTAAGTGAACCTAATACTAGAAAATACTAGCATTGGTTGAGAATCTGGTTTGTAATACACAATCTACGTCTAGGAAAATACTTATACGGCTAGGAATTTTGTTTTTTAGATTAACACACGACTAGGAGTTCTTAATTTTCCAGTTGTAATAACTAGATAATACCAAACTTATGGATGAGAGTTCATCCAGCCGTAACTACAAAAATATCTAACTTACAAATGAGAGTTCATGAATTCCCAGCCGTAATTTATTGTTTACAACTAGGATTTCATCCATTCCTAGCCGTAGGTAGTTCAAAAATTGAAAACTGAATCCTAATTTCAGCAAATCTAACATATTTAAGCAATCAAAAGAAAGAAAAAATGGTGGGTTTTTCAAATCTTACCTAATATAAGTCATTAATGGAGGATTAACTGATGTTTGGACTTCTTTATTGATCAATTCTTCATTTAGTTGCAGGGTTCATCATCATCACTGATGAAGAAGAGAAAAATAATAATATACTTTAGGTTTCTTTTTTGTTTTTCTTTTTGAATAATTATTAGATTTAGGTTTAGTTATGGAGGAAGGACAATTTGGACATTTCATATGAGGTATATATCTCTCTATCAATGTTTTGGACATTTAAATCCTATGCAGCCCTTCATAAAGAAAAAGTGCAGTCCCAATAATAGGTTTAAAAACATTACAGACTTAAGTTTACTGCTAGTGTCTTTCGTCTTCTGGTGACTGTGATACTGATACTCATCGCATGTCTCCGATGTTATTGGATATCTACAATATTACTTCTCCATGTCTTTTTCCAAGCACCATGTGATATAGGACGTAATTGATCTATGTTACTGGTATCAAAATTTGGCTAAAATCTTGGACATCTATTAGTTTTAGTATTTTATTACTTAAGATAATTTATTGTTTTATTTAATTTATCTTGTCTTATGAGAACTATATATTTTTTCCGGCTAGTTTAGTGATATTTGGATCTCTAAGTTAATATTTGGAAGGCTATATAAACACTTTATAACTTTCAAATGATTTGGAGTTGATTATTGTTATTGGGTTTTGTTTACCGGAGTGGATACTTCGCTAGTCGATTGTTTATAAATCGTTTTCGCTGTGACGTATCACTATAAAAAGCATAATATATGAGTTGCATTTCCACCTTAAGAGATATTTTCATTGGGTCTAGGTCAATGACATTTCATGAAAGGTTTCATTGTGGGTGATATCAAACCTATTTATACCACGTTTCTTTTTACATGATTTAGTGACCCTTTGAATCAGACGTAATAAACGTGGTATTTCTAATGTATTTCCACCACTACTTATGTTGTGCTTATTAAAAGTTTTCCTAGTGATTTTTTCAAGTCTACCAGGGGACTAAGACAAGGTGACCTCTTATCCCTATATCCTTTTCCCTTTTGCATGGAGACTTTATTTAGAACTCTTATGCATGCTGAACATATAGGGATTATTTCTGGTATTAAAGTTTATAACAATGCTCCTTCTATAAGCCATCTTTTATTTGCTGATGATTGTATGGTGTTCTACAAAGCTAATACTCTAGAGAGCCAAAATTTGGTTTATATTTTTAAATTATTCAGTGTCACTTCTGGTCATCTCATCAACTTTTCCAAATCAGGGGTTTTCATGAAAGATCTAGGTCAATAACACTGATGAACATTCGGGTACTGAAATCAGCAACAGTATGGGAATCCAAAGGATAGCTCTGAATGATAAATATCTGGAATCTCCTCTATTTACCCATAAAAGTAAGATAAACTCTTTTAATCCTTGTGTGGAGAATCTCAAAAATAGGTTTGCTAGCTGGAAGAATGGTCCTCTCAATCTAGCTGCAAGAACTGTTTTAATCAAATATGTTACGTCCACCTCCAACATCTATCAAATGAATTGCTTCAATCTTCCCAAGCAAACCTGCCAGGATATTAACAAGATTCAGGGAGATTTCTTCTGGGGAAAAAATATTGAACACCCAACAGGCTATTACCTTAAAGCTTGGGATTCTATCAGCAAGCCTAAGGAGTTGGGGGGTCTGGGGTTCATGAATATAGAGGTTTTCAACAATGCTATGATATCTAAGGTAAGGTGAAGACTGGAATCTGACAAAGACTCTCTATGGAGCCAAATTATGGATGGCAAGTACTTAGAAGGTATAAATATTCTAAACATAGACACCAATGTCAAAGTGGGAGATTCTTGGTTTTGGAAGGGGATTCTGGAAGGAATTAGCAATCTCCAACAATATAACAGCTGGAAAATTGGAAATGGTAAACGCATCAACATCTGGAATGACAACTGGTTGGATGATAGTACTATCACTCTCATCAGGCCCACTAACTTCCCAGATGACTTACAAAGAATATAACATATTATCAGAGGAGATGGTACCTAGGATACAACTAAAATAAATATTTGGTTTTCTACGGAAATATCTGTTGCGATTCATTCAACTATTATCCATCATGGTGAAGGGGACCAAATTGTTTGGAATCTACTCACAACGTGAAATTCTCTATCAAATCTCTCTGCAATGAAAAAATGCAGCTCAAGTATAGAAATGATAACCATAATCTGCACTGAGAAAGATTATGGAAGCTGGATGTCACCTCGGATATCCATATATTCATTTGGAAGTGTGCTCATAATACCCTTCCTACAAATGCTAAAACTGCAAACATCCTTCATTATATTGATCCTATCTGTCAGGTTTGCAAGAGTGGGGAGGAAAATCTGACACATCTCTTTATGGGTTGTCCTAATGCTACTGAGGTCTGGCATAAATTGTTTGGCCCAACTCATGGGGCTTTCACAGGAAACACCACTTTTACGGAATAACTCAATTCTTGGTTTGAGCCAAATATTTGCAGAAACTATGCAGTGACCATTCTGGCCAGTACTTGCTAGTTTATCTGGAAAGCAAGATGTGATCTTATCTTCAGGAACTCTTATCTTCAGGAACATAAGTCCTAATACCACTAATACTGTGCATCATATAAAATAACATATCTGTGCTCATAACAGAATCCACCATATGAATGATCATATTCTATGATACCACCTCCTATGTAATTCATAATGAGGTTACCCAGATTCCTACTCATGTGCACCAGAGAGGAGATTTTGGGACAAGAATTATGATCTGCACTATTCAACACCCTGATTCTAATTCCTATTATACTTCCCTAACAACTTATGATTTTGCAGGAAACTACCATGGAGCTCGAGGACATCCAAGACACGATGGACAATGGGGAGCAACAAGGGGAGATGATCTAGCTTTTTAATGGGCTAAAAATATGAGATGCACCAATATGGGGATTTTAGCTGAAGACATAGACATCTTAGTCCAGTTCAATCTTCTTTACAATAATGTTGTGCAAGGAAGGTTTAAACTTAGTTACCATGCCTCTATCAGAAGCAATAAAGAAGATAATCCAGTTATTATTTCTTTTTTTTTTGAACAATCTCCAGATCATTCACAGACTGGACAACTTAGAAACCTTTAATTTAGCTTCATCTTGTAAGAACAATGATATCATTCAGAATAGTCCTTGCTCTGTTATAGGGACTAAGTCTGATTTTGTGCAGGTTTTTTAGGCTTGCCTAATTTTTGTTATAATTTTTTTTTAATTTAAATGGATTTATATTAATTTTAAAAAAAGTAGTACTAAACAAACAGTAGAGAAAAAACTCCTCCAAAACCATCTGGACCCGGAGAAAGATGCATTTTTTTCCAGAAATAATGGAAATAATGAATTTTACCTAAATATCATGGGAGCTAGTAAAAAGTGTTTTATGTGTCCACACGGGTTTGGAGAAGTTTAGTTTCCACGGTTAGTTTAGATTTTTCGTTTTCAAAACCAATCAGGCACAATATTTTACCAGATTCTCTGACCTACTAGAAATGTCTCAACTATTTGAGCATCTCCAACAGAAGGTGAGAGTTTTATTTTCTTATGACACATAGGATTTTAGACCCTCATATGAATTAAATTTATCTCGAACAGTAGGTCCTACAAAGTAGGAGGGGTGCCAAAATAAATAAAAAAGTCTTATCTAGACCTTCGGTTAGACCCTCCATGTCATTTTTCCCTATTTTTTTCTTTAATAATTATTTCAAATAATATTAAACGGTTAAGATTTTATTAAACTAGAGATTCTAAAGTTTAAACCCATAGCACCATTGAAAATAGTTATGTGGTCCTATATTTACTACATGTAGAGGACCCATAAATAAAAAGTCTAAATAAGATCTCTACATAAGATTTTTTGCACCTCCTATTGGAGATGTTCTTAGTTAGGTCTGTCAATCCCAATCCGAAATCCGATAACTGTTTCCGAAAATCCGGGATCTTATAGGACATTATCCGATATAGCGGATATCGGATGTCGGATACGAATATTGTATCAGATATTTTTGTGTTATCGTAACGGAACCGGCTTAGCCAGTATCCGTCTGATAACATCCGATACCGATAACTATAAGGGGCGTAAGTAAAGAGTACTAAAGACTAAACCTACCCGGCTACCCCCTCTTCTTCGTCACTTCTCTTCTCTAGTTCTTCACTAGTTCTCTTCCTTCTCCCTCTCTTCTTCACTTCAGTGAACAGAATAGGAGATTCACCACCATCATTTCTCTCGGTCTCGGTTTTCTCTTCACCACCATCTATCTCAACGACCCCACTCCACCACTACCACCTTCTTTTTCCTCTATCGCCACACAGAAGTACAGAAGAAAAAAGTATAAACAAATCCTTCTTTAGTACTGTTATTAATTCCACTTTTATGTATTTTGGTTCTCTGATCCGTACTCAATGGAATTTGTGATTCATGCTTGTTCTCCTTGATTTTTATTTTGATTTTGATTCTAGGGTTCATGAAATAAATTAGAGATTTCTTATTATTTGATGTTTACACAATACTTCTTGTAACCCTAGTTTGATTAAATTCAACTTCAAATATGGGGTTTAATTGAACATGAAATTATGAATTTTGTATAACAGACTCTTGGCAACTAAGTTTAGGTCATGGAAGCCTAGCTTGAATTTCGAACTTGCCTTTTTGACATTTATAATAGATGCACTGTTAGAATTATAAGTTGAGATCTAACCGTTAGAACTCAATGATATTTGGATATCTTATTCTTAGATATGTCAGAAGAACTCGTACAAAATTTCAGGAAGATCAGACTTGGGGAGGTTACAGAAACTTCGTATGTCAGAAAACTATAGTGCAGAATTTGTGCAATGTCGCAAAAGTTCTTGATATTAGAATGAGGCACTTAGACAACATGGATTTGTCTGATTTTTGAATATGTGTAACCCATTTTGGTGATGATTCATCTGTAAAAATTTCAAAACAAATGAATCATGTTAAATACCCCAAATATGGTATTTTCTGTAGTCATGTCTGTCAGAATATCAGTCCCTTTTTAGAGTATATAAAATCAGTCGTAGATTGATATCAAACTGTTACTTTTTTATAATTTTTTTGTATAATGTATTTGTTATATTTGTGAATGTATGGTAAAATTTTGGTTATGATCTGATCAATGGATTACTGCTTTCTAGTTTATAATTGTAGTGATATCGTATAAACTAAAACAACTGAACTTTATTGAGTTATTGTGTAAACGACTTCATGTTACTTGGTTATCGGTGGTGATTCATACTTTGATGATAATTATCATGTTACTTGGTTATCGGTGGGAATGCATCTTAGGGTCAGTTCTCGGCAAAAGTGGCTCTGTATTAAAATTTTCTTTAGTTATGAGTTATGAAAAGGTTTAACTGGAACTTTTAACAATAAAACTGAAACCCGACGGCATTCTATCTAAGATTTGTCATGTTGTCTACTCAAAACTTTTAAGCTTGTAAGATGCTAAGGTTATAATGTTACATTGGCAATGTAAGCCCTAATTCTTTGTCAATTACTGCATTTTAGGAACCATATCAGAAAGAGCGGTTGCCTGCAGCCTACCTACCATCCTTTTCAAATGAGAAGTTGAGGGTTCGACCCTCGTAATATACATAGTGCGAGTATTGTTTACATTCCCCGACTGTAAAGTCAGAACTTTTAACTCAAACTGCTGAAAAACTCTTCAACACTTTACACAACTCTGGCGAAGCCAAGACAGTCAGTTTTCAATGGCGAAACCCTTGTCAGAAATCCATCACAATCTCATCAACTTATCTGAACCAATATACCAAACCCTATTTAAAACCCCATACATACCACCAGAAGGAACAGACATCTCTGTTAAATCAATACTTGAATCTTTGTTACCTAATAATAATCAGAACTCCCAGAAAGATATCCAAACAGAAATTAAAGATTTCTGTTTATGCTGTGCTTTATTAGCTTCAATTGATACAGTTCAAAATATAACACCATTACTTTCATGGATACCAAAACAACTTACAGTTTTAGCAAAACAAGCATTATCAGAACTCCAGGGAATTCAATTCTCGGGATTGAATGAAAAGGAATTGGGAAATGAATTAGGGTTGAAGAAATTAGTGATGGAATTAATAACTGAAGTGTTGCCTGAATTGAAAGGTATTATGAGAGAGAGTTGTATAGATTATAATGATGATGGTGATGAAATCTCTGCTGCTTCTGCTAGAACTCCTGTTGTGTATGCCATTCTTGCTGCTTATCAGTTTAGATGGTTTGTTACTCAGGTGAGTTCTTTTTTTTTTGGTCAGCTAGGGTTCCTTAAATGCTTTCGAATTTAATATTCCTGTGCTAGGGATGTGATATTGCGATCAACAGACAAGCTGAAATATTGCGCCGTGGCCGTGATGTACTTTTAGGAGTAGCTTGCTAGCATTTCTCATGAATTTTGATTGTATCAGGTTGAATATCCATATTTGGGAAAGTTATGTTCTTTGGTGATACCTTGTGCATTAACAGCGCTAGATCATTGGTCACCTGAAGTTAAAGTATGTTTTCTTTACTATCTATTTTTTTTTTTTTGGTGAAATGAAATTTGGTTGTATAGACGAGACTAAGAATCGTGTTTGTGTATCATTTGTTTGATTTCAGGGACAAGGTATGTTGAGTTTCACACATCTGGCGAAGAATGTGAATGCTGCTGAATTTGGTGTTTATGAGGATGTGATTCTTGATATTTGTTGTAAAAACATTGCTTCGACTGATGAGCTATGGCATTACGTGGTTGAGATGTCAGTACTTATGGTGACTTGTACACAGCGAAAGAACCCTCGCAGCTCATGGTATGACTTACTTGTTCTTGCAGAAACTTCTATTTTACTGACACTGATGGTTTTGGTGGGACTTGTTTTGATAGGTTTGAGAGGATGATGAATGAAATGTTAAGTCATTTGGAACGTCAACCAAGGCATAAAGAACGTCGTAATTCATGGCTTGAAATCATTGAACCAGTTTTTAATAGCATGGGGATTGTCTTATTGGCGCACTTTAGACGTATTTTTCCACTTCTTTTTCAGTGGATGCATGCTGATGATGATAGAACAGTTATACTAGTAAGAAGTCGCATTTCTTGACTAATATAATGTGGTGGTAATTCTAGTTAGAAGATCAGCATATCAATATAAGTGCTTAGGAAGTTAATTTTTACTGTGACTTCGTAGGTGCTTGAAAGGGTTCAGACAATTATTAAGTTAACCTGGATCAGGAACACACCTTATGTTGAAAGGTAAGCTAAAAATGCAGATTATAATTGCACATACTATGCATGACCAGTGTATAGGTTATAATGATTCACTAATATTGCAGCTGTGATGCTCCATGGCTACTTTGTGCCTCTAATCTCTCTTTTAACCACTTCGGCTGTCAGAATTCATATTCTACTTTCTCACAAACATCTGTTATTCACTTTTAAGTGACTATTGAATCTCATTAATGTGTTCCTTTTGCTTCAGATTGGTAGATGAGCTTACTTTTACCCATAAGGAAGCAGCACTGAGAAGAGCTCGTGAAGAAATCCGAAATCAAATTCTTCACATTTTGGTCTTGCTTCAGAAGTAAGTGATACTGCATAAGAAGTTTTCTGCTTAGTTGATGTTTCTTTTGCAATTTGGTCTAATAGGTTCTCTTGTGTTGCCAAGATGCAAGGGCACACAGTTTGAAGCAGCCTGGGACAAGTACAAGGACGACCCAAACTTAGGAACTCTTTCATCATCCTTGTGCAAAGAGACTGTGGCTGTGGTGTAGAACTAAATATACTAAACCAAAGCAACTTTCCGTTGTTATCGTCGAATGGGAATTTTACAAGTTGCTCCTGATAGGGATCAGATAATTTCGAAGATTCTGAAGTTGTTATGTAAGAGTTTATAATCAGTAAAGAATTGCTTTGAAGGTATGAATACTCAACAGTTGCTGTAAATTTGCCATAATCATGTGAACTAGTTGCAATGTTTTCACCCATTGTTGATTTTGAAGACCCTTAGGCAGTCTGCAGTGTTCAGAATTCATAGTTGCATTCAATTAGACAGTATACATGCATCCTACTTTCAGATAACTTCTTTATTTATTAGATTAATAGAGAGAGATGATCCTTATGCTGTAAAGAGGAAATAGAAGGAAATGTAGCTGACTGTTGAATGCATTTGAGAATTCAAAACTATCATGTATATTTACATTCATTTTTTAAATCAAAATATCTTTTATGACCTCTATGTCATTACATTGTTTATGTGAGTCGAACAATAAAAGGAAACAAAAGAAGCATCATCATCCGCATCTCCCTCAAACCCATTGCTTACAAACAGAAAACCAAAATTACGACCACAGGCTCTAGGGATAAAACTTGCAAGCCACGGTATGTACTTGAATGAAAAAGAAAAAGCAAAAAATATTTGGGGAATCAACTCCGCTCACACACCAAGTGTAGGCAAAAAAACCTCGGAGATATACCAAAGCCTCTTTCAGGGAAGAACAGAATCAGTCTAGCTTTTTTATCTCTAATACCCATTCTCTGATTTTGCTGATACACTTCATATCCAACTTCATGTACAATCGCTGCAATGCTCTGCATCCTATCATAACATATCTGTCAATTTGATCTTCGTATTTCTCATACAATGCGGGTATTGTGAGAACAAAAAAGAGACCTGCATGATAAACAACGTGACACTAATAAACCAAGAGAATGACATACAATTTGTTTTCTACAAACACGGGCAATCTCAATTTTTTGTTCAGTTTTGAAATTAATATGGATACTGAGTGATTGAGACTAGCAAAACTTACTGGTGTAGCCCAACGTAAGGAAATCTGTCCAACCACCAATGATCGAAAGCAGCAAGAGAGCTCCAGCCACTTTAAAAAACAGGCCCGAGTCCTTCCCTAGTGCATTGTCCAAAGAAACAGAACAAAATGCATTTATCCGACTGCGTATTATAGCTGTTGCTTCATTTACAACTTCTTCTGAAAGATGTAATTCTGGTAATGGTGCATAACAGTTTTAGCGAATGGTGTACAACAAAGATACCCTAGAAAATACAATCAACCATGCTGTTAAATGCAATATTCTGTTCACTTTGTTCTGCTGTCGTGTTATTATAGCAGTGTGATTCTGCAACATAATTGTAAGGACTATTTCTACTTTTGAAGCAAAAAGGGTAACTATGCCCCAATTCATACTGAACTTTTCAATGAAAGAAAGTGGGCGAACTAGAACCTTACATTACCTGTTGAGAATGGAAGCAGATTTTGCCCAGACAAAGAAAATGACAACCAGCAGAAGAAGAACACTGGACACAAGCGATAGTAGAGTATAACCAGATTTTTCTAAAACTAACCACACAGCAAATGTCACCAACAATAATCCAGAAGTTAAATTTTGCCGCCTCCATAGAATTATGTCTGCAACTGTTAAGCAATTGACAACATGAAATATGTTAGATTTTTACCCAAATTTCAATACCAGTTTTTTTGTAACTTCGCACCTGCAAATAGTTTAAGAAGAAAATAAAAAGATGGTCCGTTTTTTTATTATGATCAGATAGAGAAAGGTTAGAACTTACTGAATCCTGCACCTAGAAGCTCATGTATAGTCCTTTGTCTATCAAACAATCGATCCAACGAAGAATTCATTTTACAATCCAAACCGAAACTTCAATTTGATCGATTATATGTCGATCGAATAATGGATCATCAGACTAAAGGTTGTGAGCTGATTCTTCCAGCTCTAGTTTCAGAGAAAGCAAGAAATGAGAAAGAGGAGAAAAGAAATAAAAAAAAGAAAAGAAAAGGACTCTTCAACTTGTTCAAATTGTGGGGGAGTTGGCTGTTTCAGTGTACAGCCTAAAAGTGTCAAAACCCACTCGTTCACATCTCTTTCCCTCTTTAGTTCTGTTTCTATTTTTTACTTTTTACCCAATTAAACTTCTGGACATTAGATAGATGTTGATTAAGTGTAGTCAATCTCGACCGAGATAGTCGAGATAGACGTCGATAATATCGATTTTGGTATTTAACCGTAATGTTGATATTATCGATATTTTATCGATATTCATTGATATTTTATCAATACTTATCGAAATATGAAATTGTATAATGTTTTGATCCTGACCGATATTTATTAAAATCTCGACTAAAATTTAGAGATATTTTTCACTGATCCGGTTCTGACTCACCTCTTAAAAATCAAATGGCAAATAATTTATTTCCTTACACATCTGTATTTATAAAATTCATGAATCACTAAGCCAGATACAAATACATATTCTTATCGCTGATCAACGCTAGGTCAAACGAATGAATTGGATTTCGCCAATTGGATTTTCGAATTAGCATAGGGCATAAACCACCGGTGATCAACCAAAGGCGGTGCAAGTGTGTGGGACCCTGAAGAATCATAGAATTGTGGGGCCGACTA
The DNA here is from genome assembly GCA_023531435.1 of Papaver californicum. NCBI lineage: Eukaryota > Viridiplantae > Streptophyta > Magnoliopsida > Ranunculales > Papaveraceae > Papaver > Papaver californicum. The sequence continues at coordinate 8,543,268 of JAJJMC010027464.1, read as the reverse complement.
ATTTTAACCAATAATAGTACGTCTGGTTTGTTTTATCTTTAGTAGGGTAGTGGTGACTGGCCATCAGATTCCAAACACGATATGTTATCCATGTGTGCTGTTTTCTGTTTTTCCATGCAAAATAGAATTTTATTGATAGAATTAGTTGGTCACTATTGGTAAATCATCGATCCTGATAAACTTACAAAACCAAATACTTCCCCATATTATTTTAGATGAAGGAGAAGGATTTCTTTCAAATCCAAGATTAGATGATTTTTTTATATATCTTTACCAAAAAAAAATTATTTGTCCTTGCTTAGGAATCAGATACTAGAAACAAGGAACAAAAAATTAGAAAATTTATATATTAAGAATTAACAATAAGGGTTATATTTGAAAAAAAATTTAGTCTCTCTCATAATCTGCGTGAAAATACATAAACCTTCAACTAAACTGGGACGAAGACGATAATTTTTTCTAACAACAAAAATTTTATTTTAAAAATGATTCCTTAATTTAACCAACAATGAATTAAGGAAAAATCTCTCATTTATTAACTTAATAAGCAATCCATTATCTAACTCAAAAACCATTCTGTCGTAGCCCATAGAAATAGCCCAGCTTACAACTTTTCTTAACGTTAGGTATTTCAATAGCTTCACTTCATGGCCTTCTATTAGCCTTGTCTCGTAGTATTTTCCTTTAACTCCATGATAATGATCTTTAAAATTACGGATGATTAGTTTAATTTCTCCTTTTCTATTTTACTTAGAAAAAAGGCATTCATATTAGGAGGTTCGCAGTTTTAAACATGAGCTCTAAGAGGACCATTATTCACATTATCATCATAGTAATAGCACTACATTGGAAAGTAAGTAACTTAACTTTTTATATAGATATGTCATGTTAGGGTAAATATTCTGGAAAGTAATTACACATTTATCTTTCCAAATCATCCACACAGAGACCATCCGTAAGAAAAGAGTATACTCATTCATAATACCACTATTGGCAGAAGTAGGGTCAAAACCAAACCAACCCACAATTCATGCCTGCATACTACAAAAATTGCTTAAAATATTACTAACATTAAGACCAATACCTAACCATATTGATCTAGCATAATCACACTCCAATAAAAGATGCTCATAAGTCTCTAGATGAGCACCACAAAGACTGTAACGAACATCAAGACCAAGAGAGCTCCAAGAGGGCATGCTTTTAACAACAGAAACAATTTATTTATCAGTGGGAATACACATCAAACTAGCTTTATCAGCATCAGATAAAACATTAGGAATACACTCAAAAATATCATCAATAAGAGTTGGACTAGTAACTAACAAAGCTAAAATGATCACTCATAAGATTACTAATAGCTTCTCTATAATTATACCAAATGCAATTTGAATCACAAATAACATCAATGTTATTTCTATCAATTCTCTTGTTCACTAGTAAATGAAAATATCTAGTATCCATGAGGGAAGAAACCCTAACAATATTCTTGACCCAATTATAAAAAAGCTATTTTGATTCCTATTAAGATAAAAAATTAAGATCTCTAGTACCAACCATGGTTAAAAAATATTTTGACTTAGCTCATGAATAAAGTTCCCTTTAATTTTTTTATTATCAGAGTAAGTTGAGCCAAAAGTTCGATTGAAAATTAAGTTGTTATGTTTTCAATGAATACGACTGGAAAAACTAGATAAAAAAGAACAAGTCAAAAGTCACTAGATACTAACCTCATTATGAAGGGTGATGTCTTCGTTTGTCTTCAATACGTCTTCAACTCTTCAATGAGTAACTAGAGATTACCTCAACATTTTGATAGAGTATTATGGAATGCAAATATTCTTTCTTATTATCATTATTATTTAATTTATTTTAATTATTAGTAAATTATATTTTACTTTAATTAATAAAGTTATTTTCATTTTTAACATTTAGGTATATTTTAGAAGTAACTAAAGGTATTTGATTTAGTATGTTGTTAGTTTAGAAAATATCTCTTAGCTTAGGTCACAAATATTATATATGATTGTTTTGGTAGGAATTATCTGTATAAAGAGCTCCATGTTGTTGTTTTTTTATCAATAAAGATCTTCATGTTTTTACATTAGGTAGACCTTTTGATTAATAAAAATTATTGATTTCCTGGAGAGTTATTTCAGAAATATGTTGTTTAGATCTTAATTCTATTTTAATGTTTCCGCCTTGCATCAGTTGGTAGTCAAAGATAGGCAACGCTCCTGCATCATGATTCGAGGAAAAAGTTATTGTGTTGTATAAAAAGCCTCTCTCAACGATGAGAAGAACATGTAGAGATGGATCATCTTGAATGAAATGTTAAGGCGCCCACCCTTTAACTGGCTGAATTGAAACCTCAACAAGAGCCCCACCATGGTCTCAACTACAAGGAGTGGGAAAAGAGACCGTTGATGTAAATAAAAACCTTGTTAGTATAAAGAAGGAAGGATTTCAAGAAGTTGCAAATAATCTTCGAGATTCATTGGATTTGGATTAAAGTTTGAAATCCCAAGGTTCAATGATATATTTTCTTTTATGTGATTGAAAGCCATCAAGTTATCGTGGATTAAAATCTACCACCAGTTTATAATGTTTATCCTGATGATGATATTTTATATTTTTTTTTAGTTATGTTGATCCTTATTCCCGTAGGCTAGTGGATCGAGGACATCAACTTAACTTTTTCGATGCACAAATACTATTGGGTCCAAAAATAATTTGTCAAGACTACATTTGGGAAAGATTATAAGAATATTCATCATAAAATCTTTTATACAAAAAGCATACCTTTCTGATGAGAGGAGAATGATGGAGTATTTATGGAATGCAAATATTCTTTCTTATTATCATTATTATTTAATTTATTTTAATTATTTAAAAAATTATATTTTACTTTCAAGTATTTGTTTAGTGTATTGTTAGTTTAGAAATATTTCTTAGCTTAGGTAAGAAGTATTTTGATAGTTCAGGAAATACATGATTGTTTCGGGATGAGTTATCTATATAAAGATCTTCATGTTTTGATATTAGGTAGACTTTTTGATTAATAAAAAATACTGATTTTGTGAAGAGTTATCTAATAAATATGTGTTTTAGATCTTAATTTTATTTCAACATTTCCGCAATTTATCACATTTTTATGTCCTAAGTCTAACCTAACAGAGTTGACTTTAGTAACCAATTCAAGCATCTGAGTTTTAAAACTAAACTTGACAACCAAACTGGACATACTAATTCTTGGTGGGTTCAACCGAGCACTGCTCTAACAGTACTTTTAAGTTCTGTTTATCTGTATCAGCCTTTAGTTAATTCATCGCAAAAGCTTTCTGAGCTTGTAAAGTTTGTAATCTTTGATGTTGGTATCTAGGTTGGAACATAACATTAGGTCTTATATTTTTCTTCTTCTTATATGACGACATGGTATTCATTCTTACCGTCTATCATAGCTGCTCTGAAAGTAGTTAACAATGTTTTGCCTTGTTTAACATAAAAAACATCACAAACTTTGATATGTGCATTACATATGCATAAGTTTCAATCCGTGCAGAAAATTTACACACATTGAACATGTGCAAAAAAATGCACATATCAACATCAATTTTTAGCTAAAACATATAGACATATGAAAACCAACCAAAAAGCTTAAAATAACCACACATCACCAAGTTCCACCGCAAAACCATGAAGTGGGGACCCGTTAAAGTAGTAAATGATGCGATACATATACTGTAATGGTGATGGAAAAATTATTGTCGTGGAAGAGTAAATGTTGTGAGTGAGAAGTATAAGTACAACATCATGACATATTCTATCAGCTATAGAACGATAATAATATTTTGTTCGCTTATATGAATAACATGTAATGTGTTTGCTCTTCACTCTATGTTAGTGCTTCCTCATATGAAACATACACCCTAGTAAGACTCACAATATGTCATAAACTTAAAAGTAAGCTTACACCAAGGGAAAACTAACATTATGTCATAAACTAAACATAATATGCAAGCCTTATTTGAACATAAGTCTTTGATTTGATCCCTGAGATTTCAGGAAAAACACAAAATAAAACTTCAAATATAAACGAACAATCTTAATACATTTTACAAAATCAATTTCAGACATCGACAAAATCGTTGAACAATCTACATAATTTTTTATTTTTATGTGGAATATGATTTTCCTTCAGAAATTAAAGAATCATTAGATACTAACAAAACTATTAATGCAACGAGCAATCCTAGATGTTAGATATTAGTAACCCACTTTTATTGATTGTGACTCTTTTCTTAAAAATTACAAAATAAATTATATGCATATTCACAAACTTTGATTTGTGCAGAGAAAATCCACAGATCTAAGCAACACATATATGTGAAGAGGTGTAGATGGTGGGTTTTTGTCAAGGGTAAAATAGTAAAATTATCTTTTAAGACCCGAGTCTGAGAAATACTAAACCTCAAAATTTTGCAAATAATTTTTAGGCAGGTGCTTATCCCTATCCTCTCTCGGGTGCTTATCCCTGCCCTCTCTCTATATATATTACCAACTACATATACGTTAAAATTAGTGAATGAATCAACATTGATTAAGATACAAAATAATCAGCATATCACTGGTGCTTACTACAACTTTCCCAGATATTCTATGATTTTACATGAAATCTCAAGCTCCTAGATGGATTGCCCACTAGTATCATGAAATTTGAGTATCATTTGGTGCTATATTCCGCAGCTGAATTCCCCAAAATTACCTTGTGTCAATATTCACGCTCAACTGAGCAATATTGACTCACTAAAATACCTATATAGCTTTATACATAAGATTACATACGAATCTATTTAATTAAAGTACCACAACTATGCTTAGATTCAAAGTCAAAATTGTGCCAGACATAATTTAATAGCTTCTACTAGCTAAACCGATCCTCAGTCACATTAATCCTTGCTTGAAGAGACAACTAATGTGAAGAGCATGAAAAAAAGTTTAATATAAGGTTTTTGAAACGCTTAAAAACAGTTCACAACACTTATAAGCATCTCAAACGATCAAAGAACACTTTCAAAACCCTAATTGGAAAAGGAGACGCTGGATTTGAAGCATTACAAAAGACTATATGACAAGATTAATACGTCTTAGTATAACCATAGCACTTGTGCGTCTTAGTCTTTAGTCTAAAACACAATCATGTGCATCTTACTATAGCACAAGCACATATGCATCTTAGTCATAGCTACAGACCATGTGTGTCTTATACTAAATATGTACTTCGCCTGTTCTGGTTGAGACATGGACCTTGTCAGTTTTAGTTTGAGCCATAAGATTAATCCGGCTAGGGCAAATACAAAACTTGTACGCCTTAGTCTTGCCGTGAATATCATGAGTCTTAGTATGGCTCAATACTAATGTGTCTTAGTCTCAAGTACAAATACTTGTGCGCGTTACATGGGGTAGTCAAATGAGATTTATATAGACTTTCATAGACTTTTTTTTTTTTGGTGACTCCCAGAGATTCTCTGGAAATATAAATATTTCTAGTGATTTCATAAGGGTGTTTTAGAGAGTCTCTGCGACTTGTAGATACAAATCTAGTGGATTTCTAGAGAGTTTTGATGATTTGTAGAGACAAAAAGATGTAAAATATATAATCATAAATTCAAAACATCTACTAATTTTTTTTATTATGCACGTTACACAGTTAATGCAAGTACCATGAATATCTGGTAAAATTTGTATCATTTGTCAAAATTAAAAGATCATTGTTGTCATATGCCTAAATTTTCATTCAATTTATTCTAGTCATCCCATATTTTATTTTTTATGCTATCTCGCCACTGGTTAGCATCTTCTCGTTGTTGCCTCTGAGTTTGATTTTTGGAAAGACTGTCTTCAGGATCTCTTTGATCAGTGGAAGAATCTAGTTCCTCTTCACTTTCATCAACTGGAAATTCATCGAAACGACATTCTTTGCACAAAAAATTGTGTAGTCCTGCACATGCCAAAACTATTTTCACTTGTGTTTATATGGAAGCGAGGGTGCACTCTTAAATATTAAGAAGCATGATTTGAATACACCAAATATTCTCTCAACTACATTCCTTAGAGATACATGTCGAAGATTGAACAATTTATCAGCTTTTACTGGTTGGCGCTGATAGGCGCTTAATTTATACATTTTTATAGTTTTATCTATATTTGTTAATGTCCATGTTTATATTAATAAGTTACCTTTGTGATTTTATAGATCATTTATATAATTCTCATAGTTATAAATAAAGCACGGTTTAATTGCAATAATTAACGACAACACAAATGATGTGCCAAAAGTAAAATACCAAGTGAGACAAGGTCGAGAAGCTGGGTCAGAGAAGAGATCAATTGAGGAAGTGATGGATGAAGGTCTGGTGGAAATAAAGTGAGCAGGTGGATGTCTGGGTTGAAGTAGGTGGGGTCTCTTTTGACTCACGGGTTATGGTGCAGATGTAGGAAGTAGGGGGACAAAAGAACTGACCAAACTGTAGACAAGGTGGAGCAGAAAAAAAAGGTCTATGAAATACGGCTGAGAAGGGGACAAACTTCAGAATTATGAGAGAGGGGGAAAAGCTGGTCGGGTAAAGATTAGGGATATAAAAAGCGAAATCAGGTTTAGAAAATGAGGTGAGTTTTTGAAGTTGTACAGACTGCTTTGGATCTGTGGGACGGACAGAGAGAGAGAGAGAACTGGCGGAGGTAAAAAGTTGGTTCTTCTTTAAGTAAAATTGGGAAGAAAAAGACAGAGACGGAGAGGAAGAAGGCATCGTTGTTCGTTTTCGGTTTAATCTTTTTCTCCTTATTTTTGTTATATCTTTTTATGGGTTTTAAGAAATCTATTACCATGTCTTGCTAAACTGTGTATCTAGGGTTTTATGTTCAAACCATTTTAGGTATTAGGTTATTTTGAATTGAATAGGGATGTCAATTTTATCCTAAATCCGACATCCGTTTCCGATAATCCGGGATCCTATAGGATATTATCCGTTATAACGGATATCGGATATCGGATACGGATATTTTTATCGGATATTGAAGGTTAACGAAACGGAACCGGCTAAGCCATTATCCTATAGGATATTATCCATATCCGATAAGGGTGTAACTGAAGTGTAAAAAAAAACTAAAAAGTTAAGTGTTCTTCCTTCGAGTCCCCCGAGTCTCAATGCTTCTCCATGATTCTTATCTAAATGTACTGAAACTGTATCATCATTGTCTACACATTAGGATCAAGATTCATTAGAAAGTATTAAAGTTTTCAGTAAGTTTTCAGTTTTTTCTTTTTGTGTTACATTTTGCATTTTATGTTTCCTATCTGATATTTATCGGATATTATCAGATATCCGATAACCTTAACGAAACGGAATCGGATATGAAGGTTAAATGTCCGTCGGATATTATCGGATATCGGATATCCGATAAGCTTATCGGATATCGGATACGGCTGAGCCAATATCCGTTCTGTTGACATCCCTAACAAAGACCATTATGATTTTAATATGATTAATTCCATAATTTTGTTTATTGATTTAAAGATGAAATTAATTGTTGCTTCATCGGTTCTGTACAATACAGTAACCTATGCGCATAATAATCTTGCATCTTTGACAACCTTTCCCAATTAGAATAAGTCGAATAGAAACAAAATAAGCTCTAAGGAGCTTTGATAACCCTTGGCAACCTTTCCTTGGATTACAAGGCGGCTCGAATCTACTTAAAATAATCTTCTTGAACTTTGAGTTAGGCTAACAGAGTAACCAATACAGTCCTATTGAATGACTTTCTAGTAAGCTCTTACCCTATCGGACTTCTTTCTAATCAAATTTTAATGATTAGGTTCGCGTTAGGCAACGTTTTCCTAAGGCGGGCAAGAAGGAAACGGTGATGAAATCCGAGTCCTTATCTTATATGGCCAGTCCTTGCCCTTTACTAGAAAATAAATCCTTATTCAGTTCCTCAACATATATGCATACGAAGGAATACAGTAAACCCACTTGTAGGAAATTCATAGGTTGATTGAGTCTTACCTCCCGTACCAGATGGGGGATAAATCGGTTGTAGTCGACTCAGGCCACCGACTCCTGTGTTAGTGTACGAACCCGAGGGGCCGAGACAATGTCGTAATTTTCGTCCTTCCCTGTTGCAGTTTATATTTAAATTATCCTTCTGTAGGATTTAAAAATAAAAATATCATCCAAAATCCCAAAATAAAGTCCAAAAGTGTCCACAAATAAAAGAAAAATTACAGAAATAATAAAAGATTTCCTAATACAATTTTCTAAAAAGAGAAAAAAATAACATCTAAAATAATAAAATCTAACTAAAAATAAAATTATTGGTCTTCCTTTCCGTTCTTTTAGCTTTTACTTTAACTCCAAGTCTTTAATCACCAAAATCTTTGGTTCAATTTCCTTTCAATCCAACATCCAAAACCTGTAGCAAAAAGAAAAATATCGAAAGAAAGGTATAATAAATCAAAGTAAAAATAGTACTAAACACAAAAATAAAAACCTAAAAATAAATGTGAAACTCTAAACCTAAAGACAAGTCCGCGTCGGCGGCGCCAAAAATTGATGTGGATTGTAGATGTGGTAAGAATAGGTTTCAAACTCTCGAACTTGTGAAGATTGATTTTAGATTTAAAAACTGATTTTAAACTAGATATACACAGAAGATGAAAGTAATATTCAAAAATACTGAGGTTATGGATTTCACCATTAACCAATTAAAGTGATTCAATCTAATCAATACTCATAAAATTCTTTACGTGTAAAGTGATTCTAATATGTTGCAAAAGTAGATTTTCAACGTAACAATTGTAAATTGAAAGTATAGAACATCAACAAAAAATCCTTAAATCAATTTTTAACCAAAGCAAATAATCATAAAAGAAATTGCAAAAATCAATTAAAATAGAAATATACCACTTTTCTTGGAACAATGGATTCCTTCGTCGCCTCAGCAAAGGGGTTTATCTCCTCATATTAATCACTTGCTCAAAATAATAATTCATGGCTCACAGTGTTTACAAATGATGAAAAAGAAGAAAAATAAAGAAAACAGTGAGTTCGCAACGTTTATAGGCATTAGAGATTCACTGTTATAAAACAAGGCTGAAGATAAATGTTGCATAACTGAAGATAAAACGTTGCAAATAGTTGAAGAAACTGTGGCAGAGAGGTTGAAGAAACCGTTGCCGTATCCTCTGTTCTTCATGTTCTTCAGCAGCAGCAGAGAAGAATTCTCTGGGGTGATTTTTCTCCCCTTTGTTCGCCTCCTGAGCTCTCTCCCAAACTCTCCCTCTATCTCTATTGGTTCCCACAACTCATATCTATACCCACAGGACCTCAAATCACTCGATTTAATTCCAAATATCTCATTTCCTTTTTTTCTCAGAATTATCGCAAATTTTATTCTCTCCTTATCTCTTTGTACGCGTCTTAGAGATGGCAACAGTTTCTCTAGTTGATAGTATCTAATCCCCGAAAAAAAACTTCTTCGGAACTGCATTTATCAACAAGATACTTGGGAATATTTTTCTTCCCTTTTTTTGTTCTTTCCAAGAATATTTTCTCGATTCTGTTTCGATTTGATCGAGTCCCACGCTTTCTAAACACCTTTAAATAAGGCAAGACAATAATCTTGTCTTAAAACTTGATTTTTTACCCAAAATTAGTGTACGCGGATGAGATTTGAACTTTCCCACCAAGCTTTGTATTTAAAATGGGAAGGAATTGATGCCTTTAGTAAATCGTGGGTGCCTTTATCAACTGGGGTACCCTTATCCAATCCTTGGGTGCCTTTAGTAATTTTCGAGCCAATTTTTCCAAAAATGTTTATTTCACAAAAACACCTACACATACATAAAAACACAATACTAATACAAAATTGAGTTCCAACATTATATAAAATTGAGATAAAATAGACAAACAAATGTGTCTATCAAGTGGCAGACTTATTAGCAGCCTTCCCAAGCGAAGACACTATCAAACAAATGACTGGAGGACACCAATTATCAACGAACTTAGTAGTTCACTTCCTCAAAGAAAAATCAAATTTAAAATCCTAAAGAACTTTTTCTTGCTTCATGGAATACAATACTTCAGAAAATCAGATAGGTCATTGTCAAGATGTCTAGGGGATAAAGAAGCACAACAACAACTTCATCACGTCTATGATAAAATATGTGGGCAAACTCTAGTAGTAACCCTCTACCGACGCCTCCAACGAATTGGGTATTACTGGCCAGACATGGAGGCTCAATCTCGAGCATTTCAAGATGCTTGCTCCGACTGTCAAGCACTACCACATCAATTAGAAGCTTTAACCAACCATCATACCGGGAACTGGCGAGAACCATACGTCAAGTACATTCAAGATAATGTCCTACCGTCAAAGAAGAGAGAAGCAAGTAGGATAAAACAGAAGGCCAAAAGATTTATCTTTCATGAAGGAATCATGTACCGTAAAAGTTTTGGAGGAAACCTACTGTGATGCTTATCCAACTCCGAAATCACTATTAAGCTGAATAAGGCACATGAAGGTGAACACTAGGGAAAGAGAAAATTATTTCTCCAAATTCACGAAAGATATTACAGGCCGACCATGGAAGATGATTCAGCTGTATTCGTCCAAAAATGTCACGAAAACTAGGTTCATGGAAACCTCACTCATACACTTTGCATCCCTTTTCATTCAATAAGCAGTCATTGGACTTTCTATAGATGGGGACTGGATATCATTGGCAAGATCAACCCACCATCGTCAAAGCAACATGATTATATCATCACAGCTACAGAAAATTTTACTAAATGGGTTGAAACTACCCCTCTCAAAAGAACAACTGGAGAGACGGTTGCAACGTTCATCAAGGAATATATCATTTGCATATTCGGTGTTCCCAAGTATTTTATCAGAGACAATGGCACATCTTTCGATAATGAGCAAGTTAGGAACCTGCTAAAAGGGTATGGCATCAGACAAGTCTTCTTTACTCATTAATACCCGCAAGGGAATGGACAAGCTGAATGCACCAATAAGTCTCTGATCCGCATCCTTAGTCGAACAATACATGACAAACATAAGACCTGGCATGATCATTTACCTAAGATATTATGAGCGTACCTAACTGCACCCAGGAGTTCTATCAGGACGTCACCCTATTCACTTGTCTACAAAGCCGATGCCATCCTTCCTGACGAAATTAAGATCCCATCATTTAGGATTGCCATGGCAAGTGGAGTTCAATGGGATAAAGCTGAAATATCTAATTCCAGGATAGCAGAGCTAGACACTATTAAGGCGAGCCAAAGCTGAGAAGGACGTAGAAGCCTATCGTTAGAGAATTGCCAAGGCATATAACAAAGCAGCGAAGCTCAGTACATTCAAGGTAGGAAACTTGGTGCTCAAAATATCCAAGCATATTCAACAGAACATGTCTGCTCCAAAATTTTCCCCTAAATGGGAAGGTCCTTACGTGGTTATCAAAGCAATGGCCAGTGGATACTAAAAAATCATCATTGTCAATGGAGGTGTGCAAGGAATCATATCAAATGGAAAGTGTCTCAAATCATAGTATGCTTAGACAAAGATTAACATTCCTTTCAAATATTATCGTGTAATTTCTTTTTCACATCCTTCAAAGAGTAGTGTTATCCGTTGTCAACTCAAAATTCAAATTAAATTTCATTAATTTAAAAGAACAGTTTCCTTACATTGACACAGTCATTTATTTCAACTACCTAATTATTCAAGAAAACCTAAATCAAAGTTCACTACCTAGAATAAACCATCAAGCAATCGATAGTCCCACTTGTATAACATCTTCATCCTCATTTAGAACCTTTTAGTCTAGGATTTCAAGTATTGGATCGACTTCTCCACTCTTGCTGATTTTTTTTTTAGAGTTCTCTCTTCCTCCATGATATCCCTTGAAGCAGGAAGGATGTTAGCAATGATGCCTACACGAATCAACTTTGACGATATCCAGCCGCTGACGAAGCTAACTTATATTAAATTTCATGGCTTCACAGGTAGACAACAGGTATTCCCATTTTTTAATAGCCGAGTTCATAACGTCATGAAGAGTTACATTTTCCATTTCATCAATCATGGGGAGAAGGAATTGCACTGTAGAGACTAAACAGAGGTACAATGTCGCACCAACTTTCTAGTGGCAATATGACCATACTTCTTCCAGATTTTGGTGTATAAATCAACATATTGATTCAACACGAGAAATCCTCCTATGACTCGATGCTCAGTGGACAAGGATGTCATCCGGATCTCAAAAGGCAAGCCTGCATCAGGATACCCATGAAAAACAATCCCCAGGTCAGCATCTGCTAAATTGGTTGCAGAAGCAGTACGATTAATAAAAGGAGAAGAAGTCTTCATAGGTATATCCTCATCAATCACCAACACGGATATTTTTCTGACATGGCCTGTACTGCCACTCTAAAATAAAAGAAAGAGCTATATAAAACAAAAGCAAAGGCAACATACACAATCAAATCAAGACGCAAAGATCAATATGAGAAAATTATAAGAGTGGAACTATTATCAATCCTTTTGACCTTAATAGGTGGAGGTGGAGCTTCCTGTGATTCTATGTTTCTCCCACTCTAAGAAAATAAAAAAGGGTCTGTTCCTTATCATCTATTCATAAGCGCATAAGATATGTGTCTCATCCAAAATAAAAGATCATCGAATCTTACCGAGCTCAACACCCAAGCCTTGTGTTTAATGAAGGAGCCTCCCTGAGACGAAGAATAGCCGCTCCGATCAGACATGGTGAAAGAGAAAGGGTTTGAGTAAAATATTTAGAAAAGACTGAAGAATGAAGATGATGAAGATAGTCTATTCAGTTATATATATATATATATATATATATATATATATACGAAACCAAACCCTAAATTTTGAAATATGAAAGATTTGAAATGTGACAGACCTTGTCCCGGGAGACTAAGATCGAAGATTGATTGAGTCAAAAACTTTTCACCAAAAACCCTAAGCGCCGATTTTTCACGATAAAAATTGTTGATCTTTAATCTACATCCTAGTCGCAATAAGTGATGAGATTACCTTATTTTCTAGTGAGAATCACTGTTAAACCTTTGCTACTGTTGCACCAACATCGAAGATAAAAATGAGAAGCAAAGCCTCCCTTTTATATCAAATAATTACTCCAAATTCGAGAGGGGAACGGATTCCCTCTTGTCCGTCCAGCAAAACACGGCTTCAACTTGTACTCCTACTACCAAGCCTGCTTATCCCCTTCCAAAACTTGTCCTCCTTCAACTCCAACTCATACATCATGCTTCAATCAAGGCTTATGTGTCCAATATCAAAGCCAATGCTTGTCTATTCAAGTTGTACTTGTCCGATCAACTCCAAGTCCTACTTTATCCCTCCAGCTGTGGATCATTACTCATATATCCAAGGTGGCTTTCTAGCTTACTTATTTAAAAATTTAAGCCGACTATTGCTCTTCTGGTAATATCTAACCATTGAACTATAAAGTTATATTTTGTTTTATTTTTCATCTGACAGGCCACCATCTAGTGCTTACCACGCAACATTACTCGTTTCGTGCTAAGCAGAGGACTTAATGTAGATGGTGGATTTTTGTCAAGGGTAAAATAGTAAAATTATCTCTCAAGACTCGAGTATGAGAAATACTAAACCTCAAAATTCTATAAAGAATTTTTAGGCAGGAGTTTATCCCCGTCCTCTTTATGGTGCTTATCCCTGTCCTCTCTCTATATGTATGACAAACTACATATACAATTAAAATTACTGAATACATCAACATTCATTACTATACAAAATCATCAGAATATCACTGGTGCTTACTACGACTTTCCCGGATATTCTATGATTTTATATGAAATCTCAAGCTGCTAGATGAATTGCCCACTAGTATAGAGCAATTTGAGTATCATTTGGTGGTATATTCCGCAGCTGAATTTCCAAAAATTACCTTGTGTCGATATTCACGCTCAACTGAGCAACATTGACTCACCAAAATACCTATATATATTTATATAAAAGATTACTTATGAATCTATTTAATTAAAGCAGCACAGCTGTGCTTAGATTCAAAGTCAAAATTGTGCCAGACACGATTTCATAGATTCTACTAGCTAAACCCATCCCCAGTCACATTAATACTTGCTTGAACAGACAATTAGTGTGAAGAGCATGAAAAAAAGTTCAATTTAGGGTTTTTGAAACGCTTAAAAACAGTTCGCAACACTTATAAACGATCAAAGAACACTTTCAAACCCTAATTACAAAAGAGACGCTGGATTTGAAGTGTTACAAAAGACTATAGCACAAGACTAATGTGTCTTAGTCTAAAAGCACAATGCTTGTGCGTCTTAGTATAATCATAGCACTTGTGCCTCTTAGTCTTTAGTCTGAAGCACAATCATGTGCGTCTTACAGTAGCACAAACACATATGCGTCTTAGTCATAGCTACAGACCACGTGTGTCTTAGCCTAAATATGTACTTCGCTTGTTTTGGTTGAGACATGGACCTTATCCATCTTAGTTTGTGTCTTAACCTAAATATGTACTTTGCCTTTTTAGGAAAATACAAAACTTGTATGCCTTATTCTTGCCGGGAATCTCATGAGTCTTAGTATAGATCAATACTAATGCGTCTTAGTCTCAAGTACAAATACTTGTGCGCCTTAGTCTTGTCTTGAATCTCGTGAGTCTTAGTATGGCTCAATACTAATGTATCTTAGTCTCAAACTCAATAACTAATGCGTCTTAGTACAAAAGGAAAATCTCGTGCGTTTTAGTACAAAAGGAAAATCTCGTGCGTCTTAGTAGTTACTTTAAAACTAAGGCGTCTTACCCTTTTGTCCTAAACTAAGGCTCTTATCCTTTACTCCAAACACTAATACATCTTAGCATTAGTCCTAAACCTATCCGACTTAGGTATTAGTCCAATACTAATCCATCTTATTCATTAGCTTCTAAGTTCATCTACCTTAGCATTATCTCCTAATGCTTGCCTATTTGGGTTTGCTTCACATATACAAGCCTCAAAACCCTAACTTGCCTATCAAAGGTCATACTAGGCCTCTCATAAATATTTCATATGTGGCCTCACACACATATATTTTATATGGCTTCATATACATATTCATATGCTCAGCAACATACACTTGTTTCTACGAAACAAGCATGTCAGTGCAAAATTGACCAAGTTGAACACAATATTCCTCATAAATAAATACATATTTTATTTTAGTCTGCTAGACTCATCAGACTAGTCAAGCAAGACAAGTCACTAGTTAAAAGACTAAGAAAGTCTCATTCGACTTAATACTACAAAATTACACAACACATCAAATGTCATAAATGGGGGGATATTCACTAGGGTATTGGTATGGCGGTCTACGACATGTGGTGCAACAACGCACCCACTACAGAGAAAACTCTGGAAAGTTCGATCAACAGTTGAGTAGGGAAGTGGTAGGTTGAGCAACCATCCATTTAACATCAAACAGAGTGGGGAACAGTTGTCAACACCTTCTACACCTTCTTCACTTCACCACTATCCAATCATCTACACTTTCTTCCAGAGAGGAGGTCAGATGAACGGTTACAATATCTATGACTATAAAATAGATTTCTCAATCTATTGAACATAACAAGTCTGAATTGAACAAGAGAACAAGTCTAAAATCTGAGACAAGCCTAACACAGAACAATATCGAACAACTTGATCATTCAATCTTCTCACACACAAAGAACTTGTTCATAGATATTCACACTAACTACATCCTACAGAGTCTGATACTCTAACCTCAATCCTTCTTTCGCTTCCCTCCCTAAGGACGACCCTTTTCATTCTCCTTTGTGACTGAAGCAAGACTGGAACGACCATTGCTTGGTTTAGGCCAGGATTGTACAGATTGATCTCTTGAATCTAAAAAAAGTACTTCAATAATGTAATTTTTTAAGGATTAGACAAATTATCATCTAATCACCCCATTTTTTCAGGTTTACCCTCTTAATTCGTTTCCCCACAAACAAGAGGATATCCACACATTGACATCTAAGCAACATAGATTGTTGGTGATCAACAAATTTGAAGAAACAAAATATATGTGTTGTAATTATGTACATAATTAATGTAAAACTAAAACACTATGTGTATCATTTTTGCAAATGCAAATGCAAATAACAAAAACAAAATCTATGATGAAAAAAGAAAACTAATACCTTTGTCAGGTGATCAACAGTTTCAATTTGTTATTTTTCAACAACTTTTTCATCTTGTTTCTTCTTATTAGTTTTGGATCTTGTTTCAGTAAAAATAAATAATCGTTTTTTCATATACAAATGAAGTTTTTTTGTCGGGGAATTAAATTGATGATGATGATGATGATGATGATGATGAAGACGTTAACGATGATTATAAGAAATTACATATGAAAAATTAGGATTTTAATATATATTTTTTAAGTAAAACCCTACTAATTTTTTTTATTTCTAAATGAAGATTGATGTTTTCTCTAAATAAGATTGTAATTTTCGAGTTTGATTTCGATTTTCTTTGATCGTGGTTTACAGAGAGATTGAGAGAAAAAGATGGAAAAAAATTGGTATTAAAATGGTTTTAACATTTATTTTTGATATTTTATGAGTGGTTATTTTAATCTTCCTATATTTAGGTTGTTTCTGAAATGGTTTAGGATCATGGTAATAATTTTTATATTTATTTGTATAGCCCTAAGGCTAAGAGAGTAACACCCATAATTTCTAGGGTCATAAGAATAATTACCTCATAGCAGTCTCCAATCATAGGTGTTAAGGGCAATATCCAAATCTTACAACGCCTCAGCCATCCAACCTATGTAGCACTCCTTCGGCTAGGAAAAAAAATGTCGAGTAACTGCAAGATGAATACTATTAGTGATTTCATATGTACGCCTTCGTCTTCATAGTAAAACTTGTTTACTATAAACACATTTAAACCGACATTATATTTTTTATGATTATGTGCTTGGGATATCACCATGTGTTTCACCAAAATGCCATGGAAGTGCATCCGAAAGTCTATGGTCAGTTAACCAAGCTTGTTAGTCAAATAGAACTGGATCTCTGAAACCACATGTTATCCCAACGTCAAACAACAAATCAAGTGGTGTTCTTCCTATAAGAATAATAACATCATTAATTTTTTTTGACATCTTGATATTAAACGCATACGAAGATAAAATAAATTCAAAATACTGACAACCATACCTATCTCAAAGTCAGAGAAATGGAAAATGTGCATAGTAGACCACTAGTGTTCACTAATAGCAGCAACAATTGGTTATTATTATGTTTCTTCGCTTCTACCTAGTAAAAAGTACGTCAAAGAAATCTTTGGGCCATATGTTGTACTGGCACATAGAATTTCATAAACCTTTTTAATTTCATATCAACCACACATATACATCATTGGTTGTTATCTCGTTGAACTTTTTTAGGTATGATATTTTTAACTACGTCACGACCAGGCAGCTGTCTGAGATGATTATACTCAGTCATATTCATCATCCAAACAACTATCTCGAAACGTTTGAGGCATTAATTGGTTTATTTTGAGTAGATTTTTTTTGATTTCCTGTTCTCTTATTAATTACTTGAAATATTTTTATTGAAATTTTTAGTGAAGTAAAAGAAAAGTTTGAAAAGTTTTTAACGAATTAATAGAGAAAAGTAAAGAAGGTCTGAATAGTAGTTGGCAACTATCCACTTATCACGTTGTTCTTCTTGCCACAACATGTTTACCCATCCATGTTGCCACTCAGTCCTTGCTCCGAAGTGCAACATGTTTGCCAATCCATGTTGCCACTCAGTCCTTGCTCCGAAGTGCAACATGTTTGCCAATCCATGTGGCAAGACAAATTGTATTTTTTTCCATCCCTTTGGACTTTCCTTAAGAAGTATTCGGTTTTTTCCGAAGCGCTACTTGGAATTGCTGTTCCAAATTACATATCTTCTGTCTTCATAAGCTACACATTGACTAGAGTTAACATATATAACCAAGATGATTGACTTCGTTTGTGGGCCCCGAGGAAAACAACCAGGTTTGATAACCAATTATCTGGAATCTCACAAATCTCAAGGACCTCCATTGTAATCCAACGGTATCCATTAGCAAATAAATAATGGAAAATCTTTGCTTTCACACGAATCCAACGGTCAAATTTTGAACTTTTTTCCTCCTCTGCTTCCCCTCCAAGGCAGCAAAAAGCGCTTCAAAGTGATGGACCAATCTTGACAAATGATCGTACTTTGCTGGACAACAAGCTAAGTCAACAAGAAAAGTCAAGTTAAAGTCCAAGTCGTAGTGTTATAGAATAATGTGCCATTAATAATATATTAACTGGTTAGATACGGTGGCTGTGTGAATGCGAACCATGATCCAAGTCAATACGCGGTTGTTCTATTGAGCACGTCTCTGCATAGCGCCAGAGACCGCGCATCCCATGTGGCAACCCCACATGGATCAATCTTTTTTTCTTTATTTTTTTTGTTTTTCTTCACTTGTTTTTGTCTTTCTCTATTCTTCTCTTCTTCTCCGGTGCGTCTTCTTTCCTCTTTTTTAGCTCAACCGGAGTGAGCAGTGAGTAAAAGAAGTTGGTGTGTGGTTGTTGAACTTCTTGTTTTCTTTCTCTTTCAACTTATATTTGTGTTGTATACTTATAATTCTCATATTTTTTTCCTTTTTGTTCTTTTTTTTTCTTTTCTTGGGTTTTGGCTTAGTGATTTGTTTTTTTGTTCAAAGGGTTTCATTCATTTTCTTCTTCTAGTTCTGTTTTAGTGGGGGAGATAAAGTAAAAAGATTCAAGTTTTTATCCCTTGTCCTGTAGATCTGGTTTTCTGTTTTTCAGTTTCAAGGTCTGGGTTTGGGTATCCTTCATTCATTTCCTTCTTTTTTTACTTAGTTCAGCAGAGTATGAACTAGGGTTTACATTTGGTGGTTTTTTCTGATGCAAAGATCTTCTCTTTGCTTCCTGGGTTGATTGTAATTTTGGGATACAAAAGAAGAATCTCTGGTTTGGATAAAGTGGATGGCGCTTCATAAATTCAACTAAAAATGAAAAATTCAAATGTTTGAATGAATCTCTGAGGTGTTCCCTCCTGAAAGATTAGCATCCTAATCAAGTATTGCAAAGTCAAATAATGGAATCCCGAATGTTGCAAAGTCAGAGGATGCAATCATCGATGATGCAAAGTCAAATGATGCAATCACCGATAATACAAAGTCAGATGATGCAATCACAGGTGATGCAAGGTCAGATGATGCAAAGTCATTGAATTTCCTATACACAATGATGGCAGAGAAAAACTGACCAGTATTTGCTGAACAGAAAAAAACAAGAAAATCAGTTCATTTTTAGTTTGTACATTGAATGCAAAAGTATTGATAATGCAAAAGTTTATTTTTAGTTTGTACAGTGAATGCAAAGTATTTTTAGTTTGTATAGGAAAATCAGTTCATTTTTATTTTGTACAGAAAAAAACAGGAAACTGACCAGTATTTGCTGACCAGTGTTTGATAACTCTAGCTTTCCACTGTAATGCTGTGTATAATTGATAAAGAAAATGAACTTATTTTCCTCATTAATTTGCTTACCTTTTTCTTAGTCTTAAGTTATAAAAGTATTGTAGAAGAACATCTGAATCGTAATTATAAAAGTATCGATTTACACTTGATGGTTATCAGTTATTCTGACATTCAATCCATATATATTCAAAATCATGTAAAAACATTGTTCCAAATCATGTAAAAACATTATTTATAACTTCGGCAGCTCTCCGAGGCTTGTTTTTCGCCGATTTCTGTATTGCCGAAATCCATTTAACTTAGTAGAGTTGTCAGTGCATGTTCTGGTTCCAATAAGACTATTCTCCTCTTTGACAGCATCCAAATTCTCTTTCAACTTCCGCTTCCTCTTCTTTCCATTCTCCAGGACTGCTAAAACTTTTGCTTCTTTGTTTAAGATAGCAGATTTTGCTTTCTCCCCATCTTCCTCATCTATGTTTTGAACAGTTAACTTTTTACCCTTTCCTCTAGCTCTACCCATGATCCACAAAGTTTCCAAAACTTACAGTTCAAATGTTTGCTGAAGAATTCTGCATAAACAAAGACATGGGTTCTAATGAATTCTGCATTAATAAAATCCCTTGATATCAGTCTGTGGTGCATAAATGTCGAGCATTCCTCTCTTATCGTATATCTGAAAGCAAGTCATCTATTCTGTTGGCAAGTACATTTCAATACACATCATATAACTAATCACTTAAGCATTATCTAGACTCAACACTAATCCCTTTATACAACTAAAATCATCTATAATGCTTACCAGCCCCAAATCCATGCCCAAAGCCGATTCCACATCCCACACCTGCTTCAATTCTCTTAGCTCCAAATCTTCTCAACTAAAAATGACAAACAAAAACCAAGAACATAAGAAAATGCAGGATTTCAAATATCTACAAATCCCTTTTAATCCCATAAAATGAACTTACAGTGCTGTTCACATGTCTTCCAGCACCCGAAAAAGCATCTGCTGCACCTCTAGCCGTACTCATTACATGTTGTAATGCTGGTATTGCCCCTAAATCAAACAAATTTCACCTCAAATTAATAACAAACTGAAAGAACTTCTGCTGAAAAATTGCAATTTTGATGAAATGACTGAAACAAAAACCATTTTTATTTGTATTACCAATTGATTTGAGCTATGGGTTTTCACCATTATTAGGTTTTGGAAATCCACCAAAATTCATCATTAACAATGTACAGAACTTAATGAATTAAAGAATTAAGAGAGAAATAAACAAAGAATTAAGAGACAAAAAGAAGAATCTGTTACTTGATTTTCAGGAGGGAACACCTCAGAGATTCATTCAAACATTTGAATTTTTCATTTTTAGTTGAATTTATGAAGCGCCATCCACTTTATCCAAACCAGAGATTCTTCTTTTGTATCCCAAAATTACAATTAAACCATGAAGCAAAGAGAAGATCTTTACATCAGAAAAAACCACCAAATGTAAACCCTAGTTCATACTCTGCCGAACTAAGTAAAAACAGAAGGAAATGAATGAAGGATACCCAAACCCGGACCTTGAAACTGAAAAACAGAAACCCAGATCCACATGACAAGGGATAAAAAACTTGAATCTTTTTACTTTATCTCCCCCACACTAAAACAGAACTAGAAGAAGAAAATGAATGAAACCCTTTGGAAAAAAAAATCACTAAGCCAGAACCCAAGAAAAGAAAAGAAAAGAAGAAAAGGGAAAAAAAATCTGAGAATTATAAGTATACAACACAAGTATCAGTTGAAAGAGAAAAAAAACAAGAAATTCAACAACCACACACCAACTTCTTTTACTCACTACTCACTCTGGTTGAGATAGAAGAGAGGAAAGAAGACGCACCGGAGAAGAAGAGAAGAACAGAGAAAGACGAAGAGAAGAGAAGAAAAGCAAAAAAAATAATAATAAAAAAAAAACAGACCCACGTGGGGTTGCAACGTGGGATGCGCGGTCTCTGCGCGCTGTGCAGAGACGCGCTCAATAGAACAACCGAGTCAATATGACCTCAACCTCCAGCATTTAATTTCAGCTAGCAAATTCTTATTTACAACTTCATGAAAGCTACAATCTACTGTAGCCTTCTGGAAGGAAACAGGAAGACAATTCAAGAATGGAAGACTCTTTGAATGAGATAAGAAAATTCCTCCCATGAAGGCTGACCCTGACTGAAACAATCTATGTTTAATCTTCTCTTTCTATCCCGACTAGAGAGTTGTGCACGTGCCTATGCACGTTCTTAGATCAGTGGATTGTTAAAGCTAAACTTTTATTTTATGAGCTGCTAAATTGAAACTAAACCCAATGTTATCAACTTATACTACTCTGCCCACCTCTCCCTATCCCTCTCCCTCTCGCCTCTCCCTCCCCCCCCCCCTCCCCATTCTGTCATTGTTGTTCTCCATCTCCAATGTGATATAAAACCAACAAATCCATATTTCTTTCGAAATTGGTTCACGTGTTAAACTAAGCATAAGAGATGAGAAGAGAGAAAAAAATTGACTTCCCAACCCTTTTCATTTCTTATGATTTCTAAAAGATGGGAAAGGTGATGATAAGATAATCAAGAAGAAGAAGAAAACCCCATTTCTTTAGTGTTTTTCATTTTCAGAATAACTCATTTAAATTTGGGATTTCTTTCTCTCTATTTCTTTTGAACTTTGTAATTAGTAGGTTTGGCTATTCTATTTTTGTTAAGATTTGAGGATTTTCCTTTAGAATTCTGAATGTAAAAAACTTAATGTCATGCATCAACAAAAATCCTTGAATGATAGTTAGTTATTAAACTAAGTTTGATAAAAGGAATTTTGATTTTGATTCACAGATTCGCAGATGTAGTTGGCGATTGCGCAATAAAACTAAGCTAAATTTTTGGTCCCAAATTACTTTAATACCCCCATTTATTTATGTAATGTATTTAGACCAAGCACTATGGAAAGGTGATTTTACTAGGCTATAGCTTAATATAGTCAAGCAATGGAGAATCGAAAAAAGTATCATTATGGTGCTTGGCTCTGGCTTGGCCAGCTGAGACGGATACCAGGTATCCGTCAGAATTGTTCCTGGTGGATACTTGTTATCCATCAGGTCAACTGGTTGATTGAGACGGATACCAGGTATCCGTCACACTAGTTTTTCTATACAGAGAAACCCTTTAAAAAAAAAAATTCTTCCTCCTTTCCTCTCCAACCATTTTTATCCCCTTTTGATCTTGACGGTATTATAGGTCGATTTGTTGTGTGAAATTTACAGGGTTTGCTCCATACTCGTTGGTGATTCTATTGCATCTTTCAATTTTGAATTTCATCCACAAAATCATCAAAGGTAAGTTAATCTACCATTAGGGTTGAAAATGTAATTTTTTTTGATAATCATGATATTATTGATGTTTGATTCATTATTTACATTATAGAAAAGTCAATAAAAATATTAGAACATAGTTATAGTAGAAATCCATGATAATTACGTGTTTTGTGATGGTTGTTGATCAAATGCCTATTTGAAATGAAATTTTTACTATTTTATTGGTGTTGAATGTTGATTGAACTCAATTTGAAGTGGGGTATTGAGTAATTGAAATTGAAATTGTTGTTGCAAAGGTACAATATGAGTATCATGCGTGCCTATGTGAGAAATACATACAGAATTGATTTGGATACTTCAAGTGATGAAGAAGAAAAAGCCGCAATGTTGTTTCAGCTAATAACATTGGATGTTCGTAGGCGTATTATTCGTCAACCGGTGCCTAAGGAAGTGCAGAAACGATCACGACTTACCCGAGATCGAGTGTGGCATGATGGGAAAATAATGAATAATTATTTCACTCTCGGAACTGGTTATACTTCAAGACAATTCAAACAACGTCTATGATTAGATGGGGTATTATTTAAGAAATCGTTAGGAAAATTACTTGAAGTAGACGAAGAATGGCATCAACGTTCGAATGCAACTGGTGTAATGGGACATTCTCCACATATGGAATTAGTAGCCGTGATGAAAAGTTTTTGCAAACGTATAGTCGCTGATAATATCGACGACTACACTCGTATGGGAGCCACAACAACATACTATTATGTAAAGATATTTTGTAATTTAGTATGCCACCACTTTGGGCCAAGATATTTACGCGAACCTACTCCTGAAGATGTGAGGAGGTTGCTAGATGAGAATGTCGAACAAGGATTTCCTGGAATGCTAGGTAGTATTGATTGTATGCAGTGGCCATGGAAGAATTTCCCGATAGCTTGGCAAGGAACACATCAGGATAAAGAGAAGTACAGTTCTGTGGTGTTAGAGGTGGTGGCATCATATGATTTATGGTTCTGGCATGTTTTTTTTGGAATGCCTAGGGAAAATAATGACTTGAATGTGTTGGCACACTCACCCCTTTTTGATAACATGCTCAAGGGTATAACCCCTTCATGTAATTATGTCATCAACGAACATCAATAAAAAATGGGTTATTTCTTAGCGACGGTATCTACCCAAAATTGATAACTATTGTACAAGCTTACACTTGAACATTGGGTTATCCATCGTTGGTTAGATTTAACAGGTATCAAATGGAAAAAAGGCAGGATATTGAGCGTGCTTTTGGAGTACTAAAAGGGAAATTTAGAATTGTTGGATCGCGCTGTAAGTATTGGAAAGATACTGCTTGAACCTAATAATGAAATGTTGTCTTATTTTGCACAACATGATTATTGAGCATGAACGTCGAGATAGGGAATATGCTGCAGTGGTTCCTGTTCCAATGTCGGAGCCTATTGATGATCGTCTTGTTTTTGTTGCAAGTTTTAAAAACCTTAAGTTGCACTTCCAATTAAGGAGTGATCTTGTTGCGCATATTAAAAATTGTCATGGTAGAGGAGTAGTAAACCCAACACACCCAGATAGAGGTTCAAGGTTGGAGGGCTCGGATATGGAATATGTACAAGTACATTCTTCACAAGAAGATGCTGATGATACAGACTCAGTCGAGAAAGAAGGATATCCATGTCAAACTGAAGAAAGTGTATATGATTATTATGGTCAAGGTCCACACAATGACGCAGATGGATATTATGAACTTGTTCCATAGGGGTTTGAGAACATAGGTGAACCTGCTTATAAAAATAGATACGCGGAGGAAGAATACGCCAATTCCGATGAAGATGAAAATTACGAAGAAGACGATGGAGGTGGATATGAAAATGCGGATTTGAACGAACCTTAATTGAATGAAAGGTTTTTTTTATCTTTTTGTAATTTTAAGTTTGAATGAATGTTAATTTAGGTTTGATTGTGGTTGCTCGAATATTAACGACTCTAGTAGATGAGTCATTGGACCTGAACGGATATGTTTTTCAAAAAATTTACTTTTGCAATGGCTCCTTTACAGATGTCTCTATAAATTCACATTTTCTTCACTTCACTCTTCACATCTTCTTTACTTTATCAGAACCAAACATCCATTTCTTCTTCTTCACTTCCACTTCACTATTACTTAAAAATAACATCTTCAATATTTCTATGGCTAGCTTTGATCCAGCAGAAGATTTAGTTATCTGTAAAACTTGGATCACCCAACAATATCATACTGCCGCTAGGATAAGAGCTTTACCAGATGAGGTCTTCTGGAACCTAGTATGGCATGTTTTAGTACATGAAGAAGTTACACAGTTTATCGTCATTCAATCAACTATTTATAACAACTGCAGCTGTCCAGAAAAAATGACCCATGATCGACTTGTAAATCTTTTATTCTTTTACTTATTCAAATTTTACTTTATGTTTATTTAAACTAAAATTTTACTAATTTCACTTTGTTTGAATGTTGCAGGAGAGACTAGCAAAAGTGAAGTACAATGAACAAAAAGGAAAACAATTTGAATTTGATGGGTGCTATCAGTTTTTAAAGACAAAGTTTCCTGATCTTTTACATTCATGAAAAACCATACATTTGAAGCTGATTCCAATGAAGACTAAGTTTGATTATAAAAAGTTTTATGGGTACATCTCTTTGTAAACCCTCAAGAGACACAACTCGTCCACCAGAGTCGTTTGGTGGTTTAAAGGCTTGTTACACATGCTAAGTGTAATCGTGTTTCCTACGAAAGTGAATTAGGATTTTAATTAAGTATTCTAATATGTTTTCGTTATTTGTATTTGCACCGACGTAATCTATTTTACAATGAATGAAATAACGAAAGTAGTTTAAATATCCAATACCAATTATTCAAAACAACATTACATGACTAGATGTTAAGATATCTCATTTTTGTAGGAGTTGCAGTTGCACTTAGCACGTGCAACAAGCCTTTAAACCATCGTGTGGCACCAATGGACGAGTTTTATCTCGTGAGGGATTACAAAGATATATACCCATAAAATCTATCATCAAACCAGTTATTCCTCATTTTCAGAATTATGAAGAGTTGGTTCGCGTGCTAACCGTGCCGGGTTCATTTGAGGGAAGATGTCTACTATCGTTGAGTATCAATGATTAAAACGGAATATCGTTCCGTGTTTTGCAATATATGCAGTACGGGAAGCTTGGTCCTACAATAAACAACCAAAAATATATTGAATAAGTGTATTATTGGAAAATACTTCTTAAAATAAAATCAAATTGAATGGTAAACACTTGTGATCATTTCGTTCGTCATCCGCGACGCCCTTGTTCGATAAAGTGGTATTTTTATTACCACTAACCTTTGCACAGTGTTCTTGATGATCTGGAACCGATTTCTTAGCGACCTTATGTTGTGATTGTCTGGGTTCCCTTCAATCTCATTAAACATTTGTAAAACCTGGTTCCAGAACCACGTCAGGGACAATTGTTGTTCGACGGGATGCAGTTGTGAAGCATAATAGTAAGACCAGACAAGGTTTTGATCTTGTTCTTCAGTATAAGTAGTCATTGCTAATAGTGCAAATTATAAAATAGGATTGATGAAAAACAAAGGAGTAGATGGGTATGAGAACTTGAGAATTTGTTGTGTGTTAGAACAAATGGGTCCACCACTGGTCTTTGCAGTGTCTAGTCTTGAACCGTGTTGTCATTCTGAGAAAAAACAATGGGTCCACCACTGGTCTTTGCAGTTTCTAGTCTTGAACCGTGTTGTCATTCTGAGAAAAAAGTAATGGGTCCACCACTGGTCTTTATAGTGTCTAGTCTTGAACCGTGTTGCCATTATGAGACAAAAGTAATGGGTCCACCACTGGTCTTTGCAGTGTCTAGTCATACCTAACAACGGAAATCCCGAAATGATTGAAAGGAGAGGAGCCTACACTGAATAACGAGTGATTAAAGTGAGAGTAAAATAACAATATATCAATTAATAAAAACCAGAAACAATTATTCAAAAGAACAGTACATCATTTTCCTTAAATTCAAACCGCTAGTCACCGTAAAACAAAACGACACTTAATCGATCCATTTCACCGAAATACACATTGGACACCTCCGGAAACGTTTTCCATACGTTTTTTTTTCTTTAGAATGGTGCATTTCATATAACTGTTACAATTAGTCATTGAACATTCAGTAATATCGGAGCATTCAACTTGAATGTTGTTTGGACAATGCTTGGTTTGGTGACCTTCTTCTCCACAGTGATTGCATACACACGCCTTCAATTTGGATTTACCTTTGAAGTTGGAGCATAGATCATTTACCCTTTCATATTCTTTATATTTTACAGCATTTTCTAGCAACTGTGCATCTTCACGATAATTTGGATATTGACATTGAAAATATCTAATCTTTTCTGGTTCTGGTTCAATGACCATTTTGATGCCAGGACAACCTACTTTCGGACACTTAGAATACATCCAGGGGCACTGCATCAGACTATGGTTATCCATGAAATGTAATGGACAAACCTCTTTTGCTTCTTTCCTTTGCTTTCAAAATACATATTGAAGGTGTTGGAGTTGTGAATACTTTGGGTAAGTTGTGTGCAGAATAAATGAAAAAGAGTGGTGGTTTTATACGAAAAAAAATATAACCAGTGTGTACCCGTTGATATATCCATTGGATGTAAGGTTCAAAAAACTTACCCGTTAGACGTTATGTGACCGTTTGAAAACTAGTCGTTCGATGTAAGGTTTAAAAAAGAGAGTCGTTTCCCCTTTATGCATATAAATAGGATAACCCTTTCTCCATCAAACACTACTTAATTCAAACAAATCCTTCTCCATCATTTAATACTTCTTTCAAAGTGAAACTCTTTTACAATGGCAAGTCCATCATTTAGCTCTTCAACTGAAGAGATACTCAGAAGATGCAAACGATCTACTTTATCATCATCTTCAACTACTCCATCAGTATCATCAACTACAAATCAATTAGATCTATGGAAAAAGAGATGCTTAGGAGAAGAAAACCAATGACTCAAGAGGAAATAAAGGAAATCAAGAAACGAGGTTGCGACCAATTCCAACGAAGGGAAAGATTAAAGTCCGCTGTGGATGAGACGGAATAGATTCAAATTTTTTACGTCGTCCTAGATCTTCCATAAGATGATCATGATGGTATATTTTGGAATCTTGTGAAAATAGGACCTTTCATTCCCAAGCCAGACGCGAAGAGGAAGGGTCCACGTCATGATTACACGACCACGTCTATGTTTGCAGAACGACGTGTCATGTTCAGAAGTCGTGCATCAAGTACAACGAGTTTCTCGCTAGACACGGTGGGGATAAGTTTGCGTTTATAAATTTTGAAGCTGCCAAAATAATTGATGATCGAATCAAGAAATAAAAGGAAGATTTATCTATTTCTCGCGGCTTAGTGATATGTTATCCAGGTCTAAATATATTAAGTCTAGGTATATCTGATTTTAAGAAAATATATAATTTTAAGTTTCTATTATTAACGGAAAAAAGTTATCCTATTTATAGAGAAGTTGTAATTTTAATTTTTAATTAACAAGGATTGTTTTCAATTAGTATAATTTAAAGTTTTCATAAGACTAATTTAATTACTCGAAATTTAAAGTTTTCATTAATTCAAACAACAACTACATTGGAAGTTCATTAAAATTAAAGACAACACTATTAATTCAAAAGTAAATAAAATTAAAAACAACACTATTAATTTAAAAGTAAACTGGAAATTTAATAACTAAACTAGAAATTAAAATAAATAAATTAAATTACTTATTCAGGGGAAAACATTTAGAGTTGGATCACTTCATCATCCTCTGAATCATCGACGGGGAATATATTCAACTTCTTCAACATATCTTTTTATTTCTTTCGATAATATTTTCGCTCCATTGGGGATAGTTTTATAAGATTCACAACCATAATTGCAGTATCTTGTTCCTCTTGCGATTGAGACGGCATATGTTGGTTACTAGACCAAATTTCAAAGAACTTGGCTTCCATCTGTGCTTTTTTTTGTTCCTTCCTTAAGTGTGATTGTTTAAAATACTCGAGTACTTCTGCCTCTTTTGTTTTTTATCAATAATCGATTCATCCATCTCTCTTGAAGTACCACCTTTTTCTCCCCTACAAATACCCTGCTCGCGGTCCTTTTTCATCCTTGCTTGTTTTTTTAGCCTTTTTGGTACCTATGGGCCTCGCAAGATGCTTGTAGTGCCAACGAATCTCTCCATTAGGTAGTACTTCTGTGTTATTTTGTGCTGCTGTAAAGTCAGAATATTGTTTAAAAAAAGAAGTATTCTGCTTGACGGTGAGTTGATAATCATATCCATGAAGATTATCTTTCATAATTTCATAACTAGCATCATATTTGAATGGTTTCCCTGTTTGGGTTTGAAATTTCTCTCTACCAGCTCGTGTCTAAAACATTGGAGTTAAAAAAAATTAGTTACTTGCTAATATCACCAATCGGAAATAACTAAATTCAATTATACAACTTACAAAATCTTCGTGTGAAGACCGCTTTCTTTTTGCCGATATATAGCATTCAAAATCGACACGAGTTCTCTAATGTCTTTTTTGATTGCCTTCATCTTAATTTTTAAGGCACTTGGGTCCCTATTGTTCTCGTTTCTATTAAGATTTAAAAATGCTTCGTGAATGCGTTCCCAAAATATTGTCATTGCTTGATGAGAACCAATGATTACATCATAGCTCACAGAAATATAAGCATTTGTAAGATCAATATCTTCTTGTTGAACAAAGTTTCTGTTAACCATATTGAACTAAATTAAGAGAAAAGAAAGATATTATAGGGTATTTGAGTTGGAAATCAAGTTAAAAGAAATTGATTTGGTGTGATTTGAGAAGAGAAAGATGTTGCTATTTATAGAGAAAATCTCTCAAAAAATTTGAAAAATATCCGTTGGGATCCGAGGGTGGAGAACATAGAGCCGTTAATGGTGATGGATGGCCAAGATCGGGTGTGAGGGAGGTGTAAAGAAAATAAAGTCAAATAAATATAATTCATGAGACGGATACCTAGAATCCGTCAGAAATGTGAGGGAAACCTAGTATCCGTAAAGTGCCTATTTCTGACGGAAACCAGGTATCCATCTCTATGGCTTGGCTAGAGGAGAGATCAGATGTGACCCATCCTCTAGCCAAGCCAAAAGTTTTGACCATATTATAGCCAATGACCCATAATACTTACGTCTTGGTTAGATTAAACCATAGCCAAGTAAAATCACCCACCATAGTGCTTGGCCTTATAGGAAAAAAGTTAGGCAAGGGCAAAATGGGAAAGAAAATTTACAGCTTCACTTTACTTAGCAATGAGAGTTGGGTTTATATAATAGAATAGATATATATGAATTGACTCTAATTGAGTATTATCCACCGCAACCGATGGCGATCAATCAACCATTGCCAAACAATTCAATCGTTGTAATCGCACCTCATTACTGCACACCGCATCAAGTAGATCTCTACGTTGCCAGGAAAGTTCTAAATGTAACGGAAGGTAATAACTTAGGTGTTTTTGATATCAATGGTAGTAACATCTTCAAAGTAAAAAGTATGGGAAAACGCCGTATCCTTGTCGACGCTGCTGGAGTTCCTATTGTATCTCTAGAACAAAAGGTAGGTTATATACAAATCTCATCTTCAATATCAATCTTATTATTAGTTGTTATTGTAAGATTTTTATGTTTTCCTCATTTATCAATTAATATTGTTTTTGTTTTCAGAAGTTTTCTGCACATGATAGATGGAAAGTGTATAAAGAAGACAGCCCAGACTCAAATGATCTGTTGTTTGGTGTTAAAAGAACTAAATCTGTACAGCTCAAGACTGAGGTGGATGTGTTCTTAGCATCTAACACAGCTGAATATGTTTGTGATTTTAAGATTAAACAAAACTATCGCAAAAAATCTTGTGTCATCTATCAGGGGGATTCACTAAACATCATTGCTGAGGTAATTTATTATCCATCAGAAAAAAAAAAGTTATAATTAACACCAGTTTTAGGCAGACAAAATTTAAGATTGAACATGAACACATGAACCGTTATACGTATATGTTCAGGATGTCAGCTGCTGACTTTGGCCAACACTAAATTATGCAAACCCCATTTCATGTTTAGGATTTCAACGTGTTATTACTTGTGGCTTGCGGGTATACTCTACAACCAGGCAGAGGCATCTTCTGGATTTCATCTTGTTAAATAACCAAATATAGTTAGAAGAATTATGCAGTATCAGTTTTTAGGATCTTGTCGTTGTTTAACCTGCAATTGAACTGCATTGGTTGGAACTTGTAACTTGTAAGGAGAAATAAATAACAAGGTTTTTCTCACTCATTTTATTTATTGGATCTTACCTAGTTCTTATAATAATTTGTTGATTATGCTGCTGCAGATGCACAAGAAACAGACTGTCCAAGGTAATTTTATGGGAAAGGACACATTCTCAATCAATGTATGCCCGAACATAGATTATGTGTTTGTCATAGCTCTACGTGTGCTCCTTGATGAGATCAACATGGCTGGGGGTGGGGGAGATGGTGGGGATGGTGGTGCT
>JAJJMC010027464.1:8486672-8505812 GCA_023531435.1 Papaver californicum | reverse complement strand
CTTTCGCTTCTTTTTCATGGCTAATACTACCACCACTTGTAAAAAATATAACTACACTCATCTATCCATTCAACCACAGATAAGAACACAAACGAATAAGACTAAGAACATAATAATCATAACCACACAAGAGATATACGTGGTTCGGTATGATTATCTACGTCCACGGGGGTAAAGACTTGATATTATTTGAAAGAGATTGAACTTACAATGGTATAAACTCAATCTCACAAAGAACACTCAAACTCACTCTTACAAATTAGCTACAGCTTCGTCTCTCAATGATATCACCTGACTTCTCTCTTGGATGAGCTTAGTATTATAGAAAAAATGTACTATACAACCAAACTTCAGTGTTAGGCACTTACACCTGGGTTCTTGTTGTAGTTTTCTCAGGAGTTTGGCTCGAATCTTTACTGGTTCTCTCGATATGTTGATCTTTATCTCGATTTGTTCTTGATATGGCCCGGGGTGATAGTGGCTTCTCGCCATTTCCTTGGTCACGACCCGAAGTGATATCCCGATTCTTTTCAGGCGCATTAAATGCCTCTGATCACATCACGCGTGCCCTGCTATCTTATTTAATTCTTTGTTCCCCATTCAAACTTGGCCGTTGATTTCTTCTTATACTTTCCATATATCATATCTTCTGATTGATGTGGTAGATATCTCGTTTACCGCGTAAGACCAAAAAGTTCTCTTCAGTGATTTTCCCTCATCCTAGTATCATAATCTCTTCGCCTGAGATGCCTACACATGTCCTCAGATATACTCTTTGAGAGAGTATAACATGTGACATCTAATATCAAAATTATTAATTGCATTTAATCTTTGATACTTTATATTTCAAGGGATAAAATTCTAGGACTCGGTTTTTCTGCAATTATGAAATCAGGACTACTTCATCCCAAAGTTTCATCCTCGATGAATTTTACAACCCTCTGTAGTCTTCAACATACGCAACATATATATGCTCTGTAACTCGCCTGTAAGATGTTAGTCGTTGTTAAAACCAACGTGAGAGAGATAGCAAACAGTAGCAAGTTAATTGTAACATGTAATTGGTATGCACATGCCAAAATGATCGACCATCTTAAAATATTTCATCCTTTTGAAAAAAGGCATTATATTTTTGTGCATTTTATGATAAGAAACGGTTAGTTTCTTATTCAACGGCCAACAGATTCAAGCTCAAAAGCTCATGATTCGGGGAACCAACAAACCAAACAGTAGCAATTTGCTTAATATTTTTCTTGTTATTCATTAATGAACTGATAAGGCCTATTTATAGGCTACATTACTTGGAAGATAAGAAAATAATACTACTCCTAACAAATATAAACTCTCAACAAAATAAATATTTTAAATATAATAAAATACCTAATAACTATAATCTCTAGTAATAAAGAATTTACGCATATCCAATGCCTTGAACTCTTTGAATGCAGATTCCTAATAAGCATGATTTTCGTCTAAACTTTGGTGCAAATTGACCAATAATAGTTTCGGATCATCATTTCTAAAACGTTTTAATAAAGCAAAACAAAATTTTTTCCAAGACCCTGAAATATAATCTTGTATCCATTTATACTATTTAAATGGCTCACCAATAAGATGATCACTTGTAATCCTCACAAAGTCTTCCGACAAAATTTTATGGGACTTAAAAATTAATTGTGCTTGAAATAGCCAACCAGAATTTCTGCCATCGAATCGGTGACATAATAACTTTTTGCTAGTTTCTTGGTACATATACACCGCCTAGGAATTGGATGGACTGCTGGGCTAAACGGGTTTTGATATATGCTGGCTACGGATGTAACTAAGGGACAAGATAACAATCCAAGACACGTATTCTTTTATAATAGTGCAAGACCGTATGAGTTAAAAACTAGTAATATGCTTGTTGATTTGAAAGATAACACGTATCAGACGATGAAAATAATAAATAATACTTTGATGAAGTTGGTTGGTTGATGGAGGAAAATATGGAGGGGTAAACTTATGATCAATGCAACTAAAGTAACTAGGGTTTGAACTTTGAATGGACCAAGTGGATGCAGTAGAAACAGGGAGATCGAAGAGCAGTATAACAGTGTAACTAAGCCAAAACAAACAACACACCAAAGAAATTGCCACTCGTGAGATTGAAAAGATGAAGTTGTTGACCAGATAATCTAGGCACCCAAAACGTCGACGGTGGATAAATATTCCCTGGCAAAGACTCTGCAATATATTCCCACGACAATGATTTATTTTTATAGATAAAAGATGGAACAATAACAGTGGTTGTGGATGAAGATATAGTAACTGATGGCGATGGAGACAATAGTAGTCACAGATGTTGGATAGGAACGAACTTACTCTTATACAAATTGATAAAAAACGGTTAATTTCTTATTTAACGGTCAGCAGATTCAAACTTAAAAGCATATGATTCGAAGAACCAATAAACCAAATAATAGTAATTTACTTAATATTTTTTTTGTTATTCATTACTAAATGATTATAAACTACATTACTTAGAAAATAAAAAAATAAAATTACTCATAACAAATATAAACTCTCAACAAAATAAATATTTTAAATATAATAAAATACCTAATAATTATAATCTTTAATAATAAAAAATCTACGCCTATCCAATGCCTTGTGCCTTCAATGGATTTGTATAGTCATCGCGTCCTACACTTACTAGCCAGGACAGCTTCCATAATCTTAAGAGATTTAAACAGTATAAAAAATCATATATACCATATATATTTGAATGACGTATCGAGTCAATACCGGTGATATGATCCATAAGACATGGTATTATCATTTTATCATGTGTCCCGATTCAACTATATACTGCTCGTATTATTCTCTACTTCACAAAGGTGGTCAGGGGCCTGATACAAACAGCAGCCCAAAAAAACGTAAGTTCTAGTGTAGCAACCACTAGGCCTCATTTTATATGTGCTGATTAGGTTAATAATCGTTAGAAAAATAAAGGTTAAAGTTAACATCCACTTCAGTCATCTCGTCAGAGAAACACCATATTATACCATATCACCTTTTTGACTGACCCCTTCTCATCAACGAAATTAGGACTAATCGTAGCAACCTTGAAGCCACCTTAAAGGCGTATATAAATCTTTCATTCCTTTCATTCTCCTTCGGTATTCTCAATTTCCATTCTCTCTATCTCACTCTCTCATCAGCAAGAGTAGAACAATGGGTAGTCTTCCAACTGAAAACATAGAAAGCATGTCATTATTTCTCAAAATCCACTTGATCCAGATGAATTCAGAAGGCAAGGTCACATGATTATTGATTTCCTTGCTAATTATTACGAAAATGTTGAGAAATACCCAGTCAGAAGCCAAGTAGAACCCGGTTACTTACGCCAACGACTGCCTGAATCAGCTCCATACAACTCCGAATCCATTGAAACCATTCTTCAAGGTGTCACAAATGATATCATCCCTGGTCTTACTCACTGGCAGAGTCCAACTTACTTTGCTTATTTTCCTTCCAGTGGTTCCATTGCTGGTTTCCTTGGGGAAATGCTTAGTACTGGATTTAATGTTGTCGGCTTCAATTGGATGTCCTCGCCAGCTGCAATTGAGTTAGAAAGCATTGTTATGAATTGGCTTGGTCAAATGCTTAAACTTCCGAAATCATTTCTCTTCTCATCAGATGGAAGTTCAGGAGGAGGAGGAGTTCTACAAGGGACTACTTGTGAGGCCATTTTATGTACACTCACTGCAGCAAGAGATAAAACGTTGAACAAAATCGGTAGAGAAAATATCAATAAGCTAGTTGTTTATGCATCTGATCAAACCCACTGTGCACTACAGAAAGCTGCTCAAATTGCCGGCATAAATCCAAAGAACTTCCGTGCTATCGCAACGTCCAAGGCTACAAACTTTGGGCTCTCTCCAAATTCGCTTCAATCAACAATTCATGCTGACATCGAATCCGTGTTGGTTCCATTATTTCTATGTGCTACAGTCGGAACAACTTCTTCGACGGCCGTAGATCCCATAGGCCCACTTTGTGAGGTGGCAAAAATGTATGGTATTTGGGTTTGAAAGAACTTTGAAAGTTCTCAGAGAAAGCAGAATGAAGAATACTGTTAAAGGAGAAAGCTTTATTGATGTAAAAACTTACACTGTCAGATGTCAGATACATGGCTTATAAAGTGTATTAACATACACCACAGTAGGTTATCCTACACTCATATCACAATGGCACACACTATACCCACACATGTGGTTAATGTACACTACTTGTTTCTAACATTCCCCTTCAAGCTCTGTGGCTGCAAGATACATGAGCTTGGACAATAGAAAACGAAAAGTAGTAGTGCATAATCCCTTAGTGAAAACATCTGCAAGCTGCTGGCTGGTTGGAACATAGACTATCCTCAATAACTCTTGAGAAACTAATTCTCTAACAAAATGATAATCCACCTCTATATGTTTTGTTCTAGCATGGAATACTGGATTGTAGGCTAGACTTGATGCACTTTGATTGTCACAATAGAGGACCATTGATTGACTTAGTGTTAGATGTAGCTCCCTTAATAAGTATGAAATCCACAGCAACTCAGATGATGCAACAGCTAATGATTTATACTCTGCCTCTGCTGAACTGCGTGAAATTGTGGGTTGCTTCTTTGATGACCAAGAGACTAAAGAGTTTCCAAGAAATACTGCATACCCACTTGTTGAACGTCTGGTATCTGGACATCCTGCCCAATCTGAGTCTGAATATGCACTGACCATTCTAATATCTCCAGCAGTTAGTGTAATTCCAGAACCAATGGTTCCTATCAAATACCTCAGTATTCTTTTCACTAACTGTAAATGCAAGTCAGAAGGTGTATGCATGAACTGTGACACATAGTTCACTGCATAGTTAATATCTGGTCTTGTCATAGTAAGATATTGTAATCCCCCTACCAAACTTTTGTAAAGAGTTGGGGACACCAATGTTGTACCCCCATAAAATGACAACCTTGGACCAGATGCAACAGGAGTTGTGCAAGACTTGCAATCCAACATCTCAGCTTTTTCTAGTAGTTCAACAGTATACTTCTGTTGGGTGAGAAGTAGTGTACCTGTCTGTCTTGCTCTACTGCATTCAATGCCCAAAAAGAAAGAAAGTGGCCCTAAGCCCTTCATGCAAAACTCATGGCTCAGTACAGTTATAAACTCATGGACTGAAGTATCTGAGGATCCTGTAAGTATTATATCATCTATGTAGAGTAACAATATCATCATCTCTGAAACTGTTCTATAGATGAACATTGAGTTATCACATGTAGACATGACAAATCCCTTATCCAGTAAAAAACTGCTGAACCTTGTAAACCAAGCTCTTGGAGCTTGTTTTAGGCCATATAGAGACTTCTTAAGATGACACACATGTGTTGGATGATTAGCACACACATATCCATGTGGTTGTTCCATGTACACATCCTCATCCAGAAAGCCATGTAGAAAGGCATTAGAGACATCCAATTGTTGTAACATCCATTTGCTGCTCAAAGCTATAGTTAGTACACACCTTATAGTTGTAGGTTTCACCACTGGACTAAAGGTCTCTGCATAATCCACTCCATCTTGCTGTAAATACCTTTTTGCAACAAGTCTAGACTTGTATCTCTCTACTGTTCCATCATACTTCAGTTTTACTTTGTTGACCCATCTGCATCCAAGTACATTCATCCCTTCTACATATGGTATTAGTGTCCAAGTCTAGTTATCCATCAAAGCTTTATATTCTTTATCCATAGAAAGTACCTATGTAGGATCTTTACTGGCTTGTTTGAATGTTTTGGCTCCATTAGTGTTTGTAACACAAATAAGAATGCACTAGAAATTGAGTGATGTGTTGAGCAATGTGCTACAAAATCAGATGGCAATGCTTTCTGTTTGTATATTCCATTTCTTGATCTTGTTTGCATTCTTGAAATATGTGGTTCTTCTGCATTCACTGGGTCTGTCTCAGGTACTAGAGTTGGAGGGTCTTGAAAAATAGTTGTTGATGGTTGAGCAATGGGCAGATTAACAGAGATAGTTAATGAATCACATGAACTGTCTTGAGATTGAATATGTTCATTTGAAAAAGTCTGTGTATGTGTAGAATCAGCAAAAGGGAAGCTTTCTTCATTAAAGGTCACATGTCTAGAAACAAAAACCTTCTTTGTTGCACTGTCATAACATTTATAACCTCTATATAATGAGTTGTAACCCAAGAAGGTGCATCTAACAGATTTTGGAGATAATTTGTCCTGTCTAAAAGAAGACATATTTGGGTAGCAGCTACAACCAAATATCTTGAACAAGCTATAATCTGGAACTTCATTATACAACATCACAAAAGGTATTTTGTATCCCAAGACTTTGGATGGAAGTCTGTTTATAATGAATGTGGATGTAAGGTAACTGTCATACCAGAAAGATTTTGGAACTGCAGCTTGGAATGAAAGAGTATTTCCAACCTCAATAATATGTCTAATCTTCCTCTCTGCAATACCATTCTGTTGGGGTGTTATACCACATTGTTCTAGAAAACTTCTAAAATCACCTTTGACCAACTCATATGCACCATCACACTGGAACAAACAATTGCAGTAGATAAAAGCTTCTCATTATGTAGTTTGAAGTATTTAAAACAGTTAAGTGCTTCATCCCTTGTTGACAGTGGATATATCCAGTGATACCTACTGTAATCATCCACAAAAAGAATGAAATACCTAAAGCCTTCTAAAGATGTAACTGGTGCTGGACCCCAAATATCACAATGTATAAGATGTAACGGAGTAACAGATACTCTTTTTGATGAGTAGAAAGGCAATTTTGTATGTTTTCCTAATTGGCACTCATGACAGAATGTAGCTAAGTTATGATCTGTAAACTGTATGGATGGTATGACTGACAATTTCTTTAAAATCAAAGGAGATGGATGTCCTAACCTTTTGTGCCACATTAAAGGAGAAGCAAGAATTGAAGTAAAAGCTTTAGTTGGAGGTAGAGCTGTCTAGA
The DNA here is from genome assembly GCA_023531435.1 of Papaver californicum. Lineage (NCBI taxonomy): Eukaryota > Viridiplantae > Streptophyta > Magnoliopsida > Ranunculales > Papaveraceae > Papaver > Papaver californicum. The sequence goes on along the minus strand of JAJJMC010027464.1, from coordinate 8,498,775 downwards.
TTGGATATAGTTTATTGCAAATTGTACCTTCTGCAACTACTTCATCATTTGCTAAATCTTTAATATTGTATCCCCATGGAAACATGTTGAAAGATACATTGTTATCCTCACAGAATTGTGAGACACATATCAGATTCTGTGTCAGTAGTGGTACCAACAGAACATATTTAAGAATGAATTCTGAATTTTCCAGTGTTAACACTGCTTCACCTATTGCAGAAATTTGAAGATATTTTCCATTCCCAATCATCACCTTATTAGCACCTGAATAGGGCTTGCAATCATGTAATAGAGCAGTATTACTAGTTATATGTGCAGTAGCACCAGAATCTGGTGTCCATTTAGCATCCAGAGTTGAAATCAATTTTTGTTGTTCTTCACCAGAACAAGTGTAAAATGCTTGATGTTGTTTCATCTTAGAGGAATAAGAATTTGATTTTGAGTTTGTTGTTGGTGGAGTATAGCGCCAATGGCACCTGTTGGCTGTATGGCCTAGTCTCTTGCATATTTGACACTCAGCTTCAGTAAAGTCAGTAGGAGTCTTGTTCTGTAGATTTCTTGAATTGTTTTGTTGATTCTTGTGATAATATTGTGTTTTCTTTGAAAAGAAAGCAGTGTTTGTGGTAGAATTAAACAGAGAAGAAGTTTCTTGTTCTTGAGATTTAAGCCACTGTTCATGATGTACCAATCTTGGCCTCAATTCACCAAATGTATATTGTTTCTCCCTATTATGAGATGAAACCACAAACTGATCATAACATCTATTGAGTCCATTCAAAGCATACATGACAATATCTTCATCTGATAGTTTCTCATTAATAGCAGCAAGATTGTCTGTAATCTCTTTAATCTGACACAAATAATCAAGAATTGAAAGATTACCTTGTTTAATAGATTGTATTTGTCCTCTAAGCATAGATTTTCTTGTAAAAAACTGTAGATTAAATTCAGATCTGAGATAATCCCAGTACTCTCTTGATGTAGATAATCCAAGAACTCCTGAAGAAATTGACTGAGTGAATGTTGCATTGAGACAAGACATGACAAATCTATCCATAGCTAGCCATAATACATATTCAGGATTTGATTGGAGTTGATTGTTAACAAGAATTGTTGAAGAAGGTATTGAATATGATCCATCAACAAACCTCATTAGATTTGTGCTCATAAGTATAGATTCAAATTGGTGTTTCCACAGTAGATAATTGGTTGAATCTAGCTTTAATGAAACAAAGTTACAGATGTTTTGGAATGGTAATTGAATCTGTTGTTGTTGATATTGGTCTGTAGTATTTGTTGATTGAAAATTTGTAGAAGTAGATGCATTCGTGTTCTCCATTGTAGCTGTTTTGAAGAAGTATTGGTAATGTGAAGGTTTGATAGGATTGTTAAGTGTTTCTAGAGTTAATCCGAAGCTTTAGTAGAATTTCTTGAAGAATTTTGGATCAAGAGTTCACTCGTGGGAGAAAAAGCTCTGATACCATAAAAGAACTTTGAAAGTTCTCAGAGAAAGCAGAATGAAGAATACTGTTAAAGGAAGAAAGCTTTATTGATGTAAAAACTTACACTGTCAGATGTCACATACATGGCTTATAAAGTGTATTAACATACACCACAGTAGGTTATCCTACACTCATATCACAATGGCACACACTACACCCACACATGTGGTTAATGTACACTACTTGTTTCTAACAGGGTTCACGTAGATGCGGCATATGCCGGAAGTGCTTGTATCTGGCTAGAATTCAGGCACTTCATTGATGGTGTGGAGGCTGCAAATTCATTTAGTCTAAATGCACACAAGTGGTTCTTCACTACTTTGGATTGTTGTTATCTATGGGTTAAAGACTCTGATTCCCTTGTTAAGGCTTTATCAACACATCTAGAGTATTTGAAGAACAAAGCAACTGAATCAAAACAAGTTATCGATTACAAAGATTGGCAAATAGCTATTAGCAGAAGATTTCGATCCATGAAACTTTGGTTAGTACTTCGCAGCTATGGAGTAGCCAATTTAAGAACGTTCCTTAGGAGTCATGTGAAAATGGCAAAGCATTTCCAAGGGCTCATTGGTAAGGATAACAGGTTTCAAATAGTGGTTCCTAGGACCTTTGCCACGGTATGTTTTCGCATTAAACCAACTGCAGTTTTCAAGCATCAAATAGTTGATAATGATTACATTGATGCCCAAACAAATGAGATAAATGCAAAACTGCTCGAGTCAATCAATGCCTCCGGCCGTGTATGTATGACTCATGCTGTTGTAGGAGGGGTATACATGATTCGGTTTGCTATCGGGGCAACCCTGACAGAGGAATGACACGTGACTGGGGCGTGGAAGGTGGTACAAGAGCATACAGAAGCCATTCTTGGACCATTGGATAGTAACATTTGTTAGTTACGAAATTGTGGATTTGAGGTATAGAATGTAAGTGAAGTAGATTCTCTTGCATTTTCACCGCAATTTGTTTATTAATTATTTTTATCTAATATTCAGTTTCCAAACTTGTAAAACTTGAGAAGAAATTATCACATTTCAATTCAATTCAATATGTTCCTTGGCAGTTCACAGTCAATTGTTTATAGAAAAAAAAAACAATCACACTCGACTATATTTCAGCAATTCGGGATTTTTAATCCCCCGTGTACATTAAAGATGTTTATTAAAATTCAAATCCTGTTAAGGCAAATCCCAAATGGGCATGGGGTGTATTTCTTAAGAGATGAGCTAAGCGTTATTGTAGTAATAAACACATGAAACTGTATGGAACTTGAAACTTTGACAAACAGATACACCAGTTATGTGGTCTGCACAACCAGTTTATATCAATCAATCTATTCTGATAAAACAAATATCCACACCAAAAAACATGGATTGTATTTGCAGCTCGTATCAGTTCTGTCGCATCAATCTCCCAAATACTCGTGAAAGATTTCTTCTACTAATTCAGCACCATTTTCAGGGAGCTGCTATTTTGCTTCTTTATCTTCAGATATAACATCAGTTGTCGTGGTGGTGGTACTGGCAGCTGGAGCTGGAGCTGGAGGAATAACACTGACAGTTTCAGTAGTGAAGGCAGGGGGGCCAGAATCCACCAAACTTGCTGCAACAGCAGCTGGAGCAGGAGGAGGAATTACATTGACATTTTCAGCAGTGAAGGCAGGGGGAGCAGAATCCATCAAACTTGCTGCAATGGCAGCTTGCAGATCATCATTTTCCATGTCTGAGAGGCTTCCTTCTTCCCTAAAAGGTTGATAAGAATCAGCAATGGGCTGAGTTGGAGTCCTCGTTGTGTGAGTTCCAGACTGGGTAGTATTGCAGGATTTAGTGATCCTCTGGGCATCTTCTGGCGTGAGCCACTGTCCAAAACCGCTAGCCTCTGAAGTTGAGATTGAGCAGTCTTTCGGGAAGCTCCCTCTGACAAGGAATATACTCCAACCAGATCCTTTGAGACTGTCGAGGTAAGCTGAGAGATAGAACCTAGAGAGATGCTCTGGAGCAGCATAAAGACTATTGAAGTTATACCACTCTCCGTTTACTTTCCTGATGGAGAACCAATGGTCCTGCAAGTGACAGATAAAGGCATTTTCCAGTTCTGGATCAACTTGTGCTGGCTCTGCAACTGGGCAGTCTAGGGGAATGACTTGCAAATCCCACACCTCCAGTGCCTTCTGTAAAACCTGCAAGCAAGAACAAACAAACCTATAAGACATATGGTCGTGGAGGAGGAATAGAAAAGGAAGAATGATGCTACAGACCAGTTGTACATAAGAAGGATTCTGATTATACAATAAGCAGGAGAGATTATTGCTTCGTAGACATTCACGAAACAACTATTCGGCTGACTAGCTTGCGCCAACTGAACATAAAAGAAAAACAAAAAGCCATATACATAGTTTCTACGAGGAAGCCACATCAGACATGGGAAAATACAAGCTTATATTCATCATATCTATTTTGAATAGTTTGGTTTCTCCTACTATTAGTAAATAGGCTGCTACTCATCTTAAGAATTAATTCACAAAGTAAACCTCCGAATGAATATCCACCTCAGTTCAAATAAATGACAAAAGCAAGGTCAGATGCATTTTTTCCTAAAAAAAACTGCAGCCGAGGTAGACCCACTACTAATCATTTTATTCTATTTAGGTAGCTTCAAGAGTCTCCTAATCCTACAAAATTCTCATATTGCAAATTCTATAAGAAACCAATGAACCCCCGAATTAATCCTTGGTAGGTGCAAATTGCAAGGAGAACTTAAAATTCGTCAATGTGGTGAACAAATGTTAAAATAATTGATACAGTTGGTACAAAACATTAAAGAACATGAATCAAGAAATGCTCTTAAAACTTCTCTTAAATAAACATAAACACGCATAGCATGATATATTAAACAATATCATCTTATTTACATGCACTCTAGATTATAAGTGATTCGGTATAAGTAGTTTGACGACTAAAACCAGCAAGTATAGAAATTTAACATTACCACCATTTAGATAAGAAATGTTTGGCTAAGTAGCCTACTCACACAAATACAGAGCAATACTTCAACGAAGAAAGCATTTATACAAGGGTTGGATTTTAGTTCATTACCTTAGCAATCTATAGGCTGAAATTTATGATAAATTCATAATGGCTTCTGATAAGGAGAGGGTGAATCTTGAGTGACAAAGATACACAGGTAAAAAAATACAAGTCCACTTATTAGCATTTAAAGGATAATCATATAACCTTAGTAACACGAAGCCAGGAGATCTATTGCGCGTAATATGGTATTGACGAAGAACCCGCTCGCAATTATTACAACTATAATACAAGTTTTCATTATTATTATTATCGAGGGTCTTCAATCCTAAATCACATTAGACCACAGTTCCTTAATTCTAATAATTGATCAAATTAATAAATTTCCTAAATAGAGACTTACAAAACTACATGAGTGCACAACCATCAGCGGAAACACAAACATACTTGACAACAACTACTCAAAAGTAAACCTTTTTATCGTAACCCTAGTACCCTAGATTAAACTTACTCTACAGGGATTCTATTAGTACAATAACTATATCAAACCTATTGAATCTAAGTTAAAACATATCTAAACCTACTGAATCTTGATTAACCCTGATTCAATTTCAAATCTTTTGAATTAATTACCTTCATTATCTAACCCTAATTTGATTCTACAGAAGCCCCAATCTTAATTAATAAAAGAATTCGAAAAAAAAAATCTTGGATTAAAAGAGAGGATACCTGAATACTAAAGTCACCATCCATTGAAACATTATGAGATTCTTCAGAATCAAATCTAAGGAAATCATCAGTAACTGATTCACCTTCAAGCATCATCTGTCTTTCTTTGGAATCAAGATCAGAAGCAAGTGCAGCTAAATCAAATTCAGAAAAGTATGGTCCTTGTAATACTGTGTTTACACAATGTACTGCACATAGTTTTGATTCTTGTACTTCATGATATAACATACCTCCATTACTACTTCCTCCGCCTACTTCCATCTCTCAAAATCAAAACCCTAGAAAAATTATATCTTTCAAAGAAACCCTAGAAAATTTCCCCCTTTTCTTTCTTTCTCTCTAAATTGGTACAGACTTTTGAACGAATTTTAGATTATCCTGTTTTTCTTCCTTTTCGGGATACAAAATGAAGAAGTCGGTTTCGAGTGTTCGACTTTGATTTTATCTTTGATTATTCTTTGGTTACGTGGAGGTTTAATAAAACAAGTGTAAAGTAACATCCTACACGTGTAAAATGGACTGAGCCCATCTAGATAAACTGTCTTAATGGATAACACCAAAATTATTCCTGCGGTTACTACGTGGTCGGGCCACATGACACGTTTTAGAAAATAGAAATTTTTTCTTTCAAACAGTTTTATTATGTAACTATTTATCTTTATTTGTTGTTAATTTTCTACTTTTTCTCAAAAAGTAATGCATTTAACGGAATTTATAGGAGATAACTTTTTAAATTAAATAAATGTTAAAAAACAAAGATGGACCACATATAAAATATATGTGGCCCGACCACATTTTAGACGGAGGGATCGCTCATTCATAAAAAGTGGACCTGTTCGTCAGGATTTTGGAGCCTATTTTTATGAACGTGCAGTTTTGGTGTTATTCATTTAGACAGTTCATCTAGACTTTTTGATACGGATAGCCAATCATTTGTTTAGTTTTGTACACTCGACCAATCAAATCAAAATCAATTGTTGGTGAATTTTTTTTAGCAATGGTGGTCCCATGGATAAATTTTTAATGAAAGACGTTTTTTCATGGGTATATAGAACAAATGATATGTTGACATATATTCGTCCACTTAATTGATCTCAACAAATTATGTGTCCATTTATTTAGATACCATTTTAGGATAGATTTAAAAAAATAATAACTTATATAAGAGATTTCATTTTTAAATTCTTAAAAGCCTTGTTCAGAGTTCTTAGAAAGCCTTCTCACAACTATCTCTTGTTCCTCTCGTCCATCACGCTTCCATAAAGAGAACCATATCATGCATTTCTTACAGGCTAATTCACATGACTTGATCATAAAACTTCAAAGGTTGTACGACATATTACCTACCTTGTACACTAAACTTTTTGGCATTGAAGCTAAGTCTCTAGTTTTGGCTTGGTCTGCGGCGGCACGACATAGAGTCCACATCAACCTAGCAAGTACTGTGTGTAACTGGGACTCTATTTTTGTGAAAAAAAAATTTTCTTTTCTTTTTTGGATTATGCTACCTCCGGTAGTATAATTCTTTTGTACATTCTCTTTTTAATAAATTCTTTCTCTTCTGATAAAAAAACCCTTCCCTGCCCAAGCTTATTGGAGTTACTAATTTTTTTTTGTAACAATAGCTAGTGTCTTAAAATCGATTTATCTAAGTTCTGTGTTTTCTTCAATTAACATCTCTGAATCTGAAGGTTCTATTCCATAATTATATTCGTCATCTAAATAGACTAATTAATGATCTTCTAATGTTTTTCTTCTTTTTCTTTTTCTGTATCTCCTCTTTCTTTCCCACTCTACACTCTTTCTCATGCCTCTCTTCATTTGCACACAGAATTTTGCGATCAAATATTTTCAAACGAGCTACACAAATTGGGGTTTGCGTTTCATGCAGAAAAACACCATCAAAAGAAGTTACATACAACGAAGTAAACTAGTAGTAATATAGTGTAGTATACCTATCAAATAGAGGAAATCGAAATATATGAAACCACTCTGATCACCAATCCATCTCAAACAAGAATGAATTTGTTTTTTCGTAAAAATCCAACAACAATATAAGGTAGACACTGGTTAAAAGCATTCCTATAAGAATTGAAGTTATAACAATTATCTCCACATCCTATTCCCTATATGCATAAAGTCGATACGGTCTATATCGTCGTACATTAGCACAAGATAAAGGTGAAAATTAAAACAAAAAATAATTATTAACAGGGAGAAGTGGTGTTTTTTTTAATCCATCCCAAAATCGGTTTTTCCTTTAATAAAAATAGTTTTCCCCCTAACAATCATCAAATATATACATAGAGAAACCCACCGCCCTGTGTAGTTTCTCTTCCTTGAACCATTAATATGCATAAATTATACAACCATTATACTCTTGTCATCAATCATGAAAATAATATATGTGAAGTTTAGTTAAATAACTTAAAAGAAATAGTGAAAAATAATATAAAAGGAAAGATCGACAAGTTTGAAGAGTATCCCATAGACCACAGTAGTAGCGAAGAAAACATACTAGTGCAAAAACAGAAGAGAGTAGAATGAAGAAGGTGTAAAGTGTAAACTAGAATGCAACTAGCAGTATTTTCTTTTTTGAAGTATGAACTAGCAGTATTTGCTATAAATGATAAGATTTATTTTCAGAAAAATAAATAAATAATAAGATTCGATAGTTTGTTATACCCGTAAATTCGGACGTAATTTGACTCATTTATCTATAAAAAAAGAAAAAGTAATTAATTGGACGATCGAAGGGAATTCTTTTATATGTTATATTTATAATGGGAGCTAAAATGTAGTCGTCTTATAGCAACTATCTCAATCTCGTTTTTCTTAAAATATTTCCAAATCTAAACCATATTTTTTAAAATTAAAACTAAAATAATAAAATTAAATACATAACTTATTGTTTAACTTTAAAATTTCGCTCAAACTTGGTGTAGTTTAAAATATATTATGAAAAAGAAGAGTTTCACATTGTTGCAAAAAGTCCTGAAATGGTTGCAAAAAGCTTTGAGTAATGGTGAGACGTGAAAAGACGCCATATGTACTGAGAATATTCGGGAGACGTGGTACAAGCACGGGAAAAGTCAGAATAACCATTTAAATTTTTTGATTTTCTAATTCCTTCAAATCTAACTCAAATTTTCTTAAATTGGAGTCAAAATCTTTCAATTGCACTATAAACTAACTGTAATTTACTCATAATTGATTACAATAGTTTTAAATGACCAATGAATTTGAAGAAATTAAAAAATAGTTACAAAAAGTCTAATCTTCGATCGGACCCCCCACTGTTGCATGATCATCTAGTTTAGATGTAACCATAAATGAGAATGGGTAGATTTTGTTACAAGGGTTAAATTTGGAAGACTAAATATAAGAAAAATCCAAAATATCCCTATATTTTATTGGACGACCGAAGGGAGTCCTTCTATATATTCGCAATGGAAGCTAAAATGTAGTCACCTTATAGCAACTATTTCAATGTCGTTTTTCTTAAAATATCTCAAAATCTAAACAACATTTTCTTAAATTAAAGCGAAAATAATAAAATTAAATACATAACTTATTTTTAGCTTTAAAATTTAATCAAACTTGGTGTAGTTTAAAAGATATTATGAAAAAAAAAAAGTTCGACATAGTTGCAAAAAATCCTGAAATGGTTGCAAAAAACTTTTAGTAACGATTTTGATTTCTTGATTTTCTAATTCCTTCAAATCTAACTAAAATTTGTTTAAATTGGAGCCAATATCTTTAAATTGCATTATAAACTAACTGTAATTTACTCATAATTGATTATAATAGTTTTAAATGACCAATAGATTTGAAGAAATTAAAAAATAGTTGCAAAAAGTCCAATCTTCTGTCGGACCCTCCCACCGTTGCACGGTCATCTAGTCTTAAAGACATTATTATCCAAAATATTGGTAAACAATCATTTTAAATATATTCATGTGTAAACACTAACTAGAAGAATGTAATATGGGTAATCGTCCAATTTTTATTTTGGGGGCAGTGTATACAATGTAGATTTCAATCTTAGTTGTAAATTTGATCTATGTGATAGTCCAATTCCATATTATGAAGTTATCTATTTAAAGAATATATATTTGACGATGGGGTTTGAAGCATGGATTATCATCGAATTAAATTTTGTGCATAACCTTTTCAAAGAGTGGTAAATTGAATGATTCGAAATTGTCCAAAATAATTTCACCAAACTCCCTACTTACACACTTATTTTTATGGGTCATATAACATCGATAAATTTTTTATGGGGTTTTTTTAATGGGTGTTTGGGGGACAAATAATATACTAACATGTGTCTGCCTACTTAATTTATTCTAAAAAGATAAAATATAACCAATTAAGATAACTAATTTTTTCTCCAGAATACACATCTTTGATATTTTTAAAAACATAATTTGTTGAGATCAATTAAGTGGACGAACACATATCAACATATCATTTGTCCCCTATGTACCCATCAAAAAATACCCCCATAAAAAATCTATCCTCTGTTTAGTAATTATTAAAAAAATTAAATAAAATTAAATAACTAAAAAAATTTACCATTATACCCTTAATTTTACCGATAGTTACATAATAACTTGATTACTAACATTCATTTGTTTCACAAAGATGGCCACAAAGCTACCAATTTTTTCTAAATCGAAATATTACAACATCTACTGAATCTACTGGTGCTGCGGTTCCACTGTTAGGATCAACTGCACCAGATGTCCCTACAACTATACGAGTAGTACAAGGATTTCTGAAGTAGTATATCAATTTGCTTTAATCCATGCCTAACTGCCCAAATCCCAGTGTGGACATAGAAATAGAATTATAGTAGCTAGTGATGATAGTGATGATAGTGGGCATCGAGCATCGAGCATATTAGCGTGTGTATGGAAAAAGATCAAAATCAGTGTTGGCCTTCGCAGCAGGCTTGGCTTTAGCGACAGGTTTGGATTTAGATGCAACAAGCTTATTCTTCTGAGCAAGGGCAGCCGCAGTGGTTTTCTTGGGAGCCGGCTTAGAAGCAGCGGGAGTTGATCTAGTACTGGGAAGCTTATATAAACCATTAACTTTGACAGGTTTTTCATCATCGACTAACTTCTTGATTTGATTGAGAATAAACTTCTTGTAATTTGACGGAAGATGTTGAATGTGTTTTTCTTCAATGAACTTAGTAATAGCATGTTGACTTGATCCATTCCTGTCTATCAATGAAATAATTGCTTCGCTCACCACCAAAAGTAACCACAAAAAATAAAGAAACGGATCAGATCAAAACCCTAATTTAATGGAAGATACATTAAATTAGGTCAGATCAAAACATATTTCATCTCATCTTACGGGATTCGTGGGGGTGGGTTTTGATTTAAGAATGGAAGGAGAAATGAAGAGGGAATTGAGGGTTGCAGAGTCGGTTTTGATTGAATGTTTTTATTATGTTTTAAATGTTTCTGATTTGATTTTTTTTTTTCCTGAAGCATTCTTATTTGATTTTATGTTTGATGTGTTTCATTGGGTTTACACAGTGGTGAAGGCTAAAGAAGACGAGGTAGAAAGTTAATTAGATTAAGTGGATTTCTTGAATCATGACGGTAGGATTAATGGTTACATCACAACCGTTAGATATTAGGTCCACATCAGGGATATATTTATAAATCCATAAAATTTATTTTATAAAATTAGTTAAAATTTAGTCAATAATAGTGAAAGCGGATCAACGTCAATTCAAGGTATCAAATCCTAAGTTGGACACAAGTTAGACCAAACATTAAAATTAGACAAAACATAAGTATCAAACGTCATATTAACCCTCAAATTTAACATAAACATACATGACTCTATTAGCTATAACATATAAGAAATTTACAGCAAACCAACGGCTGAAATAAAAGATATTGATTTTACAAGATTATCATAAAAACTAGGCAAATTATGTCATGTTACCAAAACATTCATAGTTAATTCACAATAATCTGAAATTGAACAAATTCAAAGCAAACTGAAATACAAGGCACAATTCTACAACTTTTGTCAAGTCCAAAAATTATTTTAATATCATAAAGATTGCCAAGAAACAGTCAAGAAAGTCATGAAGCAAAACTATCCATAATTTCAAAGAGTATCATATAAATTAAAACAAATATTCAACGGTAAATATGCAGTGAATTATTCTTAAATTTTCACCAAAGACAGCTAAGCATGTTATCGATCAACAAAAGAAAGTTTTCATCGATCAGAGACATAGATTTATGTAAATAAATTATTAAACCCTAATAATACAAAATCATATGAAATAAACACTCAAAGAGAAAGGGATTTCGTATTCTACCTTAATTCTATTGATCCTCTATTGATTTTTCCTAATTGATCTTTATCCTTAAGAACCCTAGCTCCATCTCATTCTCATTTTTTCCAGTTTATAACTCTTGAAATTCTTGTTCTCCCTATTTCTTTTATAAACTATATACACTAATGCCAATTCTAATACCACTCCTACTACTAATAATAACACAACATATTTATTGTTTTCCTTAATAGTTTTATTTGACTTTTTATTTTCTCTTAATTTTATTCAAAATCACAATTATAATTCGGTAAAAATTTCCACCCAGTGGTCATATACTGCTACTAGGTGATGTAATTTTAGAAAGTTGTAAATAAAGGTTCGATTCTCGAACTTGTGAAGGTAATGATTTTAGAAAATATTGGACTTAACCTAAACTAATAAAAATCAGGAAAATACACTAGAGATGATTTTTAGAAAATATGAAAAATACCAGGAATCAGGAATCAGGTAATTCTAACAATCTATGTGAT
>JAJJMC010027464.1:8458543-8476672 GCA_023531435.1 Papaver californicum | reverse complement strand
TTTAAGAAACCCATCTCCATGTCTTTCTAATTAATTTGTAACTAGGGCTTAATGTTGAAACCACTTACAGTTTTAGATCAATTGAATTAAATATTTGATACAGACCATTATGATTTAAATAGATTAAATTCATGACTTTAAACAATTGTATTGTCGTTTATGGTGCATGCTTGGCCTATGGTTTTGATGTTCCATGTTTCTGGTACACAGTTGTTATTCAAAAAATATATTTGTCTACTTATTTGATATTCCATGCTTAGGTTAAATCTTTTGATGGAGTATACTTAAAATAGCCAAGTATTATTTGTAGACCTTTAATTGGTTTCGTACAATTTTCTCGCTAGCGCAATTTTATGGTGTATGCTTGAGACTAGGGCTTTTTGATGCATCATGTTTAGGGCGTCCCAACAATATTTGCGACTCTAAATATTCATGAATTAAATAGTGGTGGATACTAAAAAACTCTGGTTACCGACTCTCTACTCGGTCACATTTTATTAGTTTAGTTAGTTTATTATTTTATTTATCAATCTAAAAATCACAAAAATATTCCTTTTGGTTAGTTGATCAAAGATATTAATCGCAGTATTTCCCGGCTCTCTGTGGGTTCGACCCGTTCTTGCCGATGTCTACTAGTTAGACGCCGTGCGATTGCGGTTATTATATTGGATAATCCCAAATCACATCACCCAGCACTGAAACCTCGTTTAATTAGTGGCTGACAAGATTAATGGGAGATGATAAATAACAAAATATGGTCATTTTAAAGTAAAATCAATAATCTTTTAACCTAATAATTTTTATAATAAAAAATTACCCTTTTTTATTCAAGATTTTAGGGATAATCTTATTTAATTATTATGGGTTAATTATTCCTTATTACCTATTAAGATTTTATTTTTTTTGCTTTGATTTTATTTTACTCACATTTTCATGAAAAGTCGTCAAACAACTGAATAACGACCATGGCGATATTTTCATTAAGTCAATAATGTTGAATATTGTCATGAAAAGTTATCATGGTCTGTAAATTTGTACCATGAATTGTTGATAAATTTGAACCGTGACGATTTTTCATGGTTAATTTCATAACACATATTGGTATTAAAATTTAAAAGAGTCGTTATTTCATATGCCCATTCTTGTGTTAAAATTGGTAAGAGTCGTCATGGTGATTTGTGTAAAACTATAACATAATCACTTGTGTTGTACTAAATTTTCTTTCTATTCTTTCCTTTGATCTGCTTTGTTTTGGTTTTCACGTATATTTTATCTGTTTTAGATTATAATGTTTTTTTTTGAAGCATGGAAGGTTGTGATGATACTCTATTTAAGTTTAAATCCAACTCGAACACAACTGTTTGGCGGTCTTTTCGTCCTTTTTTTTCTTTCAAATTTAGCAATTGTTAGAGCTGGAACTTAATTGGAATTGCCAGTTGCTCCTGCAAACTATAAATGGGAAAGTGGTAATTATAAAACCTTTCATTGCTTGGTTGTGAACCCATTGAGTCATTTAATACAATTTGATTTCAAAAAAACGGGATCATGATAGGTGTCTTAAACACTTAATTTGGGTGCCATTTCCTATGTTTTTCTTAGTTATTTCTCTTGTATTTTTTGTTTATTACGTTTGTTTTAGTTTTGTAGGTACCATGGGGTCATATATGGCATAATATGATAAAATAAAAAGAAGTTGTCCACCCAGGCAAAGTTTTCATTCTAAAAGCAAGTGTTATTCGTATCCAACCATACACTACGGGCCAACCCAACCATTTAATTATACTTCCTCTGTTTCTGGAAAAGAGATACTATCACTTTTCCAGAAACAAAGGTAGTATTTTTTATCAGTGTTTTTGGCACCTCGTTTTTCACTCCGGGCAGCCATTTTGATTAATCCTTAGGGAGTCCCGTATACAATTAATGGGTGCCTAAATACACCATTTTCTTATAACCTGAAAACTAGGCCGAGAACAGCGACCAGTTCTCCCTTTTTTCTCTTTAAAACTGCGACTAAGTGCTGCTCCAAGTTGCCGGTGGGATAAGCGATATTGTTAGTCCTGAAAACTAGGCCGAGAACCAAGATCCAATTAGTATTAGCCGTGGGATAAGCGATATTGTTAATTATTTGGTTTCTAAGCAAATCCCTAGTAACTTGTTGATAAAAACCTTTTTAGATTTCTATCTCAAGAACAATCGAGAGGTTATCGTAAACAAGTTTATGGAATAAACTAACAAAATTCTTTTTTACTCTTCATTCAATTTTCAAAATGTATTTACAGTACTTAATTTCTAATAATATACTCAACAAAAATGGGAAACTATTCCTACTGCAAAATTCTGGAAAACTTTCAATGAAATAAACATCCACTTTCGAAACTTACGGAATCCTAAACTAACTAACTAACTACTGACTTCCTTCCATAGATAAATCAGCCTTTTGTCACTGGGTTACCTCCATCTTCAAGAGGTTCTATCATTCCTACCCCCTTAATATCATACTTGTCCTCAAGGGATGTCATTAATAGTATTGTCATTGGTTCTTCGTCAGTTTCAGTGGGAAGCGCATTGAACACTTCAGAGTTCAGCTAAACAACCTTCTTTAAGTTCGATACATCAAAAACATGATGAATTTTTGATCCTTCCGATAGTCTCAGTCGGTAAGCTACCTTGCCAATGCTTTGTAGAATCTAATACAGACTGAAAAACTGAGGTGATAGTTTTTGAGGTGGTCTGCGAATAGTTGAGGTCTGACGATATGGTTGTAGTTTTAAGTATAAAAACTTTCCTTCTTGAAACTCAATTTCAATACGCCCTTTATCCGCATATTGTTTCATCTTGTTCTGAGCCACCTGCAAATTTTCTTTTAAGATGGCCAACACTTGATTCCGTTGTGTAAAAGCCTCATCTAGATTGGTGTTCTTCGCTTCTCCAGAAATATAATTGTTAAGAGCAGAAGGAGGTACTCCATAAAGCACTTCAAAAGGTGTTACTTTGGTTGAAGTATGATACGTTGTGTTATACCAATATTCTGCCCATGATAACCATAACGTCCAACTCTTCAGTTCGTTAATGAAACATCTCAAATAAGATTTTAAACATCTATTAACAATTTTAGTTTTTCCGACAGTTTGAAGATGATACGAAGAGCTAAGCTTGAGCTGCTGAGTTAAAACACAAGAAAACAAAATTAGTGGTCTATGCAGGAGCAGTTTTTGGATTTAATTAGCTTGGATTAAACCACCACTAACTTGTATAATCATGGAACCGAATTTCTAGTAAAAAAGAATTCATAAACAGTGATAGACAAATATAGCCAACGTCAGTCAAAGTCAATTAAATCGTAAACAATTTTAAATTAAATTTGAAATATGTTTATCAATTAAAGTAATCAACAATATTAAAAATGATGTAAAATATATTTATCACATTAAAAATTGTTCATATATTTAATGATAAGTGAAATCTTCTTTCTAGTTGGCGGATAAGCGTAACTTTATTTGATTTTGATTGATCGAATCATTAAATTTTTCTATCTCAATGGTTCATATGGATCCATTTGGACTGGAAGCATAACGACATCCCGTCTTGGTGCACAAGGATCAACTATAAAAATAATTTTTATTGGGCATGATGAGTAACATGGGTTTCTTACTCGTGTAAGATTAATTTTTGTAAATTAATAATTTACTTTACTGTATTTTTGAAATTAATCTTTTCAATAAAAATTATAGTTTATCTTAACATAATAGTAAGTATCGAATTACATAATATTTTGATAAATAGTGAATAGTATGTGGGTTATAACCCCACTAGTACAAACTCGAACCACCAAAACCCTATCTAAAATAAAATGAAACAAAAACCTCATTTAAACAAATCTGTATAAACTGTCCACTGACTGATTCAACCCAACTAACCAACCAAATGACTCCCACCCTATTAATAAGGTTATAATATTCTTCTTCTTCTATAACAAGTACCACCACTACCAACTACCATCACCACCACTACCATCACCAACAAGCAACACCACCCCTACCACCATCACCATCGCCACCACAAATATGAGCACCACCAAACAATCACCACCAACTACCATCACCATCATCACTACCACCACCAACTACCATCGGTGCCACTGTCACTACCATCGCCACCGCCATCCACCACCACCAACATCATCTCCAGTCAATACCAGTATCACTCCACTACCACCCATCAACATCAGCACTACAACCACCATTTCCACCAACAACCAACACCACTAAAAACTTACCATATCACTCCACCACCGACCAACACTACCATTAACACCACCACCACAAAACAACAACATCACCATTAAAAACTTACCATATCACTAAAAGTTGGTTTCAATGATAAAAATTAGGCAAAAATATGTTGAAACCAAATTTGGTTTAAAAATGTCATTTCACCAGCACAACTTCAACAAAGAAACCAAATGCACCAAACTGAATAAACTAGGACAAAATTAGTTGAAACCAAATTTGGTTTCAACATAAACTTATTGTTTTCACCAACAAAAACATTAGTTTCAACGTTGTTTAGTTTTTGTAAAATTTGATGAAACCAAATTTCATTTTTCTGCCATTTCACCAACACAAACGTTGATATCGACAATGATGATGTATCATCATTCTCTGATGAAGATTTTCGACGATGATGATCTAGAGGTGTTGGTGGTGTTTGTAGAGGATAAAATGAGGAGGATGATGAGGAGCAGGTGGTGGTGTTAGCGGAGGATCTGGACGTGTAGTGGTGGGGGGAAAGATAAGAAGAAGGAGGTGACGGGGAGGAGGAAGTGTTTTTGATGTAAAACCAGGACGTAGAAATAGAAGGAAGTTCTAGTAGTGTTGGTGGAGGAGACGGAGGTGCTATTAGTGGCGAATATGGAAACAACCGCTGGTTTAGTGGTGGCGGAGGTACTATTGGTGACAAATCTGAATATAAAAGTAAAAGAAAAGAAAAGGAGGTGTTGGTGGAGGAGCCGGAGGTGCTGTTGCTGCCGGATCTGTCTCTTTTTACTGGTTTGGTGGTGGCGGAGTTACTGTTGTTGGTGATGGTGGGAGGAGGAGAAGGAGAAGTCGATGAAAGAACAAAAATAAAAAATAAAAGAAGAAAGAACGGAAAAAAAAATTTGTATGGAAAAAATGATTGTGCTATTATTAAAAAATAAAAATGATCAAATTTAAACCTTTATAAAAATTTGGGGTTTTTATATCAATTTTGTTTGATATGGAGTTTTTATGAATCCTAACTTCTGAGTGGATTTTTTATTTACTTAGTTTGATCACCTTGGTGTTTTACTCCTTATTATAAATAGTTAATTACAAATTCTCATGAGCTTACGTTAACCAAAAAAGATAACGGAGAATTTACTCATGTTAAAAATAAAAAATAAAAAAAAAATAACAGGTAATTTATTTCCATTTATTATTTTTATTTAAGACTAGCGTGTATATCGGCCCAGTCTTGACCGCCCGACACAACAACTAAAATACGATGGGCAAAAGTTGATGATGTAATAAAAGGCAATGATTTGATAAAATCTTTCTTGGAAATGTGCAAACTACTGGGAAGGAAATATATCAGAACTCCCAGTGCTCACATTCTTACATGTGTTGCCGCTCAATTTTACTGTAGTTGCCTTCTCTCTTGATTAAAAATAAATTCTGACACTACATATGGAAATCCATATGTATGTAGCTGGAAACACCTTAGATTGGTTAAGATGGAATGGAATCCGCATATTGAGCAAATGGAGATTTATTTCCTTCTCTTTGCTACATTTTCCTGATCTGCAGTAAATGAAAAGTTACAAGTACCAAATTAATTACGAATTGACTGAAAATAATACTGTAATGATGCAGCTGTAAAGAAGAAAATACCTGGAAAATGAGAATCTTAAGTTTCTGTCTGCATATAGAAGTTGCGTCCTTCGCATCAGCTGTATGAGCTAAGACCTTTCACTGCAGATTTCACCTTATTTGGTAGCTTGGAACTCCAAAATCTTTGAAGGAGCAATCTAGAGAATGAATTAGTTCTGCAGATTTCCCATAATTATACTTTTAAGCAATTCACTTTGTTTACCCTTCCCTCCCCCCTACGTCCCTCACAGATACACACACACACACTCACAGTTGTGCACATGTCTATTATCCCAGTGTTAAATCCTACGTCGCTTCTCATGTATCCTCAGGAATAAGTTCATCAAATAAACAATGGTTAGCCTTCAGAGCAGCCGTTCTTGCAATAGAGGGAAGCTATCAAGACAATGGAATTAAGGTTAGGTGCGATATAAATACTCTTTAGATTTTGATTATTGTACTTTAATTAGTATCCATATAGTAATATTCACGACTTAACATAACGAATTAAATCGATTGCAATGTTCTTGAGATGATCATCACCATTATCCTAAAATAAGATCTTTGTCTTTAAGTGTGCTATGCAGCTAGCGTAATTAAGTTTGAGAAGCTGCACCTCGCATCGGTTGTAAGCGAGTTACTCTAGGTTTGTGGAGTGGTTATGTTGGTGTCATTGGACACATAAGCACATGTATTCAAAATAGCTATAACCGAATGATATACAATTGAAGCTTATGTAGAAGTGAGGTATGATGATTACTTGATAATTGCAAAAACCTGCAGGACAAATGGGTTGTTGTCAGTGCCCTGGATGGAGTCTTTAGCATTTTATCCACTGCCAAAACCACCGTACCTGAGAAAATAATTATTGGCAGTTTCAATTTGTAATTTGTGATCCAAATTACATAGAGAACAAGTTAACAAAATATAAACAATTATTGATAGTAACCCACCATGGCAGTATGGATAAATGTAATTGGTAAAAAATCTCGACCAACTGACCATGATATAATAAGTGATGCAAGCTCAGATTTATTTGAGAAAGAGAGGTTCTAAACTCACTAAACAATGTTCCTGATGTTTCATTAAAGGGATTCCCTCGAGGAGATCCCAGGTCAGAAGATATGGCAGAAGTGGTGCATATTTTTGAGGCACTCCTAATGATACAACAACATAAACAAAAACAAAATTTAGGGGTGTCAGCATCAAACAAAATTCATTAGTGTTTAACTCCATATATTTTAATAAAATACGAAACATGGTTCTATTTGTGCGTTTCAAATAGGAAAACTTCATTATTCCCTGAATCTGAATTCAACTGAGATCTAAAACTTTGAATACCTCTAGATGCACAGTTTAGAGTCAAGACGATCTAGGTTCTGCTATGCAATGCAAATCTTTAGGGATTTAATTATATAAAATAGCAAATTGATGAAGATCCAATGAGATTCCTGCTTAAGAAGAGAGAAACTTATTTACACAAGTACATGAAGAAAAGAGGAAAATGAAATTGGTAATAATTTTTTTGAAAAAGAACTCATCTAGCAACCAATCAATCACAACGGAAAGTCTTCATTTACTAATATATTAAAAGCATCTCTTGAGTTGTCTAGTATTGTGAAAAAAGAAAAAAAAAAGTGTATCAAAGTGTATGGGAAGTCTTTACTTAGTTACATCTCAAACTTTACTGCTAAAACTTGTATATCAAACTGTATGGCGCTAAATTTTACTATTGTGACTTGCAACCATTGGCTTGATACATGATTGGGCTCCTCTTTTATTGATGATCATTTTGATTTTTCACATTAAGAGAAAGTTGCTATGGACCAACTTGCAGATACAGAAAGAGATTCCCTAGGCGAGAAAGATCATACATAAGGTTGTGATAATACACATACTATTTCTAGAAAGCAATCATTGTTACCTTAGTTGGACGGGAAACACCTTATTGTGAATAAATTGGTTTTCAACAATTTGTAATCCTGCTAATGGAACAGAGGTTTAGTGTACATATCTTTGGGACTTATGAAACTACATCATTCAAAACAAACATTACTTACATGTTCTAGATAACAGCTTATTGGAGCTTATTGGACGTTGAGTTTGATGTCGCATCTAAATACATATTTAGGAGGAGATGTAAACATTCTCAGCTTATTGCAACTTTAGGGTTTCAGAGAAGCTTCTTCTTGGAGTGAGAATGCGGAATGTCACAGTGGAATGAGAATGAGTGTCACCGAAGAAAGGAAGTGGAGAAACGCCTGGAGAAAATAAGGGCATTCAGTTCGTAGAATTGGAAGCAATTGATTACAATTGAGTGGCAGCAAAGATGACGCCGCCCCGTTGGATGGGTGCTACGGGATTATACTGAGAGGGGGAGGGGAAATCCTAACCGCTACTAAGACAATCGTACATATCCTGGTTGGGTGAAACCAATGTAGTCCATACTGGCCGGTACGGTCAAAATATCATTGGTTTTGTCGGTTCTGACCTCATCCAATACGAAATAGTCTATACCGGGAACGGTTTTTGCCCCAAAAATATCGACCGATATTGACCGGTACGAGTTGACCGAAATGACCGATATGGACCGTTACGGCCGGTTTTCAATTAAAAAAAAAATAATAAAAAAGCATTCCTTATCATTGTTCTAGGGTTTTCAATTGTTACTCATGTTTTTATGGTATTTTACAAATATGAGCACTAGTTTTATATCTTAATATGTCCAATATGGAAAAAACGTTTGATATAATAATTATAGGTATAAAATATATGGAGTGTGGACCAATATTTCGCTGATATTTGAAACCGAAATTTTCCCGGTACAAAGGCGTACCAGTGTATCGCTCTCGACAGGTACGAATCGAAATCCGATACGGACTACATTGGGTGAAACAACTATCCCTACTATTTTGTACGTATAGATATATAAAAAGGTCACTATCATTTCTAATTAGATGAATTACTTGTTGTTTAATAAAATGATATGATTTGTGATATTTTCGCTCAAAAAAAGACAGTAAGATATAAAATCTATTTCATATATGAATGAATAAATATAAATACAAACCTCCTAGTTGGTAATACCAACATATGGACACATCACATCTACCGACCTACTTTTTTTATTTGAGTAAACAGAGGGTGTTGCCGTAAACAAAAATCATCTTGTAATTTCTTACATGTGTGGAGTTCTTTGTCCTCTTTAGGCTACTCTGACCGGGAAATGCAGCAGTCTGATCTTCATCAATACCAGCTGCACTACCTTCTCCCTCATCTTCACTCTAAGATTCTCTTCCTTTCCCCTACCTCTAGGGCCCTTAACCCTTCGTCTTGGTGTGTTTTAGGGGCTTCGAGTTACTGCAAAGACTTCACAAAACTGGCTACACAGTACAAATTGACAAAATTCAGAGATACAAAGATATATAAGAGCATCCACAATAGACTTGCTAGATTCAAAATTTGCATATCTAGGTCGGCATTGGACTATTTGATATTAACAATTCAAAATAATCGACATAAAATATGGTTCACCTATTATCACTCAAGGAGGTTGAAGCTAACTACCATCCCATTTCGAATTGTGATGTTTGCCATCGACACATTGTAAGTGCATGATTTGTGTAACTTCAGTTGAAACCTTGAAAACTTATACTGGGTTTCTAGGGCTGGTGATTCTGGTATAACCAGTGTTGGTGGATTCACAACTACCAATTTCAATAAAACACATAACAATATTACCTTCCAACATATCTATTCCAGTAACATTAAGAGTAAGCGAGTGACAGTCACATGCAGTGTGTAAATAGTTACCTCTTTTTCCATTAAGACCAATCTTCGAAAGGTACAATAAATCGTGGCGAATTTGAGGGCGACCCAAAACTAATTAGGGGAGACTTTTTTAACCCAATCACATGGGTGTGGCTAAGGGGTGACCTATGGTATATAAAAATACTAAAATACCCTTTTACTTATCAAATAATTACCACAAAACCTTTCACTAATAAAAGTTTAAAACCCTAAACCTAAAAGCTTAGATGTCATAATCAGTAGTTTCGTATTTGTATTTAACTACCGATTATGGTATTGTTCTTCATTGTTCATGAACATCATGGACATCGGTAGTTATGTTTAGTCATAAACTACCGATTATATTCCTGGAGCAAACTTTAGGCATAATCGGTAGTTTCGTATAGGGTTAAACTTCCGATTGTGTATGTTAGTGATTCCTCAAAAACATCGATCACAATCGGTAGTTATGTTTTCACCTAAACTACCGATTGTATTCCTGTCTCCAAATTTACACATAATCGGAAGTTAATCTTTTTATGTAACTACCGATTGTAGTGTGTCCATATGCACATCGGTAGTTATGTAGAGCCCGAGCTACCGATTATGCACAAACGGTAGTTACTTTGTTTAATTTACTACCGATTATGTAGTGTTTAAACGGTTCATCTAGTGCTGATGCTCGTCGTCCTCGAAATTAGATTTTGGTTGTTTTGACAAAGAACATCATTTTGAAAGTTGATTTGTAACAAACTTGTTTACTTTATGGATATGTTTATAATGTTTAACATTACTTGTGTTTAATGTTCTAACATTTGAATGGATTATGCATATTGAATCGAAAAGGCATACATCACGTAACATTAAAGGAAATGAAATACAATAAATCATTAGATTACACTTAAACACTTAAGCATATAGGTTGAAATGGTGCAAGGTACTTTCTTCCAAGATGCGATAGCAATCCTCATGCATAAACGTCTTCCCATGGATAGTTGCATATTTGTCGAGAGCCATCACCCACTGAAAAAAACAAATCAATTATAAGTTTGAATGTTTGAAAACTCTTTTTAATGAACGACTTATTAATTGACACACTTATTCTTGTCACACTAGATTCGGTGGGATGAACATTTTTTCTCACTTTCATTTCCTGTTTCAAAGCTTCCAATCGTTGAAACAACTTCTCAAACCTTTTCTTAATGACTTTGAACGTCCTACGATTTTTATTTCCGTCTAATCCCACAAAAATCTTAAACAAACGCTTCCACCAAGAATCGGATGTCTGATCCACCATCCAATCTTCATTAACGGGTTCGTTATTGTAGGTAATGTACACTCTTTCGTACTCGTGTGTTGTGATCGTAACCCACAATCTAACAATAGCAACATCTTCATCAGTAGTGTATGGAGTTACCATATTTAGTGCTTCAAAAGGTCGGGTGAGAATGAGTTGGAAAATGAAAATGAGAATGAGAATGAGATTGAAAGGGATAGGGGAGATTGAGAATGAAAGTGATAGGTGAGAATGAGAATCACCTTGAAAGGGATAGTTTCCTTTTATAGTGTTTAATTACCAACGACTAATTTAAAAAAAAAAATCGTTGGGTTGGGTAGTACAAGTACAATCGGTAGTTTAAAAAATTCTTAAACTACCGATTGTGCTAGTACAAAATGTTGAAATTATTAAAAAAAAATCAATTTCCAATTTGGGGCTACTTCTGATAATCGGTAGTTTAAGAAAAAAATTAAACTACCGATTGTGCTAGTACAAAATGTTAATTTTTTTTAAAAAAAATTCGATTTCCAATTTGGGGCTACTTATGATAATCGGTAGTTTAAGAATTACTTAAACTACCGATTGTGCTTGTACAAAATGTTGAAATTTAAAAAAAAAAATCGATTTCCACTTTGGGGCTACTTCTGATAATCGGTAGTTTAAGAATTACTTAAACTACCGATTATGAGTGTTCAGGAGTTTTGAAAAAATTTTGATTTCAAATTTGGGGCAACTTACATAATCGGTAGTTTGTACAAAATTTAAACTATCGATTGTTAGTGTTCAGGAATTTTAAAAAAATTGCGATTTCCAATTTGAGGCAACTTACATAATCGGTAGTATTTATAAAATTTAACCTACCGATTGTGGTGGAATCGGTAGATATACTACTCCATTATCTACCGATTACCATACGTCCATGGAATTAAATGCATGAAAAAAATGAATTAGTCGTTGTTAACGACTACAAAACATTGCATTAATATATTTTTTTTGTATACATTTATGTTCAGAATATATATTCAAAATCAACTATTCACCATCCTAGTTCAAATCAATTACGTTCTTTACTGAGCTTCCAAAAAAACGATCCCAACTCTTCATGTTGGACTCGTATTGCTTCAACCACTCCTTACAATGGTTAGTTGGAAAGTAATTCGACCACCTAATCAATGGAGGTAATGGACAATCATCTTTTAAACTTAAGCCGATAAAATGATTGTCATTAACAAAATCCATAATGATTCGTCTATCCTTGACCGGCTCATCACACACCATCCTTGTGGGTGTAAATGTGACACTAACTCCTGATGAAGGAGGACAGAAAAAATGTACCACGCATTTCAATACATCCGTTAAAAGATACCCACATATCGGCATTACAATCCAATACCTGGATCCACGACCACCTCCAATCCGTTTCGGCATTTTACACGAGTATATAGCTCTTTGAACTCTTGTTCTCCGCCAAATTGATATCCTTTTTTCATCACTTCAATATAAAATTCTTTATCCTCCAAGAAAAGTGCGGCCATCTTATTTCTTAAATATTGCCATTGGGTGATATTCTCGGTAATCGCCTCACTAAAGTTTCTTATTTGTTTCAAAGCAACGTGAAAACCACAATTGCCATCCCCATCGACATCGTCGGTGGACAAAACATATGGTATAATGAGTACAGGGAGTTGTTCCAAATACTCATCGTGTATAAGTTTGGTTTGACTTAGTTGGGAAGGAATAGTAGAGACCTTAGCTTTGACTTTTCGTGAGCTTGGTCCACCTTGATCCTTCCTTGGACGACCCCTTTTCGATGGAGCCGTCAAATCTTCATACTCAGCTTCAGTATGTTCATGCCTAGAAAGGTCCCGACGACTAGATAAAAATTCCTTCAACTCTTTTCTTTGAATTGACCTCGGCTTTTCGGTATTCGTCCTACCCATCGCCTTTCCTTTTATTGGTTCATGAACAACCTTTTGACAGGGGTGAAGGGTTTCCTCTAAATAGTGCATCAATATTTGCTTTTCTGCCCCATTTGACGTAGAGTAAAGCTCGTGTATTCGTGCAAATATTTCCGTCTCTACAAACGACGCACCATCAACCGCCGGGGTGCTTGGAGTTAAATTTAATTGCTTCCAAAAGGGATGAATATCATTAATGTCAATCACTTAAATATACCTTCCAAGCATGTGACGACACGGGAGTCCAATACCTATCATCATCTTGCAGTTGCAAACCGTAGTCTCATCATCGTGATCTCTGTACAACTCCAATTGTTTCATCATGAAATTGATTGTCCACCAAGAAACATGGTAAGCTATACCCCTTAGAAGATTTTTATGTTTTAAATGTGCCAAAGGGAATCTATGCCGACTTTTTTCCATTGAACCATAAATTTTAATGAGGTAATGTTCGGTGAACTCATTGATTGCTTCTTGGACCGACACGACCCCATTTTGGCTACCGACTAGTATTTTCTTTAATCGGCCATGGGACCCCTATGCAATGCTTGTTGCCTCGTTCTTGAAGTTCCGATATTCATATGTTCATGCATACACAAACTTATCCTTATGCGGTTCCAACCATTGTGATTTGCAATACTTAACTGGTTTGGGATAGTTCTTAGCCCATTCATCCCCAAAGTTCTTCAAGTTGTATTCATAAACTTCCTCCGTCATCGGCCAAACTATCTTATCCCATGCTTTTATAAAGAAAGACCACTTCGTTCCATCCTCGACCCACTTTTCGTCGGCCAACCTTTTCTCTTCTTTTTGTTCTTCCACGGTTAGTTTACTAATACGTTCATCATCTTCCTTCGACCTCTTGGTACCTTTTTTTCGTTTTTTAGCTTGGATATGATGTCTGCAATTGGATTTGATGTTGCCTTGAATGTGCCACGTACAAAGCAAATTCTGGGCTTCCGGAAACACTACCTTTATTGCATTCATCAAGGCTGTATCGTTATCCGTTACAATAACCCTTGGAAAATGCTCGCCATTATATATAGACCTTAATGTTTGCAACATCCAAATGAAACTCGCATCGTTCTCAGCATCCATTAAACCCCAAGCCACCGTAAATGTGCATCTGTCCGAAGTGTGGCAAGTGATGTTCAAAAAAGGCATGTTGTACCTGTTTGTCTTGTAAGTAGCATCTATTAACAAAATTTGATGAAAGCATTGAGTCAATTGGATCATCCTCGGATGTGCCAAGAAAATACGAATCACCTTACCATCCTTTTCCTCTTTTCTCAACGTGTAATTGTGTTTCTCGGCTAACCACTCTGATTGTTGCATAACCATTCGACCATCCCATTCCGTCCTTTTGATATGTGCTAGCGCCGAATAAATTGTAGACAACGAAGACAAGTTGTTGGGGTCGTCCTCCTTTATTTTAGATAAGATTGAACTCGCTTTTATTGCGGTCCTCATATACTTCACTGTCTCCATTTCGTTTGGTTTTAACTTGGCAACCATTACGTGCCCAACAAGATTTTTCGGATCTTCATGGTTGTGACGACCATTAGCAACTCTAAACATTTTCCATACTTTACCTGTCTTACCTTCAGGATTATGGAAGATAATCTTATATGGGCATCCAATCTTCTTTGAATTACCTCGGTATATCCTCTCCGTCTTCTTTACGTATTTATAATTCTTTCCCATATGACTCTTTCGCTCGCCACCTCTCACACAAATCATTTCAAATCAATCAACTTTCACGCAATTGTTCTGAACTACAACGCACATCTTCTCTTTTGCCTTGTTGAGAAGCCATTCCTTTGCCTCCGCCTTACTTCCAAATGTCTTAATGCGCATATAACAAAACAAATATCATAAGCCTAACCATGTAACATACATTCTTAGAACAAGTTAAGAGTGGGTAGGTAGCGTACCAAATTATTTTCATAGTGTAAGGAAGTATCAGGACCCTCGTATGAAACATGATTAACCCATTCAATAATCTACGCAAAATAACAATGAATTAGACAATGATAATCGGTAGTTAATTACGTTCACTTACTACCGATTACCAACAATCGGTAGTTAATAATATTCCCATGCTCCGATTGTGCACAATCGGCAGGTTATTTGTATTCCTAAACTACCGATTGTAGGAAGAAATTAAGTCAAGTCTTGTACACAAAAACAAGTATAATCGGAAGTTTAATGTGTTATACCACTACCGATTATAATACAATCGGTAGGTAACTATATGACATTAACTACCGATTGTAAAGTCTGCAAAATAATATCTTTGTAGGTTTGGAGAAATTCAGTTTTGGGGCGACTAACACAATCGGTAGATAATAAGTTCTCCTAAATTACCGATTATGCAAAAGATATTAAAAAAAAATCAATTTGGGGCAAATAACACAATTGGTAGATAATAAGTTCTCCTAAACTACCGATTATGCAAACATAAATTCAAAAAAAATCAATTTGGGGATTTT
Source organism: Papaver californicum (assembly GCA_023531435.1). Taxonomy (NCBI): domain Eukaryota; kingdom Viridiplantae; phylum Streptophyta; class Magnoliopsida; order Ranunculales; family Papaveraceae; genus Papaver; species Papaver californicum. The sequence continues at coordinate 8,461,266 of JAJJMC010027464.1, read as the reverse complement.
GTATAATCGGTAGGTAGTAATCTTCACGAGACTACCGATTGTTCAAATATTTTGGAACAGTTGTATAATCGGTAGTTTATGAAGTACCATAAACTACCGATTATGGTACGTCCATGGCATTAAATGCATGCAAGTATGAATGTTTTTGCCGATCACATACAAACGCATAGAAATTGGGGTTTGAGCTTTTTAACACAATACCTGATTGTTTGATACATTATTATCTTCATTTTGATGTGATTCAGCGTCTAGGTTTTCTTCCACACCAAAATTTGGATCATCCAACAAATAACCCAAATCGTCGTCTCTAAATGTATTTGAACCTTGAATACTATGTTCTTCATGTCCAATCTTACCTTCTTCCTCATACCCATCCATGTTTGTGATTGAATTTAGTTAAAATCTGATTTCCCAAAAATTCTTCTTGTTCTTCTTCCTCCTCTCTAACACACTCTCTATTTCTATTCTAAAACTAAAACTCTAATTCATAATCTAACACTAACTTAAACCAACTTAATTAACTAATTAATCAAAATTAACACTAATTAAGCAAGGATAGTTTAGTCATTATAGAAAATAGATGGATAAAGGATGTCTTGCGATTACTTTAAAATAACCTTATTTTGTTTATTAGTGGCCCCTAATTAATTTTAGGTTGACCTTAAATTCGTAAGGCAATAAATCCAATAAAAGGTAATCCCTCACCATCTTGTTATCTCCTATCCTGCACCTCCTTTTTATTCAATGAGTATCCCATCAAAGTGGGATATCAGGCTTACATTAAAAACAAAAAAAATTGCCCTTTCATTCACTAACTTCGCAGCACCTACATATAAGTGGCGAACACATTTAGTATTACATGGCACATAAATTGGTCACTGGTTCATATTACTTGCAGCACCCAGTAAAACTATAGCATTATCTTTTTTTTTTGCTTCATGATCAACTGGTTTGCACAAAATTTCGTAGTTCTTGTCAAATCCCATCAGTGAAGGTGAGTTGGAGGATATTACGTACATTAGCTTACTCATATAAAAATCCATAGCAAGTATATTCCTTTTCTGTACAGTTAACATAACAACACTCATACGGTTCTCATACGCAATAACCTCAACCAAGTGCATTAAAAATTTCCCGAGTCCTTTCCTTTGCACTCGCTCTTCAAGCTGTAGTTCATAAACATAAGTCACTGGCACCTCTTCCACAAATACAAAAAGGTACCGAACAAAACCTACATAAGGATTCAGCCCATGATCAGTAGATGTTGCATTATCCGTAATTTCTCGAACAAATATGTAACGTGCTTCAGGCGCAACTATTTTTTTACGCTTAACTTTCTCTTCGAAAACCCATTCTTCTGGTCTATATATAACTTCCATACTGAGCTTGATAAGCTTTTGAATATATTGCTTTTTAAATGAAGATAGACATGACCCAATTCCTGACTCTAACTATGCAGACAACCATTTCGATTGAATTGATGATAACAAGATGAAATTAATGAAAAAATATGATCTTTCTCTGAATTATTATTGGTATTTTTTTATGATTTCGTCTATCAACTTTTTCTTTTCAAATACTTCCCTTCTATTCATTTTTTTTTGCAATGTAATTACAACTTTTTTATCAAATCAAACCCTAGATTTTAACATTTACCCCCAATTCTATGTGAAATTAAAACCCCTAATTTTAAAAGTAAAGACTATAATAAAATTATACCTGCAGGAGAATTACTGAATTGCAAAAGAGTTATTCCTTGCGATGATTTCAAATCGAAATTGATGAAACATCGAATTACCTTTAATAATTTCCTCTAGATTTCACAAGTGTTCAATTTTTCGAGAGCATGGGGGAATAGAGTCAATAGAGTGGGCAAGAAATGCGGTTTGCTGTATTTTTTTTGTTTTTTTGATGCATAAGGTTTGCTGTATTAATTACATGACTTTCGCGAGTTAAGGTTTTTTTAGTGTTTCTAGCATGCTTGTTAAAACGATAATTCAACTTAAGAATGAATACATCTTGTTCAAGTACATCAAAGATAAAAACAAAGATAAAAAATATATATTGTTGTTGGATAATATTCATGTAACAGAGAACAAACCAAATAGAAGCTTGAAAATAGTTAAGGGTTAGAAGAAACAGCAGCAAACTTCAGACAAACACAAACATAGGAAGATGGAGTCGCCTGTTCAACAGACTGCCCTTAACTCGATATTTGTCGTGTACACTGATGTGATTTTATATAGTGGTAAAAAGAGGTTCGATTCTCGAACTTGTGAAGGTAATGATTTTAGAAAATATTGGACTTAATCTAAACTAATAAAAATCAGGAAAATAAACTAGAGATGATTTTTAGAAAATATGGAGAAAACCAGGAATCAAGATTCAGTTATTTCTAACAATTTATGTGATTAATCGGGTAATTCTTTTAAATAAATTAAGCTCAAATATTGCCAAAAATAGGTTTTTATGCAAACAAGTAGAGGTAAATCATAAGCATGGGACATCAGAGGTCATTAACCCAGCATGACCCATCAAACAAAAACACCACTACTGAATGAAAACCGTTTTTCTATTACGAAACTATGCAATTTTAACAAGTAAAGAATTATAATTAATTAATCAAAAATAGACTTACCACATAAAATTGAGAGAAAAACCTCCTCCATCATCCCGGTAAATAGACTTAGCTCATGGTGAAGAAAACTTGCTCAAAAGATCTT
>JAJJMC010027464.1:8435776-8448543 GCA_023531435.1 Papaver californicum | reverse complement strand
CATACGAAGATGTTTCTTGATTCCATTTGCTTTTTTTTTTCCAACGACATGAAAAAACCCATTATTCATTTGCTTAGAACAACAACTTCCTCCATCTTTATCACTGGATGGATGATCATGTTTATGATCATGTCCATGCCCTTTATCTTCATCATCACTGTCATCTTCATCAAATGATTTCTGTTTATGAAATATACAACAATTCTTCGAACTTTTCATCTGAAAATGTAATCGGAATATTATTTCTTGACCACTTCCTGCTCCGTCACCATAATTTATGAGAAGATTTGAAGACTGCTGTCTATGATATCGCATCGAGAAAATGATCCAACGCCCAAAAATTATTTCTCATTTTCATTGTTACGAAATTAAAAAAAAATATCGAGTTAAGTTTGTTGGATAATATTCCTGTAACAGGGAACAAACCAAACATAAGCTTGAAAATAGTTAAGGGTTAGAAGAAACAGCAGCAGACTTCAGACAAACACAAACACAGGAAGATGGAGTCGCCTGTTCAACAGACTGCCCTTAACTCGATATTTGTCGGGTACACCTATAGAAAGAGTGTTGCTACACCCCTGTGGGCAAATCGAATCCAGGATAAAACCACCTGATACCAACCCAGCTAGCAAAAACTCGTTGGCCCGTTGCGAACTTAACAACAGAATAATTTATAGAAAAATAAATCTAAGTGCACAAACAAAGCGAGAAGAGGGGAAAAGTCGTCAGGATAGTAGCTGCGACTAGGGTAAGGAAAAATGAAATCCTTTTTCTGCTTTTATAGGAAAATTTGAGAGAGGAGAATTAAATTGTATTTATGAAAAAATCTTTTTATTTAATTCAAATAAATTCTCCTCATAAATAATGAAATAGATTTTAATATCAATAAATTTCCATAAATAATAAAACGGTTTTTAATATCAATAAATTCCCATAAATAATAAAACGGTAAAATATTTATTATAGGAATTGAAAATAAAAAACCATTAAGTCTTGATAGGCACACGCTACGCACACGTCGAGCTCACGTCGGGCACTCGTCGGGCACATGCCAGCTTACGCAAAAATACACGCAAGCATACGCAAGCTCCGCAAGTCAGCGGCCCGCGTGCTTCGGTGTGAAGCACCGCACATGTGTGAGTTTGCCCACTAGCCCATTCCCTTAGTCCATATCCAATACACAAGTTTTTTCCCTTAGGTGCAACCTTTGTAGTAATATGGATAGACTTCATCCTTGGTTTATCCCATGTGGGACAAATCAAAGGTTTCTCATTCACATAGAAGTGAAAAGTGGATTTGTTATTTCCACCCACAATATAAGCTAGTGACCATTTGGTCCCATCAAGATAATTTTGGTAACAAAATAACTTTTTGTAAATAAGCAATAAATTCACTTTTAATTCTAACAATTGTTCCATAGATGAAATAAATATTTAAAAGATGGCATATGAAATAATATTTTCTCATTTAAATTTTTTATTCTCCATTAATATTAACATGTCCTAGAGGGGAGTAATTTGCACAGTCCATCGTTATTACGATCACCTTTATTAGTCATTGCTCTTTATATAAATATAGAATTTTGGGTACATTAATTAAATATCCCTAGAAATGAAGTCTTTCATAAATACCCCTGCACATTATAGGTATATCCCTTACCTTCTAGAAACCTTATCCACTTAAAATTGGATTACGTTAATACCTCCACCTATATAATTTTTTCTTTATCTATCACATATAAGTATATAGCATATTTCTTCATTTCAAAAAACAACAAATCACTTTACCGTCACCACAACTCCAACTCCACCACTCCGTAAACACCACCACTACTACCACCGCCACCGCCACCACCACTCCACAAACACCACCACCACCAACACTAACATTCCACCACCAACATCACACTAAACCAACACCACCATTGCACTACCCCCACCACCACTAACATTCCAACACTACACCGCCGCCGCCACCACCACCATCACCATTCCACAAACACCTCCACCACCAACACCACACCACCACCACCATTCCGCAAACACCTCCACCACCAACACTAACATTCCACCACAAACTACACAACCACCATTTCAAAAACACCACCACCACCATTGCCCCACCTCCACCACCTCTAACACCACCCCCACCAACTCAAGTCAAGTTGATACCAAAATCTGGTGTCAACAACCCAAGTTGACACCAAAAATCAGGTATCAATAACCTAAGTTGACACCAAAATTGAAAATTCATAAATAGTTATGTTGTTGACATCATAATCTGGTGTCAACAACCCAAGTTGACACCAAAACTGAAAAATTCAGAAAAAAAAAGTTATGTTGTTGACATCATAATCTAGTATCGACAAATCCAAGTTGACACCAAAAACTGGTTTCAACAAGCCAAAGTTGACACCAAAACTGAAAATTCAGAAGAAAAAAAAAGTTATGTTATTGACATCATAATCTAGTGTCAACAAATCCAAGTTGACACCAAAATTTGGTGTCAACGAGCCAAAGTTGACACAAAACTGAAAATTCCGAAAAAAAAAAGATATGTTATTGACATCATAATATGGTGTCAAACAACCCAAAGTTGACACCAAAATATGGTGTCAACAACCAAAAGTTGACATCAAAATATGGTATCAACAATCAAAGTTGACACCAACATTGAAAATTCAGAAGTCATATTGTTGACATCATAATCCAATGTCAATAACCCAAGTTGACACCAAAATATGGTGTCAACAACCAAAAGTTTTCACCAAAATTAAAAATTCAGAAAAAGGTTATGTTGTTGACACAATAGAAGCAGGAAGATCATAGAGTTTGAATATCTGATTGATGAATTCTCTTGACACAGTAATAGCAGTGTATGGGTGGACAATGCCGATAAAGTGAGCATATTTTGTAAGCCTATCAACCACGACTAAGATCATAGTTTTCCTGTCACTTGCAAGTAGACCTTCAATGAAGTCCATAAAAATATGTTACCAAGCTTGTGTTGGAATTGGAAGAGGTTACAGCAGAAGTTATGAATTGAATGGTTTATACTTGTTTTGTTTGTGATAGACAAGTAATTTGGACAAGGAACTGTGGACACAGTGAAGTACCATCTTAATGCATTAAAGGTAAGGTTTTTTGTCTTCTGAACTTGATATTATATTGTTTCACAGTTGTTACTGTTTTTGTTTATATGTGGTTGATGCATTAAGTAATTTTACTTACAAATGTGGAGTTTGACAGGATAATTTTGATGTGGTGTTTATAAATGCAGTTCTTACGGAAGTTCAACAGAGAAATCTAGAGGCAAGTTCCATATAGAATATTGTATTGCCCTAAATTATGCATTACCCTTACAATTCTAAAGAGCTTAATGTATTACGGTGTCCCATTTTCTAAAATTTTGAGAGCAGGAGTGTGACAATTCTAGCTTTGACATGATTTTTTTATTATTTACATTTGATATAGTACTACACTTTACTTTTATATTTAAAGTTATTTTGTTTCTATTGCAGAGATTATTGGCAAAATAGGGATCACTTGTTTCTGCTTTCACTACTGTGATGTCATTCATGTACCTGGTTGCCTCGCCATCCAAATCCAGCTGTGGAAATCTTTAAGGCATACTTGAGCACCTACAACATGTATGCATCTTTACTACTCCTTCCGCCCCTATTTAGATGAAGGTTTATGACATTTTACAAGTCCCATATTAGATGAAGATTTTCATATTTCCCCCTAAATTTTCCTGATTTATCCCTATCTCAATATCATACACTAACTTAGGAAATAATATAAGCTAAAAATTCTAAGGGGCATTCTTAAAATCTCTATTTAAAAAATAATTTTTCTTCACAACTAAGATAATTTAGCAACTCTACATTAAAGACTGGAACTAAAAACTAGGAACAATAAGGAATATAATTGAGGGCATTTCTTGAAATTTTTTTTTTTTTTAATTTATGTGAAAACACCTTCATCTAAATAGGGGTGAAGGGAGTATGTGCATTCGACTGAAAATATCAATTTTGATTTTACTTTGCTATTTATTTATTTATTTTAGGATCAACTTATCTAGGTAGTTTTTCAATAGAGATATAGTTTTTATATTTTTATAGTATTCTGTAAAAAAAAATCAGATTTGGGACTTGAGTGATTGTAATTTGTTGTAGTTGTAAGATGAATTCAGTTTTTAATATAATGTTCATTCAGTTTCAATTTTTTTTTTGTCTTAATCATAATTGTAATTAGTTTTAGATTCAGCTGAATCAACATTAGAATAAGTTGAATCAATTTTATTATTTTTATAAAATAAATTCAAAATAAAGGTCAGATGCTAACCAAGCTACTGTAGAATGAATAAGGTCTGTTCTAATTTAAAAAATATAATCCCAGATAGAATCTGAACTTTTTGGAATATAACGACAAAACTAGAACTGACTACAGCTCTGATGTAATCCGTTCTTTCACTCGTTTTTAGAACCTGTTATGTCAGTGCTTTTACTTGTCTTTTCTACTAGTGCCAGCAGAGTGAGTATGTTCTCCCTTGTTCCTCTGATAGACATCACAAGTAGAGATAAAAAATAGAATGTCCTTCTTCATACCTGGCCAAAAGAAATATGTTTTTGCTCTAGCATAAGTGCCTTGAATGCCAGAATGCCCTTCCATTGCTGAAGAATGGACAAAAACCATTATGGTGTGCCTTGTGGCATTTTCACTCCCCACATATAATCTATTTGTGTACCTTAAGATCCCATCAGAGAAGGTAAAACGCTCAACAGATGCAGAATTATCAAAAATTGGGGTAGAAGTTGTTGTACCTTTGGATCTGCCTCATAACTAGTGAGAATGTCCTGAGCCCATAGAGGTTTTGAAGAAGCTAGCGTATTATACTCATCCTGTAATTGTGGCCTTCTAGACAAAGTATCAACAATTTTTTTCTCAACTCCTTTTTTGTATCTGATATCATAGTTATACCCTAGCAGTTTAATCACCCATTTTTGTTGCAAAAGTGTAGAATTTTTTTGTTCCAGAATGTACTTGATGTTTTGATAGTCAGTTTGAATAATAAAATAATGTATGTGTAAGTAATGTCTTCATCTTGTAATTGTTTGAGCAATTTCTAGCATTTCTTTCTCATAAGTTGACAGGGCGCTAGCCCTTGGGCCCAAAGGTTAACTGAAAAAAGCAATTGGTCTTCCTTCTTGGATCAACACAGCACCAATTCCATTATCAAAAGCATCATCCTCTAGGATAAATTCTTTAGAAAAATCAGGTAGATCCAATACTGGTGTGCTTGTCATGGCCATTTTGAGCTGTTGAAATGCATTTGCAGCTGCAGAGGACTAATGAAATGCATTTTTCTTCAGGAGATTAGTTAGAGGCATGTTGATGCTTCTGTTTGTACCTAAAAATTGCTCTTAGGAAAAAAAAAATGTACTGTTGAAGTACTTTTTAAGTTCGAAGATCAAAATCGTACAAAAAAAATCCAAACAAGTAGGATGTCTGTATTTGTTCTAATTCGGTTACAAAGAGAGGAGATGGTTTGATCTTAAGGGAGGGAAGCAAAGAAAGTTGAAGGAATTTTGTGTGTTGATTATGTGTAGAGGTAGAAAATGACAGAGCTTTGAGAATGATAAACTTGTTTTCACTTCTGTCTCTTGTTTTTGAAATTAGCCAAGCAGCCTATTTATAGTAATTGGGATCACACACTTTCCTTCATAAAGTAGTGGAGGTTGTATGGAGATGAAGAGATGGAAGTTGTGGTAGTAGCCGTTTACTTTATCCTGGGAAGTTTCTGGAATCTTCCAGATAATTACTCTACTATCTCTTTAACCGTTTCAACCTACCACTTACTTTGTAACTTTCTTGTCATGGGATATTGCTACGCCCATGTTGTTGTAACCACCAGACCAAAACCCCATGTTTAATTCCCCCATGTAATATGGTTTTTGTTGTCTTGTAGGAGTTGGTGGAGGCGTGGCTTAAAAGCCATGAGTCTTGTTGTAAAATCATGTTTCCATTAGATTTTATATAAAAAATTTCGTGTTAATTGCTTAAATAATAGTGTTAGCGACGAAAAATGGTGCTAGCATGAGTAAAAGAATGCTTCGTCCAGCACTTCTCTGTATCTTCATTGCTTTGGTGGCTTCGTGGATTTGGCAGACTTTATTGCTTTTGTTTCCTTTATTACTTTGACACACTTGTGTTAGAAGCATTACTAGGGCTTAAAGCTTGTACTTGTTGTTTCCAGGGTTATTGCGTACATGTTATTATTTATTGACATTGACTAATGCCATGACCATGACTATGGCCTACTTAGGGTTTCTCAAACTTCTGAGATTTAATTGTTAGCATTTATGTATAACTTTTGTGTAGTGCATATTGAACACCTTCAAGAGATTCAACCGTGGAAGTTTACAATCTTGAAATTATGCTTGATGCGACTCTGGAATTTAGATGGTATGCATCTCATTGGCGTTTTCATTCAGATATGGTGTCGCCTCTATTCTGAATGCTCGTAATTTTGTATAATAAGTGTACTTTGTTTTATAGAAGTAGCTTTTCATGGATGCACATTAAATGACGAGGATCTAACTGAGTATAGCTATGAAATTTTACGGCTGCATAAACAAAACTACAAAACTTCTGTTAGCTACAGAACGAATGTGTATTCTCAATTCTCTTGCGGAATGTAAGACAATTATTTCATATTCATAATTCTGATCTCGGGCCAGGACATGTATATATTATTATTATTTTTTTATATTTCTGAAGTTGAACAAAGATAATATTATAATTTTATCCTTTGTTAAAAACCCACCATCAACATTAAGTCCCCTTCTTAGCGTGAGACGGAAATATTTCGTGGTAAACACCACATGATGGTATCGATACTAAAGGAGCTTTAAATAAATGTAATTCATAAGACCAGGAATGATTACTTATCTTTTCCCATAATGCTGCATTAGATTCATTATGTCAGCATGAGCATGTTGAGAAGAACTTGTTTTGATAATTCTTGTGACGCCAATGGTCCTGGGTAGCAACTGAATATGGCCTTGGATATGATAGAGATGATTTTCCATGTGAGTGAAGTAGAGAGTGGAGCCACGACCGTGAACCTTGCTGTGTTGGGGCGTGAACAAATTGCATGGACTGAACACATTTGGTCCAGACGTATGGTGGGACCCATCATCCTCTCTTGAAAACGGTTGGTCTTGGAGTCTTGGTCATCAGTCATACTCAGATTCATTCTCCTTGGGATAAACTTTAGAAAAATTCCAAATATTTGAATTTTAGGGTTTCCCTCTCTTGCTTGTTTAAACAAGCCGATGGCTTTAATCCTCTTCACTTTTCATCCTTCTTTAGAGCTTAGGATAGTATTACTTTGTAACTGCAACATGTCCGACTACGACTGTAGTTCGAACCAGAACACCTTCCATATTAAATGTGCTACTTGGATTGCTAATCCAGTGAGTCTCTCTTGATTTCTGATTCCTTCATTATGTATGATTATTATGAAGATTTGAGAAAAATGATATGATTGTTGTTGTTTCCTTCTAGGTTTGTCGAGTTAAGAAGATACTACCACGACGTGTGAAGACCAGGAGTCTCAAAGCAATGGTGAACAAATTTTTTCCTTTTATCTTTGAGACCGCCTACTTTCTCTTTTGACAATTATTGATTGCGTGATCGTAATAGGATATCGAGATCGGGCATGTGGGAATTAAAGAGAATGAAGAAATCATACAGGTAAATGATGGAGTGAACGATGATGCTGGATTTAAGTATTTTTATAGCACCATGGCTTCCCTTGCTGATTTGGGATTTTCCATTCATAACTATCCCAATGCCGGGCTCCCTTTTACGTTGGAAATAGAGTCGTCTTATCAGAAATATAAAGCAGTGAGAGGATTTGTTGTGCCGAAATATTATGTGGATCTCTATAAGAAAATATGAAAGAAGTATGGGCATATTGCTACGACTGAGTTGATTAAGAGTTATATCCCCATACATGTGACAGCTGCAGGGCTCCTCCCGGTTATTTCTGATACAAATGATGCGCCTTCATGTAGTATTACAAACTCGAAGATTAAGGAATAGGATGAGATGCTGACTACTTGTGAGGGACTTCGTTTCAGTATAAATTGGTTACGTCACTATCTGGAGAGTGTAAGAGAGGCTCATGTAGCAGATTTAGATGAAGAAAAAGCCTTGAAGGAAGAATCATATAAGATTGATAAAATGGCCCGAGATTTGCAGACTCGTTCAATGAAATATGATGAAACATTTGAGAAATTTGATAAACGCGATTACCCTCTGCTTAGAGATCTGTTTTAGGCCACAGAATGAGTAGTGAAACATTCCTCTCTCTTTTTCTATTTTTTTTTTTGGGGTTTTAAATAAGGAATGTCTGAGACTAATATAATGGGTTTTGAATCTGAAAGTTCAAATGTATGTTTTAAAATTATATTGAACTTATGAAGGGAGTGACGAAAGTGTTTTAGGCATAATATTCCTTAAGCCATTTACCGTTAATGAACGTCCCCACAACTTCTCTATTCATATTAACCAACGAATAATATCCGCTCGGCATGGCCTTGGAGATCACATAAGGCCCTTCCCACTTTGGAGAAAATTTCGTAGCGGACATACCTTGTCGAAAATGCTCAGAGGTTCTAAGTACCTGAAATATTCTTGGTTGTACTGCCTTGTCGTATTCCTTGGTAACCCTTTATCGATAGATCTTCGCATATTTTTATGCTTTATCCCGTCTGGATTCGAGTACATCTAAATCTGCTACTTGAGAATTGGGTATTTCAGATTCGTCCAATAGACTCCACTTGTTGTTGTGATTCTAATCTCTACTGGTAGGACTGCGTCAGTTCTATATATAAGGGAATATGGTGAAGTCCCTGTGGCATTCTTCAGAGAAGTTATGTATGCCCACAAGGCCATAGGCAATTGCTCGTGCCATGTTCTTGGATGATCATACACATTACGACTCAAAATTCTTATGAGAGTCTTGTTGGTACTTTTTGTTTGCCCGTTTCCTTGAGGGTAGTATGGCATAGAGAATACCTTCTTGATGCAATAGATTTTGAGTAACTTTCGCACGTATTTATTTTCAAATGAAGTACCATTGTCTTTTACAATGTGCTTTGGTATTCCAAATCTGCATATATGTGTTCTTTGATGAAGGCTACTATGGTTACTCCATTCGTGCTTCTGAGAGGTACAACTTTGACCCTTGGTAAAATATTCCGTGGTAGTGAGTATATCTCGTGTTGCTTTGACGAGGACGAATTGATTTTACCGATGAGTGATAGACACATTTTTGTGTCTAACTTGTGCTCAATTCTCTATTCTACTAGTGCTTGATTTTGTACCTATTATGGGTTTTTATGTTTTTGTAGGTATTTTTGAGAAATAAATTTTTGTGGAAAAATCGGCTCAAAAAGTTGTTAAAGGCACACAGAAAAATTACTAAAGGCACCCACCAGTTGGATTACGGACACCCCCTTTCAGTGTCAAAAATCCGGAAAGGGCGGGAAGAAAATCTTACGCGAGAGAATTTTTTCTGAGGTTGGTTTGGAACGAGTTTTAAGGGATTTGGAAGTGATTGCGAGTTAGCCAGTGAAGAAACAATAAAAACAAGTTGAAACATGTTTGCAGTGAGAGTTCCATGCCGTGAAACAAGCTAGGGAAATCAAGTTCACGTCGGAAAAGGGAAGCACACTCTGATTTGGATTTATATGTATTTGGAGTTGGTTTTGGATTGATATTTGCATCCTTATCGAAGAAAAAAATCATCCAGAGTCGAGAAAAAAATTTCGGAAAAAAAAAAATTCTGCTGGTGTGAAGAAGATGAAGAACACAAGGCAGGAGAAACAGTCGATGTTTCTGTTGCGTATTGTTTCATATTTTTTCAGCGCCCAGGAACCGTACGTTATTGCTACTGTTTTCTATTCTCTTCAGCCACACAGAGAACATAGTCTTCAACATTTATATTCGTATCAAATCTTCTGTGTAATTTTTCTTTCTTCATTGTAAATTTTTTTTGAGCTATGAACAATTATTTTGAGAGTATTTTAAACATGATAAGCTAATCGCCATCACTGGGGCGACGAAGGAAGCTATTTTTCCAATAATAAAGTGGAAATTTTTATTTTATTAATGTTTTGCAATTCTTTTATAATTATTTACTTTGAATTAAATTTGGAAAAAATGATTTTTATCAATTAGTTGTGTTTTCTTTTGATGGGTCATGCTGAGTCTAGAGCTTTTGATGTCTCATACTTTTGATTTACAACTAATATTTTGGGAATATAACTTTGGCAATATTTTGAATAAATTAAATATATGAATTGTAAGATAATTATTAATGTTAAATCATTTGAAAAATTCGCTAATGGTGGAATCCTTAGTCTCAGTTCTTTCCACAATTCTTGAATCAATTCTACTTTAATTTTCTTTATTTTAAGTATTAAAAATTAGGTTTAAAAATAAAATCTTTACAATTCTGGGTATCGAATCTTTTACCACTATTTCTAAAACAACATCAATGAGATCCAGTCCCCAACTATAGAATGGACAAGGGATGCTTACTGATTGAAGAGGGAGGCAAGGTGTATGAATGAGATTGTCTTGGATTTGACATTGGTGACATTTCTGAACAAATGAAGCTGCATCGTCCTCCATGATCGGCCAGTAATATTTATCATGAATTTAGAGTAATAATTTTCTCCTGCCCTGGTGCTCCCCTTCATGTACTTCTTTTAGGATGGTCTGAATATCTTCTTCTGCTAAGCATCGTAGCAGATCTCCACCAAAGATTTTTTGGTAGAGTATTTCTTCGTGAAAGACAAATCTCTTGGCTTTTTGGATTAAACGTGTCGCTTCTCGTTTTTCTTAAGGTACAATATTGTCTCGAAGGTATTTGATGTATGAGTCCTGCCAGTCCCCAACACTGTGTATGGTCAGTACTTCTGACTGTTGTGGCGGTATCTGAAAGTTAGACCAAGACCCTTGTAATGATATTGATTGGGCTTCCATGGCGGGCCAGTAATACCCAAGATGTTGAAGACACATGTACAAGGTTATCACTAGTATTTGAACACACATTTCCCGGTGTACTTGATTAAGTCTCCCTTGTGCCTCATCATCTCCCAGACATCTCGACGGAGATCCATCTGAGTTTCTATGATATAATACTCCATGTAATAAGAAGAAATGCTTTAAATCTTTAAGACTGACCTTCTTTTGGCTATGCGAATTGCCGAGCTCTTGAATGATAGACGTCCTCCAGTCGTTGGTATGTTCTTTATCAGGCTTATTTATCTATGTCGAAGCCATGGTAAGTCTTTGCATAATAAGGGTTGCCTCTTAGTCTTCAAATTGTAGTTTCGAGGCTAGAGTCGCCAGACAATCAACATGTCTATTATTGGTGCGTACCGTATGTATGATCGTTGTCTCGTTAAAGTGAGTTAAGAGATTTTGTGCCTCAGTCATGTATGGGGCCAGTGTTTCTTCCTTCAGAGTATATACACCGTTCATTTGATTTACCAGTAGCTTCGTATCTTCTCTTATTTCAAGACATGTGGCTCTAGCTTGCTGTGCTAGTGATAATACCATCAGGAAGGCTTCATACTCGGCAAAGTTATTAGTGCATTTATAGTCCATCTTGAATGAATGTGAGAATACTTCGCATGTTGGTACAACTAGCACAATATCGTTGATTTGGGTAGGAGAGACGTTGAAATATAACAACCATGGTTTTTTCTCAGTGAGTGAGATGTCTAGGAATTCTCTAGGTACGTCTTCATAAGTGGTTGTATCATCTTCTCCTGGAAAAGATGCAAGTAGATCCGCGACTGCTTTTCCCTTTATTGCTTTTGGTGATACACATGTTATGTCAAATTCTGACATTTGCAGCAACCATTTGGCCGCTCATCCTATCATAGCGGGTTTCGATAGTAAATTTTTTATTAGGTCGTCCTTAGCCATCAACACTACTCTATTTGCCAGTAGATAATATCGAAACTTCTGAACGATATGTACCAAGGATAGACATGCTTTCTCGACCTTTGGGTATCTCAACATTGCAGATCTCTTAGTATTCTTCTAAATAGTAGATGGGACATTCATTCCCCATGTCGTCTTTTTGAGCCAACAAGGCTCCTATGGCCAATTCACTGAAGGTTGTGTAGAGGAGTAACGGTTTCCCGGAGTTGGAGACTTCATAACGGCTCGTGATAACAGCAACTATTGAATTTGATGAAACGCCTTTTGTTCTGTAGATGACCAGACAAAGTTCGCCTCTTTCTTCAACAGGGGTGTAAATGAAGCGACAAATTGAGTTAGTCCAGGAATAAAACGTCGAATATATGATACCTTTCCCATGAATCTCTTGAGTTTCTTTATAGTACGTGGCGGTGGCGTGGTAGTGATATCTTGTGCCTTGGTCGGCTCCATCTTGATTCCTTCTGTTGTTACTTGGAATCCCAGAAATTTCCTAGAGGACACACCAAAGGGCGCATTTATGTGTCTTATTTAGTCTCATACTTGTGTTAATAGTTCTCATATTTTGTACTAATATTATTATTTTATGTGCTTTTAGGTTTTCTTGGAAGAATAAACTTTTGTGGAGAAAATTGGCTTAAAAAGTGTTAAAAACACCCTCAACAAAAGTGTTAAAGGCACCTTCATATTAGATTAGGGCACCCTAAGAAATTGATAAAGGCACCCGGACTTCTACTA
>JAJJMC010027464.1:8403179-8426143 GCA_023531435.1 Papaver californicum | reverse complement strand
ATAATACTAATATCGATTCAACTGGTATATACAAGGGTCCCAGCGATCGATTTATAAAACGATAAATATATTGACAACATGATTGGATCAAATTGAATCCAAGTGCATGACTCTTATCAGCATCTTACGTGATAGTTCCCATGGATCCTGCGTTCCACGCTTGCTTAGGCGACGGAGACAGGGAGAACACATACATATTGCTATCAAAGGTTTGCTAAGGATAGCACTTTCCAGTGCCATGGTTATTTCCTGTGCACCACTAGCTTTGACATTTTTTAATGTCGTGTCCATATTTATGGTTTCTCAGTCGCATGAGATTTAATGTTAGTATTTACTATTAGATTTATGCAGTGCATACAGAACATATTCAAGAGATTCATCCATGGAAGTTTGCAACTTGAGATTATGCTTGATGCGACTCTGCAATTAGATGGTATGCATCTAATTAGCGTTTTTATTCAGATATGGCGTAGCCAGTATTCTGAATGTTTGTCATTTTGTATAATCAGTAAATTCTGCTTTATACAAATAGTCTGCATGGTTGCATATGAAATAGGGAGGATTTAGTTAAGTAAAGCTCTGAAATTTCTATGGCGCATATATATGCAAATAGGGATACAGAGCTAATTTAGCCATGAGCTGAGTGTGCATTCTCAATTCTCTTGTGGAATGTAATGTATTTATAATTCTGATGTCGGGTCAGGAATTCATACATATTTATTTTATGATTCTGCAGCTAGGAGAAAAGCAATATTTATAATTTTCTCCCTTATCAAAAATCCACCATCAACGTTAAGTCCCATGCTTAGCGCGAAACAGTAATGTTTCGTGGTAAGCAATAGATTATGGTATCAGTACTGAGACGTTGGTGATAGCAACGACCACAACTCTTACTGTGATGAAGGCATGGCTGAGCTGCGCATGTTGAACTAGTTACCGGGGTGAAGCTTGTCACCTTTCCCTTGATAGTGATCAGTCCTAGAGCTTTGGAGGCGTGACTAAGCTGCACATGCTGAACTGGTCATCGAGTGAAGCTTGTCACCTTTTCCTTGATAACGGTCGATTCTGGAGCCTTGGTCAGCAGTCTTGCTCAGATTCATTCTCCTCGGGATAAATTCCAGAAAATTCAACTTATTTGAATTTTAGGGTTCCCACCTTTATTTATTTAAACAAGTATTCAGTTCTAGGTATTTTCACTACCATTCTTCTGGCTTCTCACCTTCATTCTTCCCAGAACTCAGAACAATCTCAAATCATTACAAAATGTCTGATAACAATGGTAGCTCGAACCAAGATAGCTCTTATGTCGAGCATACTACCTGGACTGCAAGTCCAGTAAGCTTCTCTTCACTCCCAAGCTTTCATATATGTATGATGATTACAATGAAAACCTGAGGCATATGAGCACTAGGAGTTTCAGGGAAGAAGTAGACAACTTTATTTATCTTTTTTTCTTGAAACCTCCCTTTTTTTTGAACCTATTGTTACTTTTTTGGTTGCAGCAGGAGATATAGATTAGACTTGTTGGGATTAAGGAAAATGAGGAAGTCGTACCAGCGGATAATATAGTAAATGTTGAAGCCGGCTTTAAGAGTTTCTCCAAAATCATGGATTCCCTTGTGAATGTTGACTCGAGTCTTCCCATTCATGATTTTCCCAACGTCGGGATCCCCTTTGGATTAGAGATGGATTCAGCGTCTCGGAAGTATGAAGTAGTGGGAGGATTTGTTTTGCCAAAAAATCATGTAAAAATCTCTACACAAATATATGGAAGAAGTACGGGCATATTGGTACAACAGAGTTGGTGAAGAGTCATATTCTCATTCTTGTAACAGCCGTCGCAGGACTCCTCCCGATTATTTCTGAAATGAATGATGCGCTTCCATATACGGTTACATACTTCAAAATCCAGGAATGAGACGAGATGTTGACTACTTGTGAGGGTCTTCATTTCAACGTAAACTGGTTGTGTCAACATTTAGAGAGTGTCAAAGAGGCTCATGCAGTAGCTTTGACAGAAGGGAAAGCCTTGAAGGAGGAATCCTTTAAAATTGAAGAAATGGCTCGAGATCTTCAGACTCGTTCAAAGAAATATGATGAGAGATTGGGAAAATTGCATCATCGTCGTTACCCTCTACTCAAGTATCTGTTTTAGGCTATAAGATGGATAACAAAATATTCTTATTATTTATTTATTTTATTTTGGATTTTGAATAGTTTGAATAAAGGATGTTTCTGATGAATGCAATGGGTTTTGAATTTGAAAATTTAAATATATGTTTTGAGTTATGTCGGACTTGAGAATGAAATGATAAGAGTGTTTTAGGCATAATATTCCTTGAGCCATTTACAGTTAATGATTGTCCTTATAGCTTCTCCATTCATATTAAACAGCTTGTAATACTCGCTAGGCATGACCTTGGAGATCACATATGCCCCTTCCCACTTTGGAGCAAATTTCGGAGCGGACATATCTTGTCGAATATGCTTAGATGTTCTAAGCACCAGATCCCCTACTTGAAATACTCGTGGTTGTACTACCTTGTCGTAAGCCCTGGAGATCCTTTGCCAATAAGTCTCCGCATACTTTTCTTCTTTGGCTCTTCTAGATTCGAGTATGTCTAAATCCAATACTCGGGAACTGCGTATTTCAGACTCATCACAATAAACACCACTTGCTGTTGCGATTCTGGATGATGGGACTTTAATCTCTGCAGGTAGGATTGCGTCGGCTCCATACATAAAAGAATATGGTAAGGTTCCTATAGAACCCTTCTTAGAAGTTTTGTATGCCCACAAATCCATAGGCAATTGTTCATTCCATGTTCTTGGATGGTCGTAAACAGTACGACTTAAAATTATGATGAGATTTTTGTTGGTGCTTTCACATTTCCCGTTCCCTTGAGGGTAATATGGTGTATAGAATACCTGCTTGATGCCTTATATTTTGAGTAATTTTTGCACACATTTATTTGTAAATGGAGTACCATTATCTGTTAGGATGTGCTTTGGTACCCCAAATTTGCATATGATGTGTTCCTTGATGAAGGCTGTTATTATTGCTCCGGTCGTACTTCTGATAGGCACAGCTTTGACCCATTTAGTGAAATATTCTGTGGTAGTGAGTATGTATTAGTGTCGCTTTGACTAGGATAGATTGATTTTACTAATGAGATCCAGTCCCTAACTGTAGAATGGTCAAGGGCTACTTACCGAGTGAAGAGGAAGGCAAGGTGTATGGATAAAAATTTTGTGGATTTGACATTGGTGACATTTATGAAAAAATGTGGCCGCATCGTCTTCCATGGTCGACCAGTAGTATTTCTCATGGACTTGGAGAAATAATTTCTCTTGCATTAATGTTCTCCTTCGTGCATTTCTTTCAGGATAATCTGGATGTCTTCTTCTGCCAGACATCGCAGCAAATCTCTACCAAAGCTTTTTCGATAGAGTATTCCTTCGTGGAAGACAAATATTTTGGCCTTTTGGATCAAGCATGCCGCTTCTCGCTTCTCCTGAGATAGAATATTATCTTGAAGGTATTTGATATACAGCTCTCGCCAGTCTCCAACATTGTGTATAGTTAGTATTTCTGACTGTTGTGGCGGGATATGACAATTAGGGAAAGATCCTTGTGACAACCGTGATTGAGCCTCTATGGTGGGACAATAATACCCAAGACGTTGGAGACGTCTGTATAAGGTTATTACCAGTGTATGATCGCACATCTCACGATATACTTGACTAAGTCACCCTTGTGCCTCATTGTCTCCCAGACATATTGATAGGGATCCATCTGAATTTGTATGATATAATATCCCATGTAATAAGAAAAAATATTTCAAATCCTTAAGACTGACCTTCCCTTGGCTATATAAATTGCTGAGATCTTGGATGATAGGCGTCCTCCAGTCATTGGTTTGTTCTTCATCAGGCTTGTCCATCCAGGTTGAGGGCATGATACGTCTATGTACGGTGAGAGTTGCTTATGAGTCTTCGAATTGGAGTTTCAAAGCTAGGGTTTCCAAGAAATCGGCGTGTCTGTTGTTGGTGCGCCTCGTATGTATGATCTTTTCCTCATCAAAGTGAGTGAAGAGCTTTTGTGCCTCGGCCCTATACGAGGCTACTATTGCTTCCTTGAGATAAAATACGTCATTCATATGATTCACTAGTAACTTCGAGTCTCCTCTTATTTATAGACGTGCAGCTCTAGCTTGCTTGGATAAAGATAATTCCAGTAGAAAGGCTTTATACTCCGCAGAGTTATTGGTGCATTGGTAGGCCAACTTGAATGAATGCGAGAATACTTCACCCGTTGGCGAAACTAACACAACACCGGCTCCTCCAATATTGTTGCTAGGAGTAGCAGAGCCATCAAAGTATAAAATCCAGGCTTCTTCTTCGGCGAGTGAGATGTCTGGGAATTCTCTAGGTACATCTTCATGTGTTGTAGTGTCGTCTTCTCCTGGAAATACTACAAGTAGATCTGCGACCGCTTGTCCCTTTATTGCTTTTGGTGATACACATGATATATCAAATTATGATATTTGTAGCAACCATTTTGTTACTCGTCCTATGAGAGCAGGTTTTGTTAGTAAAAAATTTATAGGGTCATCCTTGGCTATCAACACTACTCTATTTGCTAGTAGATAATGTTGAAACTTCTTAACAGTATGCACCAAGGATAGGCAAGCTCTTTCAACCTTGGGGTATCTCAGCTCCGCGTCTCTTAATGTGCTACTGAGATAGTATATGGGACATTCAACCCCTATGTCGTCTTCTTGATCCAATAGTGCTCCTATGGCCACTTCACTGAAGGTTGTGTAGAGGAGTAATGGTTTCTCCGAAGTTGGAGATTTCATAACGGCTGGTGATAACAATAATTGTTGAATTTGACAAAATGTGTTTTGTTATGTGGATGACCAGAAAAAACTTGCCTCTTTCTTCAACAGGGGTGTAAACGAAGGAATAAATTGAGCTAATCCAGGGATAAAGCGTCGAATATATGATACCTTTCCCATAAAGATTTTAAATTCCCTTATGATGCGTGGTGGTGGAATGGTGGTGATAGCCTGTGTTTTAGTAGGGTCCACCTTGATCCCTTCCGCTGATACCAGAAATCCCAGAAACTTCCAAGAGGATACACCAAATGCACACTTCAGAGGGTTCATCTTTAAATGGTATTCTCGGCATCTCTCGAAGACTTGGCGTAAGACATTTGCATGAGATGCTCTGGTTTCGGATTTTACTACCACGTCGTCGACATAATCTTCTACTTTCTTGTGTATCATATCGTGAAAGATTGTTGTCATGGCTCTTTGGTAAGTAGCGCCGGCATTTTTCAAACCAAAGGGCATTACTGTGTAATAGAAGTTCTCGATGGGAGTTCGGAACGCGGTCTTCTCAGCATCATACTCGTACATCTTTATTTGATTGTAACCACTATAGCCATCCATGAATGAAAACATGCTATGTCCATTTATAGTATCCACGAGCATGTTGATGTTTGAAAGAGGAAAGTCATCCTTGGGATAGAATTTGTTCAAGTTCCTGAAGTCCAAACAACATCTTATTTGTCCATTATTTTTCTTGATGGAGACAACGTTATCCAACCATGTGGGGTGTTGGATAAGTTTGATAAATCTGCTGCTAGCAACTTCTGAATTTCGATCTTGATTTTCTCATCGACTTCGTGTCTGAACTGTCTAAGCTGTTGTTTGACTGGTTTAGCGTCAGGAGCAACGTGTAGATGATGAATGACTAGTTTTTAATCCAACCCTGGCATTTCTTCGTAAATCCAATAAAAAATATCTTGATATTCCTTGAGCAGATTGACAAGCCCCACTTTTTCTTCTGGTGATAAGTCTGAGTTGATCGAAAATGGTCGTAGATTTTCTTTTGTTCCTAGATTGTTGAGTTCAAGCGTATTATCCATAGCATCTGTACCGTCTTGTAAATGTCGTGGTGCATCCTGGACCTCTTCATGATATTTCTCCTCACTGTGGCTGCATATCTTTGGACGGGGAGATCCTTCACATGTCTCCCCCTGTTAATTGCTAACAATGATTGCGAAGGTAGACTATTCTTCCCTTGTTAGCAGATTGAGGGTTGTGACATTAGACGTCCCGTAATGATACTCACAGGATCTGGAAGTTACTTCTTGTGGCTCGGCTCTTGCAGTGAATGTTGATGGTTTGTCTGATATCAATGCCCAGTTAGGTAACATCGTGTTGTAGATCTTGTTGGATGGTTTGACAGCATCATCTTCTGTTTCGAAGAACTCAGCATCATATATTGAAGTGTAGGGTGATAACGACGCTACTGTGCGTATGATTTTCCCGTCCAGCACTGCTTTCACGCATTGATGGTAGGTGGAAGGAAAAGCTTTGTTGTCATGTAGCCATGGGCGCCCCATGGTATTCGGGATCTTTCATAATAACGTGGAATTTTTAACCTTGGATACAATGGGACCAACTTGTAAATTTAAATAACATGGCCATAGGAATTAGTGCAATTACCTTCGAAATCCTTTATTATTATGGGATGTTGTATAATCTGGCTCTGTGGAACCTATGCAACCTTGAACGTCCTAAGTATAATGATACTGGTAGCTACTCCTGTGTCAATAAGGGCCCTCTTAAATTCGGCCTCCTTGACGTGAGCGGTGACATACAGGGCTCGGTTGTGACCTTCTTCGACCATCATGTCCTCCTCTCTGAAGGTGACGATATTTTGTAGTTGGGCTATCTGACATGGATGTTTCTATTTCCATTGGCGATGGCATCAGGTGCGTGTCCACGGCTATGCGGTTGAGAGCAGTAAAGGTGTCAACACGTTGATCCTTGGAAAAGTGAAGAAACTCGCACATGTTTTCAATTAGAAATATGGCTTCTTGGTTTATTGGTTTTCCTGTAGTGGTGAAGCTCCCAATATTATGAGATGGATAATCACTAGTTGAGAAATCAATCCCTGGTAATGTGGATCCCGGGCCTCGTTCGAAAGAGCTACGATATCCTACTTCTTCTATTAATATGACAAGAGAAGAGAATAGAGCACATACCGCATCTTCCAGTCTTTCCAAAATTCTTTCTTGAGATTCTTGTCTTCGCATCAATTCAGCCAGAGTGATTGAGGCTTCGACTACTTCGGTAGCACCGTTGGTGAGACATGGGTTGGTGGTGTCATTAACTTCTAGAGAGGGATTGTGAGCATCACCATTGATGTTGACATGGGAAATGTTAGAATTGGCGGTAACTGAATTTGACCTAAGACCAACAATCTTTGAATATTTAAAGAATTAATTTTCGAATGGTTGAAGAATTGGATTTGTGATCGAGAGATTGATCTTCCACTGAGGTCGCCAATTGTTAGTACTTAAAAATTGATTCTAGGTAAAACAATGTATTGTAGAAGTACTTTATTTAAATTCAGAGATCAAAATCGTACAGAGCCAACCTAAACCACGATAGTAGTCGTTCCTCACTGCTTTGGTCACGATGAGAGAAATTGGTTGATCTTAGGGGAGGGAAACAAAGAAAGTTGAAGGAAAAGAATGTGTTTAATTGTGTGTTGAGTTATAGAATTATTGAGAAAGTATAAGAGCTTGTGAGATTCATAAGCTTGTTTTGTTTCTGAAATGGGCTGAGTAGCCTATTTATAATAGTAAAGAGTACAAATGTTTCCTTGTAAAGTTGTGGAGATAGTGAAGAGATGGAGATGTAGGAGTTATATGGTTAATAGTTTAACCGTCTTCCAATCTTCGGGAATTCATTACTCCATTACTCCGTTAACTACTTCACACTTTCCACCACTTTGTAAGTTACTTATCATGGGATATCGTTACACCCATGTCGCTAAAACCGCCAGAAAAAAACCTCATGTTTTATCCCCCCATTATGACTTGATTTCTCGTAGAGTTAGTGGAGTCATGGACTCAAAACTCGTGAATTTGTAAGATAATGACATTGATGTCTTTCTGTCAATATAGTATGATTATGGCCAAGTATTGGCGTTAATAGAAAAGGAACAAAGCTAACAAAAGCATAGGTGCAAGAGTGAAGGCCTAGAAGATGCGTAAGGGAAAAGAGGGAGAAAGCTAGGATTGGTGCTAAGGTAGCGCCGCCAGTAGTGCTAACTAGTTAGCGCATGTGCTAGCAAGGCAGCTAGCACCATCATCAGCGTTAACTAGTTAGCGCCTGCATGGGCGCTAACGCTGCTGGCAGTGCTAACTAGTTAGCGCGGCTGCCGATGCTCGCATATTCTTCCCTTTGCGTATTTACTTTGTTGGGTTTATTTTCTGACCTTCTGACGCATGTGTGTATGCCATTTATTTGTGTTGAGACTGTGGCTAGGGTTCGCTAAGGCTAGCACTTGCCAGTGTCATGGTTATTGCCTGTGCGCCACTAGCTTTGACATTTGTTAATGTCGTGGCCATATTTATGGCCTATTTATGGTTTCTCTGTCGCATGAGATTTAATGTTAGCATTTATGTTTAGCTTTATGCAGTGCATACATAACATATTCAAGAGATTCAGTCGTGGAAGTTTACAACTTGAGATTATGCTTGATGCGGCTCTACAATTAGATGGTATGCATCTAATTAGCGTTTTTATTCAGATATGGCGTAGCCTCTATTCTGAATGTTTGTAATTTTGTATAATTAGTAAATTTTGCTTTATAGAAATAGTTTGCATGGTTGCATATGAAATAACGAGGATTTAGTTGAGTAAAGCTCTGAAATTTCTATGGCGTATATATATTAAAAAAGGGATACAAAGCTAATTTAACCATGATCTTAGTGTGCATTCTCAATTCTCTTGCGGAATGTAAAATAGCAGTATGTATTTATAACTCTGATGCCAGTCAGGAATTCATATATATTTATTTTATGCTTCTGCAACTAGGCGAAAAACAATATTTACAATTTTCTCCCTTATCAAAAATTCATCATCAACAAACGGCTATGATGCCAATTGTTGTGTTCCCACAACAACCAAACAACAAAAGATAGTGAAAGTAACTCTCAGCTCTCACGAATTGAGCCTTCTGGTTCAAAGAACGTAGTCTGAGAACAATTTTTCTAATAAGATCATTAATATTTGTATTGTTGGATAAAACACCTGAATCTCTTACATTTATATAACGGCTAAACCCTATCTCGAGATAACTCCCTCTCAGACTGACACTTGGATACATCCTACTGACTTGATTTATACTGACTATCATCACTCTAGTAATTATTTATTCAAAATAAAGGGAACCACTGATAGAGGCACCCAGGTACATGACATAAAATGATTTCACAATCAAGGTGGTGGTGTTTATATATACTTATATTATTAGTTGTTATTCTAATCATGGTGGTGTCGTGGATACTGGTATTGAGATGATCAATAGTGGTATAAATAGTGAGGGTGGTAGTAAGGAAGGTGATAGCGAGAGTAAGTGTACTGGTGATGATGAGATATATTGTGGTGCGGATGGTGGGTGTGAGAATGGGCTGAAGGGTATTTTGGGATTTTTAATTAAATATTTTTAATTTTACACATACATATGCTTCGCACTTGATCTTTTTAACTGAGAAGTCAAGGTATAGGGGATTTCACCTATTATCGATTATTAAAGAGGGTAATACAAAATAGTTATTTTAATTGGAGGTGTTTCATGAAATCCCCAATATTATATTATTGACTAATTACAATATAAATACAAGCACTCTAAGTATCAATTATACTTTAACATTTCTTGTTGCAATACAACAACGTGACTACGTGTCTTTAAGTTCGCTACGAACTATTAGGGATGAAATACTTTGATTTGATTTTTAACGAAAAACAAACCAATATTAAATCATATTTGAGAAAACTTAATACGTGTGAAATTAATTTTTTATTATTCTAGTAACATTATTATTTTATATATTATTTGGGACTTATGGATGCTTAAGGGAACCTTTGAAATTTATTATTTTATGATCTTATCGAATTTATTATTTTAGTACTAAGGGCCCGAGTCGAGATCAAAATTTCTTATTATTTTAACGAAAATATTATATTATCGAGTATTATTTAAAAGAAGTTATATCGTATTTGGGCCGACGAAGAACCCAAATTGGACCAATTATAGTATAATGATATTGAATAGAATTATGCTGAAACAAGAAATTCCAATTTTTATTGAGGTGACGGCATCAAATTAAAGGATTATCATCAAAAGCCCAACTTCGATTGTATTATATAGAAAGTAATTTAGAATTTTTTGATAAAAATCCAATCGAATTTGATGTAATTGTGATAAAACTGAGAACATAATTAAGTTTGATGAGAAAGAAATCGTGACACCATTAAATATTTTAGCCCAGCTATGGAAAGGCCCCGTAAAGTCGGCCCAATTATATCATTTCTTAAATATATTTTTGGAGAATTTTGTGTCCCCTTTCAAGAAAGATACTTATTTAACATTATCCCTTTTTAAATCGATAATAGGTAAAACACCTTATCCCTTGATTTTATCGTGACTAAAAAAGAGGGATTTGTGATGATTTTGAAATCTTTTTGGGACCTCCGTGCTCCCTGGTTGGATCCTCTAAGGGGTCCAGGCCTCTTTTACACCAACTCAAAAACAAGCGCCGAATAAGGATAAAAAAAGAAACATATTAAAATTCAATTTTTAAGTATTCGACCATTCATATTACGTTACGGCAATCCTACACGCCTACAAGTAACCTTTTCTATCGTCTTTCGCTGCGCCTAGTGTCCTTTTTAGAAACGGGCTCGTCCGTGTAAAAACGAGGAATTCCTCTGCCAGCAAGTCCTAAAAAAGGAAGAATCCAGTTAAGTTATCATGTGAAGTGTATGTGTGTGTCATAATAAAATCATAAAACCACAAATACCCTTTAACTTAAATTGCTTGTTATAAAATAAGCGATTTAAAATTATGCCGCAAAAGGTTTATATGAATGAACAGTTAGACATTAACTATGGGTTGAGGTGGTCTAAGATCATTACGTGTGCTCTAGATTTAATTATCTTTCTCAAAAAATCTGTTCATCTTTCTCGTTCTTATCCGCCATTAAAGCTTCATAAAAAGGCTGCAAAGGAAAAAAAAATCACAAGTAAAACCCATCATCCAAAACATTGAGAATCTAATTGCAAAAAAAAACTTAGATCACAACTAACATTTAAAACCATTTTTTCATTTTTTTTTTGATTTTCAAATCTCGATATGAGAGAAACTCAAACAAATAGTATACAGTAATTGAAAATAAGTGAACTATTTAAACCTCCCGACTGAAATAAGCTTAGATACATTTCCATTACGATTTTTATCATTATCGTCATCATTTCAGTTATATAGATATATATCATTATCATCATTACTTCGCTCAATCTTAAACTTAGGATTCAACTGTTAGTTGCTAATGATGAATATAACAAATGAACACTAATTCTACCAGTGGGAGAAAAAGCTAGTGAAGGACTTTTGCCTAACAGTTGGTCTGCATTTTGCCGATGCTTCTATATGCAAAGTTCTCTTTTAGAGCTCTCCAATTCCCTGCAAACTCGAGTATCATCAAAACCCAAAACTCTTAATCCTACTAGAACTCAGAAACACTCATCTTCTCCCTCCATCAACAAAACCAACGGTAAACATTTATTTCTTCCACTGGTTTCTAAGATTTAAACTTTACCCAAATCTATATACAAACTCTCCAGTAGTTAACAATGGTGATTGATACATCTTACCTTATATTACCCTTTAATGAGATAGATATCAATTCAGAGAAGTAGACAAATGATCGAAACCCAACATCAGGAATACCAATACCTAATTCAACCTGTATTTTAAATCTTTAACAAATCTCTCATGTTTACTCATTTCTTCTTCAATCTGTAACTCCAATAAATCTATTTTCTTATCTAATACTCCCTCCGTTTCAAGAAAAGAGTTACTTTTCCCATTTGCATAATTGTTAAGGCAAGATGAGAGAGAATAACTTTTATAATTTATTTCCAAATTTACCCTAACAAAAAGTTTAATACTACATATATCTTTATAATGAGGATAATAACATTTCTTAAAATAACAAGGGTAGTTTTGAAAGTTTGTTATGTTGAAAAATGAAAGTAACTCTTTTGTTGGAACAAAAATTTAAAGAGAAAGTAACTATTTTCCTGAAACGGAGGGAGTATATCATTATCGATTTAGAAACTTCCAATTTTCGTGATACAAAATTCAATCTCTGAATATTTTTTTGAAGAATTTTCACTTAATTAAAACAAAACCATCGTAACAGATTCAAACCAAATCATAAAAATAAAAATAAAACCGAAATTGAGTGAAGTAAGAAAAACAAAAGAAAATCTTTGCTAATTTTTTCTTTCAGATGTTCTTCAGGGAGAAGGAAGAAGCATGGTTTCTTTATCTCTGTTTTTCTTTACTTTCTCAGAACTTTAATCTCACAACGTGCGTCTATTAAAACACGAATGAATGGTTGTTGCTTTAACACGCGCTTTAGACTAAAGGGTATTTTAATGGTTTTGAAATAACTATTTATTTATTATGACATACGCGTGCCGCACGTGATACCTTAATTACTATGTCATGATGGGTTTTTGTCTATTAGCGATTTAAAAAGGGTAATGCAAATTAGGTTTCTTTTTCTGGGAACACAAAATCCCCTATATTTTTAAAAGGAATTGAACTAATATATTCTAATTTTTTGGTTTTAAAGAAATTTGAGGTTTACTCCCAGTACTTTCAAGTTAATTGTTATGCTTAGCCACTTTAATAGTTTATCAAGTGTTTTGTAATTTTTGATTGTTAATTTAGTAGAAAGAAAAAACTCATGGATTTATATTTTCTATAAATGACCAAAACCCAATATAAAGAAAAATCCCTTACCTTTAATATCAACAATAACCACTATAGATATGCAAGAATACTAAAAAACTTTTGGAATCAATTTATATTACCACATTGTATCTACTATTTGTAATAATATTTAATTTAATTATGAAAATACATCTTATGTGTTAAACACACAAGAGTGCTAGACGGATACGAGGTATCCGTCCAATTCCTTTTTTATTTTATTTTTAGTATTTTTTTTATAGATTTAAAACTAATAAAGAGAAATTTAATTAGAGAAATAATAGGAAAAAAATTTGAGTAAATAAAATAGTTAGAAGAGAAATATTATGAGTTGATATTGGTATAAAAATCGACTAATTAAGATAGAAGTTTGGAGAAATAATTGGAAGAAAAAAAATTTGAGTAAAATAAAATAGTTAAAGAAAAATAAATTGAAGAAATAATAGGAAAAAGATAAACAAAATAGTTAAAATACAAATAATATGAGTTAATATAGGTAAAAACCAATTCGGTTTTATTACTAAGACGAATTCTCAATATTTATCTCTATTGTTTGGTTATAATTGGGATCAGATGTGATCACTTCTAGTCAAACTAATGTTTTTGGACCAGATTATAATCAAGCCATAACCTATAGTATTTATCTTTGGTTAGATTATAGCTATAACCAAGCGCCCAAGCCATATACCACACTATAGTGGTTGGCCCAGTGGTTGGCCCAGTGTAATCCATACCGGTCGGTTTTACCGGTTTCGGCCGAAAAGCGAGACGAAATCCGGTATACCAGTAAACGGTATTTGACCAAAAATATCGGCCGGTATGGACTCTACCGGTTTGTCCGGTAATCTATGGATCTATATATTTTGGATGAATACTAGTTTATCTTTTTAAACTTTGTGAAAAAATATTTGTTATAACGTGTTAAAATATATTTATAGTTATAAAATGTGAACTAGTTTTTTTTCATAAAATTATAGGTATAAAATATATGCACCGATATTTCACCGATATTTAAATTAAAATTTTTCCGGTATACCGACATACCAATGTATCACTCTCGCTCGGTACGAACCGAAATCCGGTATGGTACAACCTTGGGTTGGCCTTAATAATTTACGGAGAATATACAGTAGATACAAGTACATAGCAGATGGTATGAGGTGCCCCGTATGACCGACTGACTAGGGTTTAGTATGATAAACCTGCGTCTTCTTCTTCTTCTTCCTAATCGTCTCAAAACATCTCAACCTCCTCCTCTTCTCCTTCTTCGTCATCTTATTCTTCACCCGTTCTTCCTTTCTTCTTCTTCACACTTCATCAATAACAGTAACTCTTACTTGTCTTCAACTCACCCATCATCATCTGCTTCTCATTTTGTAAAACCCTATTCTTCTTCTTCTTCTCTCAGACCATCTCTCTACCCTAACTTGTCTCATTATCCAACTCATACAGATTTCCGATTCCAAGAAAAACAAGAAATTGATGATGATGATGATGATGATGATGTATACCCCAGTGACAAAAATACACATTTGTTCATCAAATTTCTTAGGCGGACCAATCAATTCACTTCTGATGAACAAGCTATGGACTTTCTTTACAAATCAAGCGTAAAACCCACTGAAAGTTTGATTTGTTCCATCATTTGGGAGTTGAGAAATGAATGGGAATTGGGTTTTTTGGCTTTCAAATGGGGACATAAAATGGGTTGTTATAGTAACAGCACTAAAGCTTGGGTCTTGATGATATGGGTATTGGGTAAGCAGAGACAATTTGGTGTAGCATGGAGTCTAATTCGTAAAATGTTTCGATCTTCTATAGATTCTCGAAAGGCTTTGCTTATTATGATCCAAAGGTAATGACTGTTCTCAGCATTTTTTATATGGGTGATTTTTATATGAATCTCAAATAGTTTTGTGAATATGTGCCGCAAAATGTTGAATAAATGCTAAGACCTGTTAAAAAAATCTATACAGTGACGAATTGGATGGGAGACACTGCATATAAAATTGCCAAAGTCGCTCTCTCATTCGTACTAAAACTGATTATGGAACCATGCAGTCTTGTTTGTAACCGTTGTCAACAACCCTGTCTAGGTGATATCTAAAATGTAGTTCTTTGTTATGCTAATGCAACTTATGTATAAAACACTGAGGCAAGAACGTTAAATTGGTAACAGTTTTATTGCTTTCCTGCCATTGTGAGATTCATGTTCTCGTATTTGCACTCTTAAGAGGAAAATGTTGAAAATGATTTTTTTTCAAAGTGAAAATGGGTTTCAAATGTTCATGTTTTTATCAGCACGCTTAACATATCTTTCACTTTCTTTTCTCAGAGATTCTTGTCGATTTTTCATCTCTGAAGTCTTCATTTTAGTTCCAAATGGTTGCAGAACCATGTTGAGTGTCCAGTGGTGTCTGATAATTGTTCTGCGCAACTGAGGGATGAACCTCACATCTTTCAATTGCTTGCTTGTTTAGATTCAACCATTTAATTCGTTGACTTCTGGTTGTCCAACTGAAGCTGGAAAAAGTTGGTTTTTCGACTTCGTTGGAGAATTTTAGAGCAAGTAATGTTTTATCTGCTTCCTTGTTTTTGCATCCTTTCAGGTGAAGACTGGATAGAATCTAGCTAATTTTGTTAATTCTATGGTGAAAATAACTTTTTGGACAACCTATAAGGTTATAATATTCTATCAAGCTTTACCTATAAGGACAAGCCTATTGTTCTGATTAGTGTGTTAATTGGTTGCATTTCATTTATTTCATTTCGATTTGTGCGAACTTGTATAACGTGTATGTTTATTTTAAGAAAATGAGGTTTCTAATCATTGGGTTATTAGCTATGCAGATGTTTATTTTTAGAAAATGAGGTTTCTAATCATTGGGTTATTAGCTATGCAGCTGCAAGTAAACCTGATAAAGCCATTCAAACATTCCAGGCTATGGAGAAATTCAGAATTACTGCTGACTCAAAGGCATTTCACACTCTACTTTGTGCACTTTGTAAGTATGGAGACGTTGAATTGGCTGAAGAGTTCATGCTCACAAACAAGAAAATATTCCCTTTGGAGATTGAAAGCTTCAACATTATTCTCAATGGTTGGTCTAACATCTTTCTTGATGAGGTTGAAGCCAAAAGAGTCTGGAGAGAAATGTCAAACTACTGTATCACACCGAATGCAGTTTCGTACACCCACATGATCTCATGCTTCTCGAAAGTTGGTAACTTATTTGACTCGCTAAGACTTTACGATGAAATGAAGAAGCGAGGGTGGACCCCAGGTCTTAGCATCTACAATTCACTTATATATGTACTAACTCGAGAAAACTGCTTAAAGGATGCCCTCAATCTCTTAAAAAAACTAGGAGAGATGGGGCTAAAAGCAGACTCTGCTACCTTCACTTCCGTCATAATTCCTCTTTGTGAAGCAAAGAAATTGGATGAAGCACGTGTTGTATTGGCTGACATGATCAGGGAGGGACTTAACCCAACTACCTCAACTTACCATGCTTTTGTCGAGAAGGAGGAGAGTTTATTAGGAACTTCGGAACTGCTCAGGCAAATGAGGGAAACCGGTTGTGGTCCTAATGGGAACACATTTCTCTTGATTTTTAACAAGTTTTTCGAGTTTCACCAATCAGCTAATGTGTTGAAGATGTGGATGGAAATGAAAAGGTTAGAGATAATGCCTGATTCTGTACATTATAATGTTGTGGTTGCAGGGCTGGCAAAATTTGGTTGGATTATGAAAGCTAGGGAAATATACAATGAGATGAAAACACTGGGATTCGCAGAGGATCCGAAGCTCAAGAAGCTCTTTCAGGAAACTGGTAAAAAGTGATTGAGAAATTTAAAACAAACATGGTAATGAAAAGGGGGCTCTAGAAAACACTTTCAGCAAGATGTGGAAAGGAAAGTACAATTCGTCTCAATGCAAGAAAGTTGTGAGGCAGCATCAAGATTCAGTTGAGTTTGTGTGTATTTAGAGATATACTTCCGGAAGTAGTATTAATATTCCTTCTTCAGTGCGCATGTAAATATTGAAGAAAATTATAGAGCCTGGAAAAGACTTCAATGTTCAAAAATACATAGTATTTCGTCTATGTAATTTTCATTTTCTTGGATGCTAAAAAAATAGAGAATAGTCAAGCTATTGACCTTGTTTTACAGGATTTTGTTTGGATTTTAAGAAGTGCTGAAGGATTAAAGAGAATTTTTGGCGAATCAATTTTGCTTACAAGAAAACACCATGTTCATTTGCTATTACTTAAACTAAGAGGGCATGAAAAAAATAAACTAGTGTTTTATGTCCGGGCACTTCTCCAAAGGAAAGTAGTGAGTTTTCAGGGACTAAATTTGACAACTGATCAAGGCACTGCTTTTGATTCCTGCAAAGGAAGAGCTGAGAACCATTATGGGACTGATTTAGCAAGTGATAGTTGCACACTCAAAACACAGTTCAAGTCATTCTTTCTTGTTACTTGCAACACAGTCTCTCCCTGTTTCATACTTCCATACTGGTTATACAGCGTCTTTCACTGTTTCCCCGATGATGCTGGAACAATCAATGTCTTGTGTGTCTGCATCTTATTAAAAGGAGAGAACTAAAAATCGACATTTAGTTTCAGTTGAACTAATAGTCAATCTGTACAGTTACATGATGAATCTCATATGTCTGTTCACAAAACTCTTTAATATTCGAAAGAATTTCTTTCGAGTTAGCACCTTGTTCAGCTATTACACGACAAGATAGCAAAACCTTGCCAACTGCCATGGACCAAACATGTAGGTCATATACAGAATGGACACCTTTAATACCTACAAGACCAGCTTGTACTTCTGCAACGTTAACACTACTCGGTGCGCTCTCTGTAAGTATAGCTAATAAGTTTCTAAGCATGGGCACAGTGGTAAACAAAACTAAGACAGCAAACCCAAGCGTGCAGAGAAGATCGACAATCAGCCAACTCGGTTTTGCCCAAATAACAGCTCCACCAATCATGACACCAATGGACTGGATAAGATCGCCTAGTATATGCAAGTAAGCACCTTGAAGATTCATGTTTAAATGTTTTTGTTTCAATTCTTTAAGAGCACAATTAATCCAACTTTGAATCGATTTGTGCCGAACTGTGTGGTTGTGTTCAGTGTCGCCGCAGCTATGCTCTTCTGACAAACTTGACATGAGACTCATTTTCTCCTCTTTCACTTTGGGGTCTGAATCTTCGCCTCCGTGATTATGGTGGTGGTGGTGATTTTCACAGCCAGCGGAGTGATGAATGTGGTCATGACCTAACCATTTCAACATGATCAAGTTAATAATAAATCCAAATACTGCAGTGAGAAACATGAGTTTCCCATTCACCATTCCTGTTGCATATAGAATTCTATGAATTGCTTCGTATATCAAAATCCCTGAAATCAACCAAATAAGCTGTAACGAAAACAATGCTCCTAAAACTTCAAATCTGAAGAACCCAAATGAATGTGTTATTGTGGGTTCCCAACCGGATGCCCAGACAGTAAAAAGCGAAACGCCGAATCCGACAACATCAGTGATTAAGTGTGCTGCATCAGCCAGAACTGCTAAACTATTTGCTTTAACTCCTCCAATAATCTCAATCAATATAAAAAGTAGACAGAAGAGTATGAGTCCACCTAGTTTTCTACCCGATCGGGATCGATCTTCTGATTCTGACTTGTTCTTAGATTGACTTGATAAAACACAAACTGGGTCAATAGAATGAACAACTTTTCCTTGATGAATTTCAATTTCTACATTGCTTTCAACTTGATCTCCCATGTCTGTTTCAAAATACTTATAAAAATTATAAAGATCCAAAAATAACTCAAAATTCACCAAATTAAAATGATTCAATACAAAAAAAAAAAAGGGATTGAAAGGGGTTATTATTAGGGAAATTGGGATTGAAAAAAACCCAACAGACTGTGTATATTCTAACACCCAGAGAATCTTACGAGAGGATAAAAAAAGCACATAGAGATAAGAAAAGAATATGTCTGTAGATTTACCTACCTGGAGGGTTTTTTCAACTGAGAGTGCAGTATCCCCCAGAAGACAGAGAGATTTCTTTGGAAGTTCTAAAGAGAGGCAGGAGGTTATTGGACAGACAGATATTATTTCCAAAAATCTAGCCGTCCGTCCATCCGTCCGTCCAGTGATACATATTGTAAAGTATAGATTCTCTCCTTATTAAAAATGATCTCCTTTTATTTTATTCTTTTATTTTTTATTTTTTTTGACCGAAAAATATTATCATTAGATTAAGAAAGTTGATACATAACTACATCAGCTTAGGCTGAGTAGATCTGGTGGATGTTTTCTAGCAAGCTTATTTATTCTAACATGTTTCGTTAGAATATCAGCTACTTGATTAGATATCCTTGGGACAAAAGTACAAGACCACGTAACACAAGTCGCTAATGTTGACTGACAACGTCTAAGAAGACCAGTATCCATCCAGTGAGGAGGCTCCTGAGATCCTTGAAGTAGTTCAACTACACCTTCAAAGACTACTTGTTTATGATTGAGTTGATATGCCCATTGGAGAGCATGAAGCATACCCCATAGTTCAGCTTGAGCTAAACTTCTGGCTGGTTGTAAGCATCACATCCCTGCTACGAATTGTCCTGCAGAATCTCTAATTAGTATTCCAATACCTGCAATAGATTGATTACATGACATGGATGCATCAATGTTAAATTTTAAAAAACCAGTAGGTGGAGGTAGCCGGCGTGGTATTGGTTGGGATGTTAATATGATTGGAGATTGGGTATGAAATAGGTGGTTCCTTGAGAAAAATTGGCGTAGCTGATTAACTATTCTTGTTGGAGAAGCCCTACCATTGCGGAAAACATCACATCGAGTTTCCATATCATCCACATAAGACGGGTTGGGAAATAAACTTGTGGATGGTGTCCGTTACCAGAAACTTGAAGTCATTAAGTGATTCATTGAGCAATATTTTGGTACATGTTGAATTGATGCAATGAACTAGGCTGACAGGAAAACCAGATGGCTCTAGCAAATGAGCAATGGATCAACAGGTGAGTTGTAGTCTTTGGGGCTTGCTGACATAGAGGGCATACAAAATTTCCTTGTAAGGTTGTGACATATAATCTTGTTTTCACAGGAAGAATATTATGTAAGATCCTCCATAAGAAGAAAATGAGAATATAGGGAATGTGAACATGCCACAGTTTAAGACAAACCTGAGAAGAAATACCAAGTGAGTGAGAGCAGTACGAGGAGTGGAAGAGATGGTTGTAGGAAGACTTAGTGGTGAAAAGACCGGTAGAGGTTAACGACCTAATGATTCGGTCAGGTTGCTGATGGTTGGGAGTTAAAATTAATATGTTTCTAATTTGATTTGTGGAAAACAGTTGTTGTAAGAGGGGTAGGTTCCAAGTATTGGTTTGTGGATCAATAAGCTCTGCCACCCATTGGATATTTTCCAAGTTAACATGTTCAAGTTGAAGTATGGATATGAAATATTGGGAATCCAGTGGTGCCTCCATATGTAAATTTGTTAACCATTGCCCACCTTCCATATATGATGTTGTTTGATAGTATTAAGACCATGACAAAGACTCTGCCATATCCAAGATGTACCTGGTTTGAGTTCATAGTCTAAAAGATGTTGATACGGGAAATGCGTTGCTTTGAGAACCTTAGCCCATAAAACATCTTGGTTGTGAACTAGTCGTCATGCCAATTTAGCTAAAGGAGCCGAGTTATAATGAGAAAGATTCTTGAACCCTAATCCTCCGTATTGTTTGGGTGTAGAAAGAGAATTCCATTTCCTAAAGTTGGACCCACGAGAGTTGGAGTAATGCCACCAATATTTTCTTTGTATAGTGTTTATTTGAGCAATGATCTGTTTAGGGAGGTTTAAACAATGCATGTGGTACAGAGGCCTGTTGCTCGAGCTGCGGCGTTAAGAAGTTTAGCCTGCCACCCTTGCAATTTAAGAGCCATATGATTGACCAACGGTTTACAATTCTGTATTCTTGATCTATGCATAAGGAGTGGAATACCCAAGTACTTATCCCCCAATCCCATGAATTTTATTTGCATAATGTTTGCAATTTGACGACCTGCTCCTCTAGTAATATTCTTGCTAAAAAAGATGGTAGACTTCTGCAAATTGATAACTTGCCCATAGGAGGAACTGAATGTAGCCAATAGTTGTTAAAGATACCTAAGTTATGTATAATCCTCCTTGAGAAACAACAATACATCATTAGCAAAGAGGGGGTGATGAATACGAGGACCCGCTTTACCCACCTTCATGCCATGTATTTTATGCTTAGATGTAGCAGAAAAAAGAAGCCTACTAAAGGCTTTCATACATAAAATAAATAGATATGGAGATAACGGGTCTCCTTGCCTTAATCCATGAGTAGGTCGGAAGCTATGACAAGGTGCACCGTTGAGTAACAGCGATACGATTGTTGTTTCCACGCATTGAGAGATGAATTGTACCCAATCTGCATGAAAACCGAGTTGAAGAAGTATAACTTTAAGAAATCCCCATTCCATGCGATCAAACGCCTTGGACATATCCAGTTTAAGACTAACCCAACCTGTTTTGCAATTTTTCTTTTTATTTTTCATAGTGTCCACTAATTCATGGGCAATAATTACATTGTCTTGGATGTGTCTGCCAAGTATGTAAGCATCTTGAGTAGAAGATATGAACTTCTGAAGAAGAGGTTTAATTATGTTTGTAATAAGCTTTGAAATGATTTTGTACAGAACGTTACATAGGATGATCGGACGAAAAACCGCAGGCGATACAGGGTTGTGGATCTTTGGAATATGTACTTGATGAGTATGGTTGAGTTGGTGTAGCAGGAAATTGAAGTCGAAAAAATGTTGAACCATTGCAACTACATCATTTCCCACTGTAGACCAACATTGTTGGTAGAATCCTTCTTGAAAACCATCACTTCCTGGAGATGCCCATGGATTAATCTGGAAAACCACTTATTTGATCTCAACTGTTGTAGGCATCCAAAGAAGTAGCTCATTTTCTTGATCAGTGATACAAGGAGTAATGAGACTTAACAAATCACTATCTATAGTAGGATTCATGGAGGTTGACACTGAAGTAAAGTGCTTGTTAAGAAGATGATATATGTTGTGTGTATCATTATACCATAGACCCAAATTATCTTGTAAAGCATCAATGTAATTTCTATTCCTCCTGTAGTTAGCTTTAGAATGAAAATAAGAAGTATTACAGTCAGCCTTATGTTGTATCTGATAACATGCTTTTTGCATTCAAAATTCTTTTTGTATATGTAGCCAATTTTGCAGAACCTGTTGAAGATTAGGCAATTGAGAACTCACAGATGAGGATACTATTGGCATACTTGTATCTTCTCTTTAGTGGAAGCTATTTGAGTTTCTATACACCCAAATTCATTTCTCT
Organism: Papaver californicum; assembly: GCA_023531435.1. Lineage (NCBI taxonomy): Eukaryota > Viridiplantae > Streptophyta > Magnoliopsida > Ranunculales > Papaveraceae > Papaver > Papaver californicum. The sequence continues at coordinate 8,403,809 of JAJJMC010027464.1, read as the reverse complement.
TCCAGTGTCGAAGACTGCACTTTGTGTTATGAAGTTTTTGAACTATTTGATACGGAGGAGAGCCTCTAACTTCTTTCTGCCAGGATATATCTATGACAGCTTTGCAAGTAGGATGGAATAACCAACATTTACAGAATTTATACGGTCTATGTAGCTGGATTTCTTATTGATCAGTAATCAATAAAACATGACAGTGATTTGAAGCAAAAGGAGGTAGATTCTTAAGTTGTGCATTGTTGAAAGAGTTTAAGCATTGCAGAGTAACCAAAGCTCTGTCTAGTCTAGCTTGGACTACAACCGTTCCTTTCCTGTGATTGGACCAAGTATATGGCGGAGCAGAAATCCCAATGTCCATAAGGACTAATGATAGACACTCAATCTATATATTTTTACCACCTTATTCATATTTTCTAGTCATTGTTATTGTACAAAATTTATTATTTTACTGCTTTAACAGGTGGTTCGCATAAAATCCAAAGTTCCGAATAAATATACCTAATTGGGCATAAATATCAGAATGGTTGTTAGTCTTTTGCACAACACTCATGTGTTACAGTGGTCATCGCCAAATCACTTAATACAACCGGAACAAATGAATAAAGACTTGTCTTTATATGGAAGCGTTGGAAG
>JAJJMC010027464.1:8391240-8403169 GCA_023531435.1 Papaver californicum | reverse complement strand
AATAATAATAATAATAATAATAATAATAATAATAATAATAATAATAATAGGATTCATCCTGGCACTGGCCTTCAGACAGATATGGGAAACACCGTTCACCTTAGTCAATATATGCACCATTCATCATTTCTATATTCATCTTCTATTCTATCCCTGTGGTTGAATTTGATTGATTTCGAGCAATGTGAATTTTTATCCAGCTTTGGATGTTCAATAATTATTTGAGTAGAGTTGCATTTTTATATGATTTTTAGTACATTTAGTACAAACTCGTGTACAACAATTGGATTCATACAGCGTAATGATTCTTATAGTCGCAGAATTTAGTAGGCCAACTAAATAGCTTGTTTAGTGTCTATCCTAAATCGTTCATAGGTAACTAGAAATTCGGAGTACATGTTTTGTGGGTAAACCTCTTGTAAACCCTCATGAGACAAAACTCGTCCGCTAAGGCCACTTAGAGGTTTAAAGGCTTATTACATATGCTAAATGTAGTCGCGATTCCTGCGAAAGTGAGTTAGGATTTTTATTTTATTTTTTATATTAGTTTTGCTAGAGGACTAGAAAAATATAGGTTTAGGGGTATTTGATAGACACTTAATCTATATATTTTTACCACCTTATTCATATTTTCTAGTCATTGTTATTGTACTAAAATTATTATTTTATTGCTTTAATAGGTGGTTCGCATAAAATCCAAAGTTGCGAATAAATATAGCTAATTGGCAATAAATATCAGAATGATTGTTAGTCTGTTGCACAACACTCATGTGTTACAGTGGTCATCACCAAATCACTTAATACAGCCGGAACAAATGAATAAAGACTTGTCTTTATATGGAAGCGTTGGAAGCAAGGTGGGGGCCGTGCACTAAAGAAGTGAGAGGCTTGTTCTTGGAGTAGGGGAACATTGCTATTGCACGTGAGAAAACTAGTGAAAAGTGGACGGATGGCTAGTGGCTTTGTCTCAAATTGAGAAGCAAGTACTGAAAACAGAAGAAAGGGCTAGTGAGGTAGGCTAAAGAGCTAGTCTATGTTGGTCAACGTGAGAGGCTAGGCATACTTTTGATTGAAAGAACTAATTGGGACATTGGAAGTCTATGCTAGGTGGAAGAAGTAGAGACGCAGATGGGAAAGAGAATATTGGATTGGCTTTTGATGTTGTTTGGAGTAGGTGCGTTAGGTGAAGTACGGCTAGAGTAAGGCGTCAGGTATTGTTAACTAAGTACGGCTAGAAAAGGCTGATAGGTCTCAGTATTCACGTGATTGGTAAGAGGCTATTGATTGAAAAAGTGGTAATCATAGAGTCAGAAATGAAGAGAGAAAGTGAAGTTATAAATTGAGAGAGAGAAATACGGCTGTAGAGGGGGGACTTCAGTTTTACTTTTCTTTTTAGGTTTAGGTTTTTTGGGGAGGCATGAAGTAGGGTACAGAAGAGGAGGCGTGATTGAAAAAGAGAAGTTGAAGAAAAACTGAAGAGGAGACAGGAGACAGCACCAGACGGAGAAAGAACAAGACGGTTGCGTCAGAAAAAGAGGTGGACGGCTGTTGTACAGGCGAAATTCTGTTGTACAACTCATTTTTTTGGGTTTAATTCTTTCTCTCTATTCCTTTTCTTAATTAATTTTATGAGTTTTGAGAAACCCATCTCCATATCTCACTAATTTTGTAGCTAGGGTTTTGGGTAGAAACCAATTTTGATTATGGAAAAATTATAAATAAATGGTTTAAATGTTTAGTAATTTATCTTCATTGTTAGCTTGATAAATTATTGTATAAATAGTAGATTTGATCATTTATGCTTTCCGTTTGATATGCCGTGTTTTGATTAGATTCTTAGACGGTGTATGCAATCAACTAGATATTTGATGCTTTAAAACTATATATGGGTTAGATAGTTCTACTGATACTATATGCTTTTGAACTGATATGCCATGTTTAACAACATTAGATGGGATATGCTTTTTGATTGATAAGCAATTCTTTAGAAATGTCAACTTGGAAGCGAAGAAAATTACAGTGGTGAAACGATAATTTAGGAGATTAAATGTGAGTTCCATATATCAAGTTGGCAGACACCGAAAACCCTAGTGCCCTCTCTACTTGGTCACATTGTATATTTTAGCTAGTTAATTTTATTATTTTCTCTTTTATTAGAATTTCTAAAAATCCAAAAATATTGTTTCTGATTAGTTAATTGAGAATTTAATTGCAGTATTGTCTCCGCACCCTGTGGGTTCGACCTGTACTTGTTGTTGTATACTAGTTAGACGCCGTGCGATTGCGGTTTTTTTATATAGGGTAATATAAAACCCTATCACCTAACTGATTTACTATGTGACGAATGGACAGGTGTTATGGAAAAGTAACACCCCTGAAACTCGGTTTTTCCGCATCACAAATAGTAAAATTAAGATCACCGATTATTTCCCAAGGAACATCTACTGACGACCTCATATCTATCAAATACTTTTATTGGTTTTGGTTTTCAATAGGATTGTTGGCTGCATACATATATGTGAGAAGCCATTCCTGATTGCGAGGCCCATATTGAACTAAGATATGAACCGTATGTCAAGTATAATGCATAATCTGGAATTGAAAACCATTTTTCCAAGCTAAAGCAATACCCCAAAAAATACCTTTAGAGGCTACACACCAGTAATTTGGGTAATTTGTGTGTCTAAGATAGGTTAGCATTATATGATTTTGAGCTTTGGTTTCAGAGAGAAATATAATATCAGGGTTATAACAACGAATGCAATTAGATAAATACTTTCTGGTGTCCGGGTTACCAATGCCTTGACGAATCCAAGATAAAATTTTCATGTTCCAAAACAAGGGGTAAAAAACTAGGTCTAACAAGATGAAATGAAGAAGAAAAAGATTGCAACAGTGATGACAAGCAGATGCAAAATGATCACAGAAAGCAAAGTAATGCAAAAGATAGTAGATATAGTAAAAAAAGATAAGAGTGTATCTGATGCCATTCTTGGTTGGTGTATGGAGCATGGTGGGATTGAGGTACATCAATATCCCTAGATGTTGGCTCATCTTCCTGATTACCAATCTCCATACCAGAAGTTGAAGTGCTAGACTTAGGATAATTTTCAGGCGAGGCGGGGACGCTTGCGATGGGCTGCAGATTCAGAAATATGGGTAGCTGGAGCTAGATTAATACTTACTGATGGTTTTGGAGTAGGAGATGTAGGAAGGGGTCGAAGAACAGATCTTCTAGGACGACTGAACTGTTTGTAAAGATGATGGATGTCTTTTGGTTCCTGAGCAGGCACAAACATTTTCATAGTTAAGTCAAATTGGCGAGGATCATTCTCCTGAGTAAGACGAAGTTCCGTGTTAGCTGCACAATTAGATGTATCATGATCAATAACTTTAATCTGGGCATAAATCATAAGGTTGCCCTTCAAAAAAGAAACCAACCCAACGAGTAACCACAGTGATGCCAGTAAGCATGGGGTGGTGCACACTAAGATGAATTAAAGCTCTCACCTTGGAGGTAAAGATAGGTCCTTCACTTTTTGGGTCAAAAGTTACAACCTCACCCATAATCTCACCAAACAGCTTAATGATATCCACATTGTAAAATTCAGGTAGAAGATTTTTAAATTATGTCCAAAAGGGGGATAAAGTGAAATTCACTTGTTATGATCAATAATAGGATGCCAAATTTGAAACACCACAGTGTAGCCATCAAAATTCCAAGCTCTGGCATATAAGATTGAATTGCGATCACTATCAGTTTCAAAGGTAATAGCATATATGTTATTTTCCAAGCCTCCCAAATAAAATACCCAACGCTTACCTCTCTTCAAATGTGGCCAAACATATTTAGCAGCCTTAATGGCATCCTATGGTATCATGATACCAGGAGCATAAACTTTACCAGCTAAACCAAGTTCCAACCCTGGCATGCCTTTGAAATGTGCATCTTGAGAATGGGTAATTACTTTCTGAGTAGAGGTTGTAGCATCCAGGTGTGTTTAATCAAACTCGTCCGTAATTGTAGTTATTGACATGATGAAAAGCACAATATGCAAGTGTTGAACAAGATGAGTTGCAGCAACTAAGTGGTGATACCATTTTATACATACATAATGATACTTAGTAATCGTGTCAATATGATGATGAAGTATTAGACACAGTGACAAGTTTTCACAATCGATAACTCGAGGATTTGGTCAAATTGAGTTACCACAGATTGAGTAAGGAGAATAAAGCACCACTGCTAGAAGAAGCCAACATAATTAACGCCACCTGGAGATGAGTCAACTAAAAATTGCCACTAGTACCATCACCACCAAGTCGTGGCAACCAGGAAATTACTCCCACTGAGTAACAAACATGTCAAAATCTAAAACAAGAAGTAAAATGTTGAGATAGATATAACATAAAAGGATATCAGAGAAATATTACAAAGAGTAAAAAACATTCAAGTTGTTGAAAGAGACAAGACGGTAATGTTAATCAGTAAACAAAGTATCGCATAAATAGGAAATGAAGATTATTAACAATGACAAAGAAACCCTTGATTATCAGGTTGACCAATTTTGACTTTCACATTAACTTTCGCCAGAGAAGATTGAACTCTTTCGATCTCCTTTTCACATAAATTAAGAAAAAAAAAAAAAAACTTTCTAGAAATGTCCTCAATTATATTTCTTATTGTTCATAGTTTTTAATTTCAGTCTTTAATGTAAAGTTACAAAATTATTTTAGTTGTGAAAAAAAAATATTTTTTAAATAAAGATTTTAAGAATGTCACTTAGAATTTTAAGCTTACACTATTTTTAAAGTTGATATATAATATTGAGACATGGATTAATCAAGAAAATTTATAGAAAAATATAAAATCCTTCATCTAATATATATAGCTTGTAAAATATCATAAACTTTCACCTAAATAAAAACCGAAGGAATAATAAATAAAATATTGCATTTCACTAAATAGAAGTGAACAAACACAAACCCACAAAAATATTATAGGAAGAGGAAAAATAAATAACAAATCCCTAAACATAAACAGGAAAATCCAGATTTCCCTTCGTTATAATTTGAATTTCCGCTATCATATAATTTTAATTAAACCACCAAAGCCATTCCCAAACCCATGATCAATGATAAGCCTCCTCCTCCAAATCTTGAGCTGCTGATGGTAGTAGCACCGCTAGTGGGAGATACAGCTGGTGCATCAACTGGTGAAGGTGCAGGTGCAGCATTTCTTGGTGCCATAACAACAACAATCAATTTCTGTCCTTTCTCACAACGACCTTGAGCTCCACTGATAAAATAGTAAGGACCAGATTTGCTGAGTTCAACTCTTGTGTTGTTACCATCTTTGTATTCAACAATTGGTTTTGTCAAGACACAGTTCAAGTAATTCTCTCTTGTCACTTGCAACACTGAATCTTTCCCTGTTTCATACTTCCACACTGTTTACAGTAAAAATAAATTTGATTAATTTCAGAAATTAAATAAACAGATTACAGATACAACAAAACATAGAGTTGAAAATGAAGTTACCTAGAGAATCCCCAAGCTGGAAACGAGAAGATTGAGCCCATTGATTTAATGGTTGAGATTTAATTGATGATGGGATTTCCCATCCATTTGGTTTGCCTCCAACCATGAAATCTTTAGCCTCTGAAAAGCTACTAAACATGATCAAACTAACAAAAACCAAAGACATAGACAAAGCTACAATTCTTGATGAGATTGCCATAGATGATACTTTTGACTGATTAGTACTTTAGAGAAGCTTAATGAGTGACTGAAAGGGAGAGGGAGAGGGAGAGGGAGAGGGATTAGTAGAGTGAGTGAGTCGTGGGTTTCCCTCAATATTTATGGAGTGGTGGAAGGAAAAACTAGCCGTTGCCAAGTGTAGAGAAATGACTACACGTTGCAGAAACCAATGAGTTTGTTTTGAATAACGGTCAAATTACAAAGTTGAAAGTTTAAATAATTTTGAATTTTGTATTCTCCTAGGTAAAAAAAACAGAAACTGTAAAAAAAATAGTACGTAATAAACAAAAAATCTAAATGTAAGGTGGATTTACGTGTCTCTTTTGGGGTGCCCTTAAATCTCAAGAGTATATGTTAATTGGCATTGTGGATTTGAATTTTTAAGGGAATTGTAGCAGGTTCAGGACAAGTAGAAGACCGATATAAGGACAGTGGATGACTGTAAAGAACAGATGCTTTAAAAATAAGGATAAATTTTTAATGGAGTATCGAGGACAAATGATATGTATCTTTCATATTAATTTATTCTAATAAATTTTATTTCCAAAAATATCACAAATATTTTTGGACATCTTATGTATCAGCACATCTGATGTGTGTCGAATCGACGGATGGATACCGGATGATGGTGCTATAGTTGGTTCTGGTGGTGAGAGTAACAGTTTTCAAGTAATATTACTAAATGCAATCAGAAAATGGCCGACACTATAACAAAGTGATATTGCTTTTATGGTTGCAAAGGAAAATAGAAATGTAAACGGTGTTTTACTTGAGTAACGCTATGATATAATTGGAGCATTATCAGGAACAAAATCTTAAAATTAGAGGTGTTAAGCAATCTACATAAGATCACACAAAGACAAAAATTGAGAAAAAAACGTCAAGATTAATTCAGTAAAATGTGAAAAGAATGGAATGTTCTATTTTAAAAACTTTTTGAAGAGGTGTTAAGCAATCTATTATATATTTATTGGTATAAAGAACCATTCAATCGTGAGGCAAAAGCAAAATCCTTTTGCACTTGTTAACCCGATCGAGCCCAATGTTTAATCCTGATAGTACTTCCAGCTGTAGTGCAGAGTAGAATTCCTCAAGAGTTAGATTTGTTAGGCCCAAACTACACCTTAGCACTTGTTAAGCTCTTAATCCAATGGAGCCCAATGTTTAATCCTGGTAGTACTTCCAGCTGCAGAGTAGAATTCCTCAAGAGTTAGATTTGTTAGGTTCAAACTACACCTTAACATCAAAATCTGAGTGATAAAAAAACTCAGGACAAGTTATTAATTCAGCAATGAAACTCCGGAATTTAAACAAGTAGAATAATCATTCACTATATTTAACCTAGGAGTATTCTTTTTAGCAAGATCAACCAAGAACAGTAGACGAAGATAATACCTAAATTTCTGGCCATGGTGTTTGAAGCTATAAGAAACACTCGACGTACATTTCCATGTATGAGCATGGGAAGTTGAAGTTGAAATTGCTCAGGACCTGATATTTCACACAGGAATGATTCAGTTACATACGCCATATTAAATTAAGAAACAACATCACTGACACACCAACAATGTTAAGATCAAAAAAGCTGATTTGGAAAACAAAACCATGTAAAAAGAAGAGATAGAATAGGATTGCTGTCATAAGTAATGGATTAGCTTATCTGTTGCTTCTTGTATTTTGTCTTATTTAAGCAGCCAGTATAATCCAGGATAGTCAGAAAGAGGAAACAATTCACTGTTATGGCCTACAAGAAATTTTTTTCCTTAGTTTAGAGGGAGCTGTTTTTCTAGCGCTCCAGCCAAGTTGTTAGAACGAAGAAAATAGCATCCAAAGAATCTGCAACTGACTTTCAGATGGTAAATTGCGCATATTAACTTATGAATGAGTAAACTGATATGGCACGACGTTCATTTTTATAGGCAATTTCAATATCAAGTCGTTGTTGCTCATGTCTTCTTAGGCATGTAACATGAAGCTACATGGTATGATTTCACACTACATTTGGTCATGTATGAAATCTTGATGGTAACTTGACAGTCAATATACCAACTTGAATTAGTACGCCTTGATGTACTGAACTACGTCACTACTCGTCAGTAGATAACTTCAGCAGTTTTGATTATGACAAAAGAAGGGGGGGAAAAAAGGAATTACAGGAAACGGTGGATGAAAGATCTGACTGTCATCATAAGTTTTCGAAAAATAATTAATTACCTTCGGATGCATGATACCGAGAGTGCCGACCTGCTTTCCGTTTAGAATGATGCTGGCTACTCTTCCAGGAAGGAATGCAGTACCGTCAGTCTCCTTGAATGATATGTTTTAAGAAAATAAGTTAAGAATCTCAAAAAGAATATAAAGAAGCAAAAAAACAATATATACCGAGAAAAAGAGTAGCAAGTAGCAACCAATCCTTACTTTTGATGCAGCTGTAAAGTAACCAGTATAATCTCCAGCCTGAGGGTCCTCAATCCAAGGTATATCAACAATTTGCATGATTCTTTGCACGAGCCCACTAATTTCCTGAAAAAATTGTACAAAATTACTGAGAAATATACCACGAAAAATAGAGTGCACTGCCACATTAACTATGGTTTTAAAAGGAAACCATGAATCTATGCTATCGCTTAAAATTTTTGGGGTTTCTTGCTTATTGTTTTAAAAACAAGGAATCACCAACAGATGAAAACAACCAACAGAGTACTTATAACTTGGACTCCATAGCAATGGAGCCAGCTACATAGTTTCCTTCTGCGGTATTTAATTTATTCAGATTGGGAAAGCTAATGATTAAAAGAAACAACACAATGGTGATAATGGAAGTTCCTAGTTTAACCAGTAGCTAAAACATTCAGTTCCACAGCTTTCACATTAAGAGAATCACTTATACAGTTGTGCAAATAATTTTGACATCATACCTCATAGCCAGAAGATTCATTACAATATAGAGCTGCAACTTTTCGACTATTTTTGGCACCAACATCTTTGGTATCATCTAGAAGCACAATATCACCCATTTCGAATATCTAAGAAAACATAATAAACGGTATGAGACTCATATGCACCATGTAGCATATAACTTTACTCATGTAAATACAAGAGCTAGGTAATCTTAGCATATTATGAGCAAGATATTCTCTCATAACTCAATACACAATCTGTAAATGTTCATGATTGGCGCAAACCAAAAGTTTTGTATTTGAAATTGAAATCTATCAAAAAGACAAATCAACCATCTAAATCAGATAATCCATAATTTTATTAGAGAATAATTGATACCTTTATGGGCTTCGGATGGTGGTTGTTCTCTCGAACAGTTTTCAGCAACCCCGACATAACACTTGTTCGAGTAGCCTGGGGAAAAAGCAGGATTAGGTGATAAACTTAAAAGTCAAAATCACTTGAAAATACTTGACACCAGGACTAACAGCACATAGTAAAGCATTGGAGATGCAGTTTTTAATCTTTTTCAACCAGTAGCATATGCATCTTATCTTGAAGGCTTGACATTAAAACATTATCAGTCTTAAGTTCAATGTCGTAGGACACAGAATTGAAATAAATTCATAACACAGAGCTCACACCTTCCAGCCTAGAAGTAATAAATACTTTAATGAAAATCGATGCTTGTTTCTTAGATTACAAGTCAAATTTCCAGAGGTTATAAACATAGAAAGGAAGATACTGCAAATAAAAAGTAACCTTGTGTCTAGATAATCTACTTCCTGGTGCTTGATCCGACACTCACAAGTTGATGCAAGAGCATTTTAGGATTTCAATATTAGTTAGCTTTGTTTCCTATAGAGGGTGTTTTGGTCAGTCTAGTTAGTTTTACGTTTCTTTCCTAGGGTTTCTTTGTAGTATAAATAGTAGTTATCATGACCTTTAGAAGGAGATTTTACTATTGTTTTATGAAAATAATCGGCAGATTATCAAAGAGTAATTTGGCTTTGTGCCCTAGACTCAATTTATCAACGTCTTGTTGATTTCTATTGTTCTATTCTTCTATTTACTGTTTCTGGTAGTTAATGCCTGTGTGTTGCTAGCCAGACCCCATCACAAGTGAATGGAGCCTCTACTGCGTAACTGGCTGCAATTGAGAATCAGATACAAGACTAATTATCAGCAAGTAAACAAACCTCGAAATCCGATGAACCCTTTTGCAACAGTTGCAGATGTTATGTCATCCTTACGGCTCAACATGGAGAAATTTTCTTCATTCGAACACAATATCCATGTCAGCACCTCAGTGAACCCAGCTGCCACTATCTACGTAAAGAAAAAACAATACATGTAAGGGGCTCTAAAAAGCTACCAAGAAGAGAAAAAGTGCAAAATAGAAGAGATCTGCAGATTCTTTAACAATCATGCAGGCATTCTTTTTATTTTTTTAATAGGAAATGAAAATCGTGCAGGCTGAGAAAGATGTATTTGTTAAATTTCTCAGAACTGTACCCAGAAACTTATACCTACCAAGGGTAAACAGGAAAATACAACTAGATTAGATGAACAATTTAAATGAACTTATTATTTCATAACTAGCCTTTCAGCTAGAGAAGGCTTAGAATCACAGGTCTTGGGACGAGGAACATCAGGTTCTACTAGTTTGACGTTCAAACTGGGTCTCACTAAGTACCTAATTGATGCAGATTTGTTTGTGATGATTGATCTGTAATTCATGTTGGGAAAGGATGTGAACCACACAAGCACTATAATACGTGTGCAAGTTGCTAAAGCTATATGGATGCTTTTGTTACAAATCTTATTTTGATATTAACTATTGGCCCCTCAACAAAGGAATCTTATCTAAATAAGACAAGGTCATCCTAGCCTAGAACAAGTTCCATGTGGTCCCTTCATTCCACAGTTTGTTTGTGGCTAAGAAAATGAAGGCAATGAGCTTCGCAGAGTAACTAAGAAACCAGCAACTATGCCAGTGCCAGTCCTTTAGTAGAGGTGTAAGGAACCACAATAACAGGAACAGATTGCAGATTCTTTTAGCTGTTACATCAGAAGGGAAAATATATCAAAGAAAAACTGATTCAATACTTCCTATTCCAGTACCTCCAATCTGATAAGGTAGCTAAGCTGACTGAGCGGTTGCTGCCTTCCTTGTGTTGAGAGGACAGCCTGTGTTCTTGGGATATTATTGAAACCACAGGTAACGGCAACATCCTTAGAAAAGAAAAACAAGCAGAATAAAATCCTTGTAAACATACAAAAATGTCAATCATTCACAGACAAATGTTTCCCTGAAATAGAATCAGCAGTGTATACATATCGAATACCTCTGCCACATCACAAGCTTCAAGAACATCACTTCTGGTTGGAGGTACACTCTGATGATGGATTTTTTGTCACTTGATATTTCCTCTGCACGCAATTGCATCTTAGTTAACAAACTGGTAACCTAAAATGGAGGAATGGTAGTTTGAGATTTAGTAGCAAATAAAAGCTCAAGTACTCAAAGAGCATCCAATTTGGTTGTTGCAAAAGATATAATAGAACCGCCAGGCCTCAGCATTATATATATGACCATGTTGCTGATAAAATAATACTGTATTACTTATTACAGTTGAGGTCACTAAACCAGACACACCTTAAGGTCGCTAAACACATTTGAAAAAAAAAATATCCCCCACCTCCATAACCACAGTCAAATCATGTTCTCAGCCAGAACCAGGATATACTTCCATAATTTGATAGGCAAAAAGAAAATATGTCAAAACATGTTTTAGGGATTACATGAACCCACCACATTGAATGAATGTAACTCCTACATCAACATCTCTAAGCATCTCCATCTTAAAGCACGGAGGTACAAGTTGTTAGGATACCCAGAGACTTCCACTGGCTGGTTCAGCATGGATTAAACTTCAGACTTATAAGGATCTACTGATTCCCAAATCAGCCAGTCAACTGCAACCTACCCATAATCCATAGTTGGTTCAGGCCAGTTGAATTATCTGGATTGTCAGGTATACACAAAATTATCATTGATTAGGCCTGTTTTTCCTTTAGCTCTGCCTACATCCCCTCTGCTACTCTCTCCCTGGTCTATGTCATATTAATTTTCAAAGATGAAGCTTACAGCTTACTAACTGAGTTTCCTGGTTAAGAACTATGTGGGCTGTAACAAACCACGGCAGTATTACCATGGACTTGACAA
>JAJJMC010027464.1:8377822-8391230 GCA_023531435.1 Papaver californicum | reverse complement strand
AGAAATTTTGTATGCTGTGATACCTGACTTGCATCCAGCGAAACACCAATTCTGCCGGTGATTTTCGTCAAAGGAACTTCCATATCGAAGGATGACAGGTCAGGAAAAACACATGACTCCCCATTGGCGCATATTACTTCAACAGGCTCAACCTCAAATTTTCTTTCGCAGTACACTGAGAACATGCTCACCTGTGTGCATATCAAACAAAACAGATAAGGTGCAAAAGAAGGCAAGTAAATCATAATAGAAACTTCCACACAACGTCATAGCTCACCATTGTGTTCAATACAATTTTTGCCTTGGTCAAGTCAGTTGCTGTACATTCAATGAACACATTCTTAGTTCGTAGCGTTATAGTGGACCGTGCACCATTAATAATTGGAGGCAAAGATAGAACCGTTCTGCATAAAGAAACTTAACTTTTGATGAAAAAAGAAATTTAAAAAGGATAACTACAGTATTATTGATTCTACACCAAATGGTCTGTCTACCTGTTGGAATCATATATCACGGGGTAAACCGGTGAATCCTCAATTATATGTAGAAATTTCTTCAGCTTCATATCAGACTGAGAGAAAGAAAATAATACGTAAGATAAAATTAACCCAAAAAAAAATAAAGAAAATCGCAAGATAATATGTTCAATTGGTATAGCTAATCCTAAAAACTCAGTAGTACAAGACTACAAGTTACAACTTGAAGCTTAGACAGTGATATAACTTAGAAGCATTGAAAATGACGCATCAGTAGTACTTACGCTATAAAACTTCATTAGCTCATCTGCCCTGAAGCTATTGTCCTGCCAAAAAGCAACTTACAATTGGTCAATGACTCAATGATATTATTATCCAGATAATTCAAGCAGCTCCAGATTGAACAAAGAAAATTCAACGAGGTTTAAGAGATCATAGTTCGTGATACTGAAGCATGGCTGCATGAAAAAGAAGCAAAACAAAATATTTGGAAACGGGAAGATTTTATACACCACAAGCTGTTAAATAGTCAATAACAACAAAGTGAGTACAATGCACCCCGTAAAGAATTTGTTGCCAACAGGTGAAAAGTGATGTGAAAGATGAAAAGGGGAAAGCGTGTAAAAGTTGGTCACTAAAGTCAATTTAATGCAAGTATGTAACAAACACCCTGGGGGGAGCATAAAAGATTCAAGACCAAAACACAATATTGATACAGAGGTGGCATTGTAAGAAAAAGACAGTTCCACAAGCATTCTCAATAACATAGCTGACTAAACAAGCATAGCAGACAAGTATACCCTGCAATAAGCCTGCAATATGGGAAACAAATCAAGAATGGAAAGAGTAATGCTACATTGTACTGACAAACTAAGCTTTTAAAGGTGACGTGAGCATTTCAACCGAATACATTCTAGAAAGTATATATATACTGTATTACTCCAAACATTTTAATGCTTACCTGTTTTAGCGGCACGGAATTTATCTCTTCGGGTGAGAGAGCCTGAAAATAGAGAAGCAGACTAAGTAAAAGATGCAGCAAGGCAGTTTAGCATTGTAGTACACGGAAACACACACTCAAAAACAATATACAGACCTAGAATAAGAGGTAGCAGGAACTAATAATCAAGAATCATACACATCATCCATAGTGAAGAGTACCTCGTATGTGAAAGGACCTTGTAATGTATCCAAATCATGTGTGCCAATGGCAACTAGAGTTCTCCTCCAGAACAATATAAGATTAGTTAGCTTTTCCAGTCAAGAGATTAATAATTTTGCAGAAGTGATCATTAAACATCATATTATAACTTCAACCAAACAATGCAATTGATGCTGGCCCAGAAGGTGAACAAAATATACATATAACAAAAATTGACCACTGATTGAGATTGACAGGTTCATCAGCTATGAACCAAACCAATATATATCTAATAGAGTGAAAAAACAAGATAATTTATACACTACAAAGAAACCCTGATAGAAATTTCAGTTTTTACCGGCATATGTTCTGTTGGAGCTTATCTTGAAGATCAATGAAACTCTTATATCTAGTTTCGTCAAAAGTGATGCCTCTTAATACAGCACAAACAATGAAAGGCCGAATCACCACAGTCTACACAATAAAGAAAAAAAAAATGTTCAACTTCTAATTCCATTCCATCTAAAAAACCAAAATTACTCTATCTAATATACTAGTACCTCTTTTTTCACATGCATTTTCAGCATGGATTCTTTAGGAGTATTAGATAACGTATATGTAGGAATTTCATCAAGACCCAGAAATATGCGGAGAGCTCGAACAAGCCCTTCAATACAAAGCAAATCATATCTGTCCATTCACAGATACAGTTATTATTATGTATGTGTTTTAACAATTATTATTGATATGATATCCTAACCAAATAAGCAAAAATTACAACAACAAAAATAAAAGTGATACTACTAATATTTACCTGTTTGCCAGAATTTCAATTTTGTAAATAACCTCTTCATCTTCTGTGGATTCATCCTCTACTCCATCTAAGTGTTTCTCTTTTCTAATAATTGCTTTCTCAGTTGTCTAAATGAAAAACAAATTAGAAGTTAATGAATTGAGACACACTAATTAAACCCTAGTGAATGAGGTCAAAGAAGATTTGAAAGGTCTACTTACAACATCATCAAGCTCGAGTCCATATTCCATACATAATTCATCGAATTCATCTTGAGCTATAAAATCATTCAAAATGTACACAGTCAGAGATGTAATTCAACAAAAAAAACTATAAGAAAATAAAACAACACTAGGGTTTATTTGTACGTGTAGGTTCTTCCAAGAGCTTTCAAAAGATCATCTCTAACTACTGAAATTTTAGGCATATTTTGCAGATCTATTCTTCTAATCTTCTTCACTCTCTGCTAAGTTATAGTTAAAACTTAAAAGCCCCACTGAGAAGAATAAAAACCTGAATAGAAAAGACTTGTGTAAAAGATAGAAACCTGTTTTTGGGCTCCCCTTTTTCGCGTGAAGGGCTCCTCTAGCCTCTAGGATGTTAGTGTTTAAAATATGGTTAAGGGGTGTCTTAATATATATATAGTAAATGTTGTCCTTGAATAATTTATATTGCCATATTACTATTCTATCTTTTCATTTTTATTTTATTTAAAAAATAATTTGGTTTTTTATTTTATTTTATGTATTTCACTTTTGGATCAGTACAACAATCGTATTTGATTTTTTAGCTATAAACATCTTTACGGCTATAGATTTATCAATTTCTAGTTTTAATTGGGCTTTCAATATTTAATTTTTTTTCACACAAAACATATTTGTATATGATTATTTTTATCCATAAAAGTGTTTAATGTTATAATTTGTGTCCTTAACCTAGTCATAAGTAACTCAGTAGTTTCAAAAATATTGTAAATATTTTTACGGCTAGATCATGATGTTCAAAACATAGCCATGGAGCTGTTATTTGTGAATCTACGGCTAGAATAACCATTTACGGATAGAATTTTTATGTCAAAATATTAGATTATGAAAACTCGATTATGGCTAGGAGTTCAACTTTTCCTAGCCGTAAAGATCGAAAATACTAACATACAGTTAAAAGACGGTGATTTTCTAGTCGTAGAGGTGGTTATAGCTAGGAAATTTATAACATATCCTAGTCGTATATGGGTATGAAAAACTAAATAAAAAATTATATTAAAAAACTAAATAAAAAATTAACATTTAATTTAATAACCCTCAATTGGGGAATACTCTTACAAATTGGGGGATACTCACAGTTACATAGGGTTGGATTTTGACTAAGGGTGTTTTTTTTAATGATGAAATATCCATATTGTCCTTTATACTAATAAAAAAAAAGAAAAAAACTAATAAACATAAGTTTGGTATCCCCTTCATTTCAACAATTCAATATCGATTCTAAAAATTTCTTTGTCGATTAATTCTTTCTATAAAAATGAAACCTAAAATGAAATAATGTTTTAGGCAATGCGCTGATCCTGGAGCTGGAATTGCGTCTCAAAATAAAGGAAAACAAGTTTTGATTTTTTTTTAGTTTTTAAGTCAAAAATTAGGTCAAAATTAGGGTTACACTTCACAGTCGGCACTGGTAAAATTTTGAATGCAATACCGACTTTTATTATCGGTATCGGTTTGTGGATGAACGCAATACCGACTGTAACATTCGGTATTGGTTTTTGGTTGAATTCAATATCGATGGTTAGTTTTAATCATTGTGCTATGAAATTGACCACAGTCGGTATTGACGTGTGACGCTATTCAATGCTGATTGTGCATTTACCTCTGCCGACTGTGTGGTGTTGCAATTCCGACTTTGGTGTGGCTCTACACTTGTTCCTTCATTTGAAGCTTGACTTAGGGTTTTATTTAAGGTTTGATTTGGGGGTTTTTCATGGATGAAAGTTTGATTCTCTACAAAAGGTTACAATTCGGAGTCATTAAAATCAACGTAAGCACCTTCTATTTGGTGAGATAAGGATTCCCCAATATCAAATTCCTCACATGAATCTCTCACTTAAATCTCCTAAAATCCTTCTTCTTTTTCTATAACTAACACTTAAAAAGATAAAATCAAAATTTAAGTTTAATCTTAACACACTTGGGGGATACTCAAGGGTAATTCAGCCATTATCAAAATTATTTGGATAAAGGGTTCTTCAAATTATTTTATAATATTTTTTTTACATCCCCCAATTTGTGAGAGTATTTCCCAATTGAGGGTTCTAATTTAATCTAATCTAACCACTATCACGAATTAATTAAGAACAGTTTAGCCATTATCAAAAATATATGGATAAAGGGCTATTCACTTTACTACTTAATGACCCTATTTTGTCTTCTTGTGATCCCTCTATGAAAAAAAAGGAGCCCCAAAAAACAACTTTCATAAGATAACTGAGTGGGAAACAAAGATTAAGAATATCAGAGTAGAATCTTCCCCCAATTTGTGAGAGTATTCCTTAATTGAGGGTTCTAATTTAATCTAATCTAAGTACGAACACTCTTAACACGAATTAATTAAGGGCAGTTTAGCCATTATCAAAAATATATGGATAAGGGGCTATTCACTTTACTACTCAATTACCCTATTTTGTCTTCTTGTGAACCCTCTATGAAAAAAAAAAAAAGAGCCCAAAAACAACTTTCATAAAATAACAGAGTGGGAAACAAATTTTAAAAATATCGGAGTAGAATTTTTAGCCGAAAAGACGCATAAGAAAGAAAGGGTCCATAAATATGGAACTCAAAACGGCGCAAAGGCTTTTGTTCAAGGACGAACTAAGGCAACTATATCAGAAGGCAGCATGAATAGAGTCTTCCAGCCATGATTTCTATTAGGTAAGAATCGACAAACCTACTTCTTTTTTTGGCTCTTGATTACTTAAATAGGCTAGATTTGTTAAATTTATAATTTATTTTTCAATTTCAGGAACTTCCTAAGGCCAAGAGTTCAGCAATTCCTAGCTACAAACAACCGATTACGTCTGAGAATTTATAAGCTCCCAACCATAAGTGACTAAAAAACTTGATTTTGTTACAAATTTCTTAACCGTAATGGGATTTTCCTGGCCGTGAAAACGTAGTGAAACAAAAAATTAATTTTATCGTCATAAAATTCCTGGCCGACATGAGTTATTCCTAGCCGTAAGAGTGTTTACGTCTAGGTAGTAGTCTTGATTCATAACCGTAAGTGACTTTAAAAAGCTTGATTTTGTCACTAATTTCTTAGCTGTAATGGGATTTTCTTAGCCGTAAAAAACATAGTAAAACCAAAAATTAATTTTTTGTCATAAAATTCCTGGCCGACATGAGTTATTCATAGTCGTAAGGATTTTTACGTCTAGGTCGTAGGTTTGATTCCTAGTCGTAAGTGACTCTGAAAATACACAAAAAATTAAGTTTTATTTGTTTATAAATTTTTGAGCTTTGCTATATGTATGAAGCATAGTTCTTAACATGTTTTAGGAATCGACCAAAGAAAGAAGAGAACGCAAGAAGTAACACCAAGACATGAGCTGACTCTAACCCCTCGTAAGAAGATTCAATTAGGTTCAAGGAAAAGGAACAAAGATGCATTTCTCACTGGTGGAGCAAGAAAAGAAAAGAGTTAACGTGGACTTGTGATTTTTTAACAACGAAATCAAGATAATTATGAAATTCAAGAAGAAGATAGTGCTGAAACAAATGTTGGTCCATCGGTTGCTCCCCAAAACCAAAATTGAAAGGCCAAGAGAAGAAGCCACCCAGACCTACAACAAAAGAAATTATTGAAGGTTTAGTGTTTTTGCCTGAGAAACAGAATGGAATACCGTATGGTGAGCCAAAAGATAGGGTCAGAGTCTTATTTGGTTATAAATCTTCATGGGATGCAAGGGTCTGTCGGGCAAAGGTAGTAATCTAAGAATGTATATGTTAATATTAATTTATTTATCATGTTTTTTTCTTTCATTAAACTTTTTATGATTTATATACGATCGTACGACTGCGATCTGAAGCACCCAAAGACGAGTTTTTGGTTGTTGTGTACAGAAAGCGATGCAATGGTAACCTTGGTACAAGTTTCGGGGATATGGCCTGGAAGTTACACAATGCATAAGCAATTTGGCATTGGCATTGTCATTGTATGTTACTTTAGGGAAACATTTATGCCTGAAACATAAATGTTTCATTTCCCATTCTTCGAGATGACTATC
Source organism: Papaver californicum (assembly GCA_023531435.1). Classification (NCBI taxonomy): domain Eukaryota; kingdom Viridiplantae; phylum Streptophyta; class Magnoliopsida; order Ranunculales; family Papaveraceae; genus Papaver; species Papaver californicum. Next base: position 8,384,541 of record JAJJMC010027464.1, on the reverse strand, counting down.
GCTTCATATGATGCTCTCCAAATAACCGCATGCCTGTGGATGAAAAAGTTGTGTTTGAGGGTTTCAACAACCTTATTCCTTTGAGAGCCTTTTTCTGGAGTGAAACCCCAAACACAAAGGGTAAGAAACAATGATGATGTAAGGGTAGCGGTTCATATAACAAAAAAGATTAATTTGGTTTGTTTTGAGGGAAAAGTTTGAGAAATCTAAGTAAATGGAAAAAGCTTGATTGGTGGTGATGGAAGAAGCAAGAGTTGGACATACAACTGTAGCTTACTTATTGTACGCTTTTGCACCATAATTTCCCCGATCTTTCGGGGAACATGGTCAATGTTTACTATCTACAGTTGTTGAAAACTCTCAGTCTTGGTCCGGAGCAGAACCGGATACCACTGTACTCGTGGGGGCACCGCCACCCTCTCTTTATTACTTGAGATCCTTAATGGAGCTTCGGGGTGGAATCGTATACAAATTGCAGGAATAATTGTCTTCTCCGAGTAATTTATGTGGTTCATTTCTAAATAAAATATTTTTTTATATATATTTGTGTGTGTTTTTTCTGTATAATTATTTATTTGCATAGTCATAGGTTTATGACCATTTTTCTAGCTTGAGGTCCACTAAAGATCCAAATTTATCTAGCCACTAATCCTACACGACCCAAATACCCCTTCTCATGAAATCAACAGAAGGATAAATAAGTTGACTTGAGGGTTAAGTTAGACAGTTGAAGAGGGGGTGTTTGACCCACACCTCAAGATCGATGTAAATGGAAATGATGCTCGTGCATTTTCATATGTAGCGACCTACAACGGACCATTATTTCATCCAACAGGGTTTGTGATGTACAATCCTCTTAGAACTCTCCACCAAATTGATATTATTGAAAAAGTAGTTACAACGAAAGCTTTTAAAGTGGACAAAATTACACAACATCCTTTCAGGGACTAATGTGAGATTGAACTATGAGACAAGGAACGCTTGCATTCAAAGACTAAACAAAATCGATGTGACTGGGTTCAATGATTTTCATTGTACAACGCAAGCCGAGGACGATTACATGGATTTTTTTTTATGAGTTTGATCATCCTTATGTGATAAATATGGATTCGAAAGCGATACAATATTTCAACAAGCGTAAGGAGAAGGTGAATAGGTCATCACCTAAGAAGGGTGCATCTTATCGGAATAACAGATTTTTTAATGTGGTACATATACTATTTATTTTATTTTATATAAATTTTTGTCTTTTTATATAAGTTATTTATGTTTTTTAAATTTGTATTTTGATACGAAAATATATAGGTGATAGACACATTTTTGTGTCTAAATTATGCTCAATTATCTGTATTACTAGTGCTCGATTGTGTGTTTTTATGTCTTTGTATGTATATTTTGAAAATAAATATTTATGGAAAAATTGGCTCAACAAGTGATAAAAGCACCCCGAGAAAATTACTAAAGGCACCCAGGAGTTCTGATAAAGGCACCCCCACTGTTGGATAGGGGCACCCCTTCCCCTTCGTTTGAAAATGCAATTGGCGGAAAAACTTTTCTTTACGTGAAAAAATTACTTGAGTTAGTTAAAAGCCGATATTTATGGAGTTTTGAGGCATATGAATCACTATAAAGCGTTTAAGAACATCAACAAGACTCGAACACATCAATTAGAGGGTTTCTCGCCGTAAAACACTGATGGAAAATCCATGTTTTTGCCGGAAAAGGGATTTAGTCCCTGAGTTGGACTGGTACGAGTTTTAGTTAGTTTCGGAGAGAATATTTAATCCTTATCGATTAAGGAAATCTTGTGTTTTACAAACCTATATAAAGCAAACATATCGAATAAAAACAAAGTGGGGAGAGGCTCGGCCGGAAAATCAAGGGAAGGAATTCTCTTAGAGATTTCTTGATCCTGTTGAGTATAAAAAGGGTTGTATGAGTCACAAAAGAGGATAGGGAGGTTGGGTTGAGCTCAAAAGGCCAACAGAGCGAAGAAAAATCATTTTAGGAAAAAATTTGTTGCTGCTGAAGACGAAGAACATAGATAAGGCAACGGTTTCTTCAACCATTCTTCCATGGTTTCTTCAACCGTTTTGCAACATTTATCTTCGCTTTGCAACATTTATCTTCAAGCTCCATTGTAACAGTTAATCTGTAACGCCCAAAAAACGTTGTAGATTCCTTGTTATATTATTTTTAGCTTCTTTTCATCTTTTTAACACTTTTTGAGCTATGTACCAATCTTTTGAGAGTGTTTTGATCATGAGGATCTAAACCCCATCATTAAGGGAAGGAGGAAGCCATCTTTCCATGATTAATTGGTAACTTTCAATAATTCTTTTATGACTTTTGCATTTATTTTTAATTGGAATTATGATTTTTCTTAATTGATTGTGATTTTATTTGATGGTTTATGCTGGGACCTAGAGCTTTTGATGATCCATGCTTGTGATTTACAATTGATATTTTAAAAATCTACCTTTGGAAAAAATTAGAGTCACTTATTTGATCTAGAATTGTTTAGAATTATTATTTTTTGAACCAATTAAAAGTGGTTAATGGTGAAATCCATAACCTCAGTATTTCTGAATATTATTTTCATCTTTTGTGTATATTTTCTAGTTTAAATTCAGAATTAAATCTAAAATCAATCTTCACACTTTCGAGAGTTTGAACCTTATTTACCACTATTCTAAAACATATCAATTTTTGGCGCCACTGCCTGGGACTTGTTTTTAGGTTTAGTTAGTTTTAATTAGATTTTTATTTTATATAAGTTTTTATCTTTTTATATAAGTTATTTATGTTTTTTAAATTTGTATTTTGATATGAAAATATATAGGTCGACCAATCTAAGTGGTTATATAAAAGCATGAGTTGTGCATTAACAATAACCTTATGATGACGATTAAAAAAAAAAAGAAATCTACAAAACCAAATCAAGAGGTTACCAAACGAAGATTCCGAAAATCTCTATATGAAAAACCAAAGGGTTCCAAGAGGACTAGATTTATTTTTCTGGCCAACTTCCTCCTATTCCCAGTGTTTCAGAGTTATCTACTGAAAAAGAGGATATTCGTGGCCAAGGTGGAGGTCGAGGTCGAAGTGGCGGTCGTACTTAAGAACCAAGTAAAAAAGCTCGAGGTGGACATACTCGTGGTTGTACTGATTATGGTGATGATGAATGGATTTCATTGACTTTATAGTGGTATTATTTGGTTATGGATATTTAGCACTTTAAATTTCCATGTAAGTTATGACTTTGTAGGAGTGCTCGATTAATGATTTGTAAATTACATTTCGTTTGTTTATAACTATGGATATTAATTAAGTGTGGATGTATTTGTTTAAGTGTTTTAATTTATATAATTCCAAATAGAATGAACATTTTCATTTCAAAAGTGAAAAATAAGTTTCAGAAGCACCTATGACTGGGTCTGGAGAGACCAAACCTAGCCTTAAGTGATTCTGAAATTCAAAACAAAATCAGAGTTTTCTTTCAACGATTAGGTAGATATCTGACGAAGCTAGCCTTAAGTGATTCAGTTTGTTTATGTTACGGATAGGATACCTAACCGTAGAACCTGGGATATTTGGTATTTGTCGGTTCTATAACTAGGTTTCCTAACCGCATATGTAACACCCATATTTTTTTACATGACACATATTCTAGGATGCGCTATTGCACGGGATGAAGCTTCATCTCAAGCTTGTGAAGCTTACTCAAGGATGCATCAAGGTGATGATCCATTACTTGGCTTGGTTGCAAACTATGGGAGCATCAATGATGCATTATCTCAAAGTGGTGCATCAACTTGGCATTATGGTGCTATGGCATCACTATGCTTGTCATTTACTCGGAGAAGTAACATTTACTTATATTGCTTACAGGAGGAAGTATCATAATGTTAATGCACTATTATGTTGTGATTCTTACTAAAGGAAACATCCTTGTCCTTATAACCCTTACCCATGGATGCATCTCTAAAGCGTAAGTTGGCCCACGACAAACATCTCTCAAATCCTTATACGTAGAAATGTCAGTAAAATATATATAGGGAGGAGGTGTTGGTTGGAAATCGATGATGCTTACCCAATGAAGCATCACTGCCGCTATAAATCTTACCCAAGGGTGCTTAACCAAGGAAGAATCATTGATTTTATGAATCTTACCAGAGGACGCATCATTATTGTTATAAAGCTTCCCCAAGGAAGCAGTATTATGTTTGTCTCGAAATTCGGTGGAAGTTAGTACATGGCACCTACCCTCCAATTCCAAATATGTAGAAATACGATTAATACATATATAGGTAGGGGTTCTTGGTTGAAGGTGCATGAGAAGTAATACATCTTTATGCGATGGTGCATACTTGATGCATAAGCATCACTATGATATGTATCTTTGCTGAAGGAGCTTGAATAATGCAAAAGCATCACTCAGCCGTGTTGCTTAATGGAAAATGTTTATTTACATACTAAGTGGCATTAGTTATACACAACCTTGTGCATATCTTTTGAAAGTCCCTTGGCCTCTACGGAATAGGCTTTGCTTGGCCTTTGGCTCCATGAGTCACGACAGAAGTTGGAAATTTTTGGTGAAACGGAGTTTATATGCCTAAGCATACCCTTTCGAAATGATTGTCTCTTGGCATCGATGTTGTATGTGCCTTAGTAGGCTTAAGTTGCTTGTTCCATTAGAGATAACCCTTCGGGTAAACTACGGTTTGATCACTTCACGGTATGGCAAGGTACATAGACATCTGCAATGCACTACAATGTGGTCCAGCACTTTGTTGCTCATATATTATAATTGAGAGATGATTGCAATAGCTTGGTAACTCATATCATTTGACTTGACAGTGCAATGGAAGAGGTGATTGTTGCCACATTTTGATGAGGTAGTTGCAGTCCATTTGGTGGATGTTCATACTTTCTATCAAGCTACACGAAATAGATGGAAAATGCTTTCCTGTTGCACCCTTGGCAAGAGCAAGATTAGTGCATGTACCCAGCGCATGGTCGAAATAGAGTTAAGGGAACATAAAATAGGTCTGCAATAGCCTATGTGCTAGTCCAAGGCATGAATTAGGCTTAAAAAATGCTCGTAAGCATGTGACGCATGCCAAAGGCATCACCGTTGGCTTTTATGGCCTTGCACCTTTAGCAAAACAAGGGGTAAGTTAGAACAGTATGGAGCTAAGTTTTAAGCAAATCATGCTTGCAAAGCATGTTAGAAAATAAAAATCGACGTCCATTTGCCTAGAGAGAAGTGAAGCTTTATGACCCGGTTACTGTAATCAGAGTAGCATAACGGTGAGTTATGGCCTGCTGAACATAACGCTGGAGGCGGAATTTTCCGGTCCGTTACCGTAGACCTGGAATATTTTGAATCTACCAGTTTTACGACTAGGAAACCTAACCGTATAAAACCTGGGAAATTTGGTATTTGCCAGTTTTACGGCTAACTTTCCCAGTCGTATACCTAACAAATAATATATAGTATGTTTAAGCTATCTTTACGGCTAGGTTTTCATTTATCTACCTAGCCGTAAGTGACTACGAAAATTAATATTTTTTTTCGAGTTTTCACAATATGGCTAGGTATTGTTTTACCAATACATAGTCGTTAGAAACCTCAATGGATAGTTTTTGAAAAATATATTCGTTACACATCTTAGTTATATAAGAAGTCCACCTATATGTACTCACCCATCCCATTTCAACATCACTCCTTCTACATCCACAATCTCTCATAAAACTCTTATAATTTCACTCTAATTGTTATTACCTAAAAATTAATTCTAGGCAAAACAATATACTGTAGAAGTAGTTTATTTAGATTCAGACATCAAAATCATACATAGCAAGCCTAAACCACAATACTAGCCATTCCGCCCTACTTCGGTCACAATGAGAGGAAATTGGTTGATCTTAGGGGAGGGAGCAAAGAAAGTTGAAGGAATTCTGTATGTTGAATTATGTGTAGAGTTGCAGAACTATTGAGAGAAATCACAGAGCTTATGAGAATTATAAGATTGTTATTCTTCTGAAATGGGATAAGGAACCTATTTATAATAGTTTGGGAACACACGCTTCCTTATAAAGTAGTGGAAGTAGTAAAGAGATGAAGAGGTGGAAGTCATGGGTTTAATGGTTTAACCACCTTGGTATCTTTGAGAAGCCATTACTCCATTACTCCATTAACTGCTTCAGCCTTTCCACTACTTTGTAACTTCCTTGTCATGGAATGTTTCCATGCCCATGTAGCTTTAACCACAGACCAAAACCCCATGTTTAATCCCCCCATTATGATTTGATTTCTCGTAGAGTTAGTGGACTAGTAGACTCAAAACACGTAAGTTCGTTCTAAGATAAAGCTATCGATGAGTTTGTGTCAATACAATACGATTACGACCAAGTATTGGTGCCAATAGCAAGGGAGAAGGCTGACACGAGCATAGGTGCAAGAGTGAAGAGTTAAAAGAAGCGCAAAGGGTAAAGAGGAGTAAAGCTAGCATTGACGCTAATGTTACGCTGCTAGTAGCGCTAACTAGTTAGGCCTGTGCTACCAAGGATGCTAGCGCCATCGGGAACGCTAACTAGTTAGTGCGTATGCTAGCACAGGCGCTAGCGCTCCTGGCAGTGCTAACTAGTTAGCGCAGGCGTTAGCATTTTGATAGACACATTTTAGTGTCTAATTTGCACCTTAGTTTCTATTA
>JAJJMC010027464.1:8340101-8372129 GCA_023531435.1 Papaver californicum | reverse complement strand
AAATCAAATTTCAACCAAGGCAAATAATCATAAAAGAAATTGCAAAATTAATAAAAATAGAAATATACCACTTTTATTGAAACAATGGATTCCTCCGTCACCTCAGCAAATGGGGTTTAGCTCATCTTGCTCAGAACACTCTCAAAAGTTTGGTACATAGCTCAAAGTGTTTGAAAATAATGAAAAAGAGTGAAAATAATTAAAATAATGAGTTTGCAACGTTTATAAACGTTACAGACTCGCTGTTACAGAGGGATAACTATTTCCTGAAGCTAAACGTTGCAATTGAAGTTAAAAGTTGCAAAGTTAAAAGCTTTAGAACCAGAAGCTTCAAACTTTTGGCCACGGAACTTCAACCCTATGGTAACGGAATCTTCATCTTCTTCATCATGATCACGAGCATATTTTTCTGGATTTCTTAATTTCGATCTTTGGCCTCTCCAGACCCCACCCGTAACTCTTCCACAGATTCTCTATTTATATTACAACCACCTCTAACCTCAATAACTCGTGAAAATCTTCTCATTGATGAGAATCAATTCTTGGCAGTAAAGAGAATGATCTCGGGTCTACCCCCAAGAGAGGGAGCTAGTAGATGTGTTGAGTCAACAACGCGCAAGACCTATTGATATCCTTTGTAGTGTGAAGACATTAACCAAAATAACTCATCTAGTTTGACTACCATCTACAATGCAAGAGAAAAATTGAGAAGTGAGCAATGGAAAAATAGAGAACTTTTGCAGTAATTATTGTATTTGGGGGAAAAGGCGAACTACAAGGTAGTGTATGAGAAAGATGAGAATGGGAAAGTGATATATCTTTTGTTGGCTCATCTGGAGTTTGTAACATTGGAAAGATGCTTCCATCAAATTATTTTTATGGATTGCACGTATAAAACGAACAAGTATAAGATGTCGATATTGAACTTTGTCGGGAAGACATCGACGAAGTCACCTTTTAGTGTTGGGTTTTGTTTTTTACAAGAGGAAATGGAGGAAAGTTACATGTGGGCATTAATTACAAAAGGTAAAGTTATTCTACCAAGAGGGTTATACTTCCAAGATGGTGATTACGGATAAGGAGCAAGCATTGATGAGTGCGATAGAGCGTGTTTTTCCCAATGCACATCATCTTCTATGCAGGTTCCATATATGAAATAATGTCCAAACCAATTGCAAGCCAAAAATTGTACCGCCAAGAAAAACCGAGATATCGAGGATTACCAAACTACTGATGTGATTGTAGTAGTGGTAAATAAAGTTTTTGTTACTCGGACTCGTTGAGATTGATTTTAGACCTAATTTATAATACTAAAAATAAAGAAAACTAAATTGAAGTGATATTAATATTTTAAAAACAACCAGGACTCTGGATTCCACTGCTACTTCATGATTGAATGATACTATAAATATTTCAAAACTCTAGTCACCTTTTAAGTCCTTTTATATCTTAGTTCACTAATAATCAGACAAATTCTCAAACATTATATGTAAACATTAAGCATAGATTATCAAATGATTTAACAAAGCATAACTGATAGACACATTTTTGTGTCTAAATTGTGCTCAATTCTCTATTCTACTAGTGCTTGATTTTGTACTTATTATGGGTTTTTATATTTTTGTAGGTATTTTTGGAAATAAACATTTGTGGAAAAATCACCTTAAAAAGTGATAAAGGCACCCCGGGAAAATTGATAAAGGCACCCAGGAAAAGTGATAAAGGCACCCACTAGATGGATTAGGGGAACCCTGCATTTCAAATTCAAATCTGAAATTGGCAGGAAAAAAATCTTACGCGTGAAACAGAGTCTGTGTTGGTTTTGTAACGAGTTTTAAGGGATTTTGGGGTAATTCTGAGTTACCCAAGTAAAGAAGAAACAAAAATAGGATCAAACACGTCAAATATAGGCATTTCATGCCGTGAAACAAGCTGCAGAGTCGAGTCACGCCGGAAAAAAAGAAATATACTCGAAATTTGGATAAAACAGAATTCGAGTTGGTTTTAGATGAAGATTTGGGTCATTATCAGTTAGGGGAAGGCTATTAGGGTTAACTAATCTATAAATAGTGAAGAGATTAAAGAAAAAGCTATCCAGAGTCGAGAGAAAAATTCCGGAAGGAAAAAAAACTTATGCTGGTGTGAAGAAGACGAAAACATAAGGCTAGAAAAGAAAGTCGCAAAAACTGTTGCGTATTGTTTTATATTCTTTCAGCGTCCAGGAACCGTACTTTATTGTTAGTGTTTTCTATTCTCTTCAGCCACACAGAGAACACAGTCTGCAACATTTATAATCATATCAAACCTTCTGTGTTATTTTTATTTCTTCATGGTAAACACTTTTTGAGCTATGAACAATTATTTTGAGAGTGTTTCAACTAGATGAGCTAAACACCATCACTGGGGCATGGTATGAAGCCATTTTTCAATAATAAAGTGGTAATTCTTATTTTATTAATTTTTTGTAATTTTTTTATGATTATTTACTTTGAATTAAATTTGAAAAAAATGATTTTTATCAATTAGTTGTGTTTTCTTTTGATGGGTCATGCTGAGTTTATAGCTTTTGATGTCTCATACTTTTGATTTACAACTATTATTTTGAAAATCTAACTTTGTCAATATTTTGAATAAATTGAATATATGAATTTCAAGATAATTACTAATGCTTAAATCACTTGAAAATTGGCTAGTAGTTGAATCCTTAGTCTCAGTTCTTTCCATAATTTGAAATCAATTTTACTTTAATCTTCTTTATTTTTAGTATTAAAAATTAGGTTTAAAAATCAAATCTTTACAAGTCTGAGTATCGAATCTTTTACAACTATTTCTAAAACACATCAATTTTTGGCACCGTCGACGCGGACTTGTCTTTAGGTTTAGAGTTTTAGATTTATTTTTTGGTTTTTATTTTTGTTTTTAGTATTATTTTTCTTTGTTCTATTTTACGTTTCTTTGGGTATTTATCTTTTTGCTACAAGTTGTGGATTTTGAATTAAAAGGAAATTGAGCCAAAGACTTTGGTGATTAAAGACTTGGAGTTAAAGTTAAAGCTAAAAGAACGGAAAAGAAGACAAAGAATTTTATTTTTAATTAGATTTTATTTTTATTTGTTAGATTTTCACTGTTTCTCTTTTTAGAAAATTGTATTATGAAATCTTTGATTTTTCCTGTAATTTTTTCTTTTATTTTTGGATACTTTCGGACTTTATTTTGGGACTTTGGACATTATTATTATTTGTAAACCCTACGGAAGGGTAATTTAAATATAAACCGCAACAGGGAAAGACGATAATTACTATATTGTCTCGACCCCTCGGGTTCGTACACTGACACAGGAGTCGGTGACCCGATTCGACTACAACCGATTCATCCTCCGTCTGGTACGAAAGGTAAGACTCGATCAACCCACGAATCCCCTGCAAGTGGGTTTACTGTATTCCTTCGTATGCATATATGTTGAGGAACTGAATACATAATTATTTTCTAGTAAAGGGAAAGAACTGACCATACAAGATAAGGACTCGGATTTCATTACCGTTTCCTTCTTGCCCGCTTTTGGAATACGTTACCAAATGTGAACCTAAGCTTAAAATTTTGACTAGAAAGAGACTGATATGGTAACGAGCTTATAGGAAAGTCATTCAAAAGGACTATATTGGTTACTCTGTTAGCCTAACTCAAAGTTCAGGAAGATTATTTTAAAATTTATTAGAGCCGCCTTGTAACCCAAGCAAACGTTGCCAAAAAGACAGGGTTATCAAAGCTCCTTAGAGCTTATCCTGTTTCTGTTTGACTTAATCTAATTCGGAGCGTTCTAAGAGGTCTGCTAAAACTGTAACTAGTTACCTTTTGAAAGAATAGAAGCTGGTGTAGAAACAATCTAAGTGAATCCATCATGCTTTTTGTTTGCTAGATTCAGTATGTTTGATTTGGTTGAGTCAGTCTTGCTTGTGATTGTTTAGAATTCCCTTCCAATTAGGATTTGTTTTTTTTTTTACTTTTTTTTAGTGTATGCCAAGACCGTTTGAAATCATCACTGAGCGAGCTTGGAAAAGAGACATTCTGGGTCGTTTGATTAGTGACAATCCCAGTAGTTTTGTCCCTGAAAACGAGGACCTCGAAGACTCTTCTTTTGAGGGCCATGTTTTTGGAAATTTCAATTTTGAGAACTTGACATTGTGTAAAGAAGTTACTCCTAGTCCTTTGATAGTGCCAGCAATAACAACTTTAAAAGCTTTGTTGAACCCGACTAGGACTTCTCGTCCATCATGTATCAAGTTAGCTGAAACTGAAGCAAACTATGAGTTAAAACCAGGGACCATACATATGCTCCCAATCTTCTTAGGGAAATAAAACGAAAACCCATATTTCCATGTTAGGGATTTTGAGGAAATATGTAGTACCATCAGGATTAAGGACCTAAATGATGAAACATTGAAACTTAGATTGTTTCCTTTTTCACTAAGAGACAAATCCAAATCTTGGCTATATAGTTTGACTTCTGAGTCCATTGAAACCTATGAAAAACCTACATCTGCCTTTTTCCAGCAGTTTTTTCCTAGGCACAAAACATCATCTATTAGGCACCAAATTTGCACATTTGCTCAAAAAGAGGGATAATCTTTATATAGGTATTTGGAAAGGTTTAATGACTTATCATCACAATGTCCTCATCATGGTTTAGAAAAATTAAGGCTAGTTCAGATCCTTTACGAGGGTTTAGATTATTCGACAACAACCATGGTTGAGTCTTTATGTACATGTGGGTTTGAAATAAAACTGCCGATGGTGCGATGACATTTTTGAATGAAATCGCCGAAAAAACCTAACAATGGGAAAACAGTAGGGAGCCCCAAAAAACAATTCTTCTGAGTAGAGGAAATGTCAATTGGATAGAAAGATCTTTTGAATCATATGCCAAAATAACAGATATATCAAAAAGGTTAGAAGCTTTAAAACTGAGTCAATCTAGTTGTGGAATTGAGCCCAAGTCATTTTGGGAAGGAAGGACTGTTGAAGAGCAAGCCCATGCTCTTTATAATAAACTAGATTTGATAATCATCAAAAGTTTGACCCTTATTCAGAAACCTATAACCCTAGTTGGAGAAACTATCCTAACCTTTTCTTGGTCTAAGGGCCAGAGTCAAGGTCGGTCTAGTAATTCTAAGGTTCCCCCATGATTTGGATACACTAAGAATCCGGACCAGCACAATTTCAGAAATCGATAAATAAGACGACTATGAGTTTAGCAGAGTCTCTCGCCTTATTAACTCAAAACACTACAAATTTTCAGCAGTCAGTCAACCAAAGTTTACAAGAAAATCAAAAGATTGTTCAGGCTAACAATCAAGCTATTTCTAATTTAGAAACCCGGGTTGGTCAAATCGTAGAGTCTTTGAGAGAAAGAGAAAAAGGCAAGTTCCCTAGTCAACCACACCCCAATCCTAGAGGATCGAATCTTTTACCACTATTTCTAAAACACATCAATAACCTATCAAATTGAATAAAAAATAATTAAGAAAATCATATAATCAATTTAAAACTCTGCAAAAAACAGTGATTGAGTGAATCAAATAAACTAGAGTAAATAAAATAATTTAAAGGATATTACCCATAATTCATGCATAAATAGCTTCCTTCATTGCCTTGGTTACATGGGAATTAACTCATCATGTAAACAACTTCTCAAAATATTTATTCATGGCTCAAAATTGTTTACAAAGATAAAAAATACAAGAAAGAACTGACAGCCTGAGTCGCGGAAAGATTAAATGGTTTAATTGAATAAGCGACTCCTTCTGTGCGCAGTTAATAAAACACGGATCTTTGGTGTCTTTAATAACCACAAACTGTCGTTTCTACTGTAGCGTTTACTGTTGCTAAAGATGATGAATTATAAAGGAAAAGGCAACGAGTTTAACAACATTGTAATGATGCCTTTTTTATTATTTTTTCTTCTTCACCACGTGAGTTGCAGAAACAAACTGAATTTTTCTCTTCTTGATTCTGGCCGAGATAGCCCTCCCCCCACCACCAAATGCTTCATTCGACTCCCCTATTTATAGCACAACCTTAAAAACTTCCCAAATCTCTCTTAAATCTCCGTAATAAATTCACAGATCCCTTCTTAATATCTCGAGAATATTTCCTCAATCTGATTTTATGATTTTGTTGTTTCTTCCTTTTGTTGTACTCGAGAAGATATCATCTCTTTAAACCAAATCTAAAGGAGATAAAATATCCCTTATTTCACTAATTTTTTTTAGCAATAAAAATCTAAGATATATTTCTTCCATGTTTTAATGGAAAAGAGTTTCACGAGAGATTTTTTTGCTTGATTTGAAGAGTTTGAACCGTGTACAAACTTCTCTTATGTAGGAAAGAAAATATTTTTGTCATAAATCCTTAAAACTGTCCAAAATGTCGAAATCAGAACTCACATCTTCACGCAGATGACAATTGAAATTCCTGCCAAAAATTCTAACTTGAAATCAAGATAAATGGGTGCTTTTATCCAATGTATGGGTTCCTTTAACACTTTGGATGCCTTTATCACTTTGGGGGTGCCTTTATAACTTTTGAGCCGATTTTTCCACATTTGTTTATTCTTCAAAAGTATCTACAAATATAATAAAATAACATTATTAATACAAAAATGAGCAATAACAAAATATAGAGTTGAGACAAATCATACACAAAAATATGTCTATCAAATACCCCAAACTTATTATTTGATAGTCCTCGAGAAAATCTAATAGAAAACAAAAATTCTAACTCACTGTTGCAGGCATCGCGATTGTACTTAGCGTGTGCAACAAGCCTTTAAACCCCTAGGTGTCCCTAGTGGACGAGTTTTAGTCTTGTGAGGGTTTACGAGAGGTGTCCCCGCAAAACCTTTTACTCCAAAGCCTAGATACTTGTAAACGATTGAGGGTAGACACTAAACATGCTATTTAGTTGGCTACAAAATTCTTTGGATATGGGAGGAATTATCCCATTTTGAATCCAATTGTTGTACACGAGTTTGCACTCAAGCGTACTAAAATTCATATATAAGAAAACACAACACTACTCAGAAAGTCGTACAATGGACCACCATACTCAGAGTCTATCAAAGTTCAATCACATGCATAGATTTAGAAGATGGATATGGAAACGATGAAGTTTGCACATGCTGACTAAGGTGAATAGTGTTTCCCATATCTGTCTAAAGGTCAGTACCAGGATAAACTCTAATGGATTGAGAGCCGCTCCCACTGGTCTTAATCCTTATACTAATATCGACTCAGCTGGTATATACAAGGGCCCCAACGGTCGATTTATTGAAAATAAAAAATTATTTACTTTTTATTTTTTTATTTTTTATTTTTTTAACAATTAAAATACTAAAAATAAACAAGCAAACAACATAAAAAAATATCTAAAGAGAAAATAAATAAAACTAACAAAAAAAAATCTAAAAAAAAATATATTTGTCTTTTCTCCGTTCTTTTCGCTTTATCTTTCGACTCCAAGTTTTTACACCAAAATCTTTAGCTCAACCTTTCTTTTCGATCCAAAACCTGTAGTGAAAAGACAAACACCCAAAAACATAAAATAGAATAATAATAAAAAAAAATATGAAACTACTAAAAACTAAAACCTAAAACAAATTTAAAAACAAGTCCGCGTCGGCGGCACAAAAAATTAGATGTGATTGTAGTACTGATAAATATATTGTTCGTTACTCGGATTCGTTGAGATTGATTTTAGACCTAATTTGTTATACTAAAAATAAAGAAAATTAAATTGAAGTGATATCAAGATTTAAAAAACAATCAAGACTCTGGATTCCACTACTATTTCATGATTGAATGATACTATAAATATTTTAAAACTCTAGTCATCTTTTAAGTCCTTTTATATCTTAGTTCACTAATAATCAGACAGATTCTCAAACATTATATGTAAACATTAAGCATAGATTATCAAATGATTTAATAAAGCATAACCTATCAAATTGAATGAAAACTAATTAAGAAAATCATATTATTAATTAAAACTCTGCAAAAACAGTGATTGAATGAATCAAATAAAACTAGAGTGAATAAAATAATTTAAAGGATATTACCCATCAATCATGCGTAAATAGCTTCCTCCATTGCCTTGGTTACATAAGAATTAACTCATCATGTAAACAACTTCTCAAAATATTTATTCATGGCTCAAAAATTATTTACAAAGATGAAAAATACAAGTAAGTACTGACAACCTGAGTCACGGAAAGATTAAATGGTTTAATTGATGAAGCACGGATCTTTGGTGTCTTTAATAACCACAAACTGTTGTTGATACTATAGCGTTTACTGTTGCTAGAGATGTTGAATTATAAAGGAAAAGACAACGAGTTTAACAACAATTTAATGTTTATTTTTATTTTTCTTCTTCACCATGTCAGTTGCAGAAACAAACTGAATTTTTCTCTTTTTGATTCCGGACAAGCCAGCCCCCCCGACCAAATGCTTCATTCGACTCCTCTATTTATAGCACAACCTCAAAAACTTCCCAAATCTCTTTCAAATCTCCGTAATAAGTTCATAGATCCCTTCTTAATATCTCGAGAATATTTTCCTCGATCTGATTTTATGATTTTCCTGTTTCTTTCTTTTGTTGTACTCGAGAAGATATCATCTCTTTAAACAAATCTAAAGGAGATAAAATCTCCTCTATTTCACCTATTCTTTTTAGCAATAAAAACCTGAGATATATTTCTTCCCTATTTTAGTGGAAAAGAGTCTCACGAGAGATTTTTTTGCTTGATTTGAATAGTTTGAACCGTGTACAAACTTCTCTTATGTAGGAAAGAAAATATTCTTGTCATAAATCCTTAAAACTCTCCAAAATATCGAAATCAAAACTCACAGCTTTACGCATATGATAATTGAAACTCCCGTCGAAAAATCTAACTTAAAATCCATAGAAATGGGTGCCTTTAGCACTTTGGGTCCTTTATCACTTTTGGGGGTGCCTTTACAACTTTTGAGCCGATTTTTCCATATTTGTTTATCCTTCGAAAATACCTACACATATAATAAACTAACAATATATAGAGTTGAGAAAAATCAGACTCAAAAATGTGTCTATGAACTACCGGTAGAGAAACAACAAGTGGAGAAAGACAAATTCGAGGAAAGCGACAAAGTTTCCAAGGTTGAATAGGCTAGTTTTAGCTTAGAGTGGGATGAATTGACTTGGTCGATGACCAAAGAAACTTACTTTCAAAATAAGTATATGCTAATGGCCCATTGGGAAAGCTATCCGGATGTTCTAAAGTATTTGAAGAAATAATTGTTGGATCCCCACAAAGAGAAGTTTGTTAGCGCGTGGGTAAACAAACATAAACACTATGACAGCCAAGCGACTAGTATGGTCGAGTCATATCACAATAGATTCAATAGGAAGCTAAATAAGTGCGATGGTGGATTTGTTGTATTGTTTGAGGCTATGGAAGACTACTTCAAGCGTGATATCAAACGAATCCAAGGGTTTTTTGAATTTAGCCGATCTAGAAAACATGTTCTCTATTTGGCAACCCTTGGCTACGAGGAATAACATAGTATGTTTCTCATTAGATCATTGAGAAGATAATGAGAGAAGTTGATGAGATGAGAACTCCCATTCTGGGTGAAGTATATATGTCCCACATGTCGGCTTTGGGACTTCCTTGCCTACATGTGCTAGCTAGGTACGAAAAATAAGTGATCCCAATCGAAGATGTGGATCCATTTTGGAAACAACTTTCATTTTTCGTTGGGAGAAAATGTATTGTTCAACAAAAACAATAATTGCTTTTGTTCAGTTTTTGATCCACTTACGACTAGGAAATGAGTGTACGACCTAGCCGTATACACAACAAAATGGTATATACGGTTAGGTTTGTTTACTTTTCCAGCCGTAAACCTGAATCAGATTATTGATTCCCAGGCTTACGTTTAGGATTCATAACCGTAAACTAAAGTCAAGGTCACTTACGGTTGGATAATGTTCTGGTGCTAGCCATAAATGACCCTGGATTTACATGTGCATCTTTTACAGCTAGATTTCATCAATGGTGTCCTAGCCGTAAATGACCCTGAGTTGAGTTTTATCAGCTATTTGTACCGTGAATCACTTAACAATAAAAAATAAACTACAAGCCATTCATTCAAACTAAATTAACAAATTCATATTCATAATAAAAGAACTAATAAAAACAAAGGCAATGTGCAAATCCATAATCAACCACACTACAACAAAGTAAGTTTTAGTTAGCAAAAGATAAAAACAATAAGGTTCAACAACTCCAAAAGTCATTCATCCACTACGACAACATTCTCTTGGACATCCTCGTCAGGTTGAGCTATCTCTTTAGTTATCTCTTTAAGCCCTTGTAGAATTGTTCTTTGTTTTGCAACACTCAATGACTCCCCAACTACAATGAAACGGGTCAAGTACTTGACCAACCACTTTGTTTGATTCCTAAAAATGTTACAAACAAACAAAAATTAGAAAAAAATAAATTTCACATTTATATTTACGGCTAGGAAAAACTACACGACCCAACCGTAACTAGACTTACGGTTGAGAATATTATGATTTCCTAACCGTAAGAATGACATAAATACCCAAACACTCTAAAATCCAGATTCACATACGGCTAGGAAAAACAAGCCGTATGATATTATTTACGGTTGTGAGTTCATCTTTTCCCACCCGTAAATTAAATCTACGGTTGGGAGTTCAACTTATCCCCACCGTATAGAATTATTTACGGTTGGAAAATGTGGTCGACCTATCCGTATATTATTCAATTTTTTTTTTTTTAAAAAAACTAACTTCATCAATAAAGCCAATTTATTCAATAAAAACCTAACTAAACAATGAGTTTTTGTTTCTTACCTAGTAGCAGACATTTCAATAGGATTCACTGGTGATTGAACTTCTTCATTCACCAAATCTTCAATTTGTGGATCAACAACAAAGGATGTTCCAGATTCAGTTGATGGTGGATTCAAACCAATTCTTCCCGTTCATGTAACTCTAGACCTGTTCATCTTCAGAATCAATGTGAAGTTTTATGAGAATCAACTAAGAAGAACAATCGATGAAGAGAGAAAAAATGGAGTTTAGGTTTGTGTTCTTTGTTTGCGGCTAAAGACAAAAAAGAAAAAGAGAATTTGATTTAGGTTTAGATTTAGGTTTAGTTTTTAGATTTGTATTAGATTTAGGTTATTATAAAAGGGTAATAAGGTAATAATACTAATCAGAATTCTAACCAAAGGATAAATAAGACTTCTTAACCAGATTGGGTCATCCCATATCCCCATTTTAGACACATTAATCCACTATAGTGTTCAAGAGAAAAAATATACAACCCTAATAACAGGGTTAATTTTTTTTTTAACAAAAATAACTCTTCTATAGTACAAACATACATGTCGAATAGTTTATAACAACGGTGCAGCAACATATTTTAGCACATGTTATGCTATAATCAATTGTTAAAGTACAACTTGATCGATATTCGCCACAATAATAACATGTCTTTTTGCGTAGAAACCATTCCAGATTGATTCTGATTCTCTTCTCGGGAAAATCCAACTCTGTATGAGTGAGCTTCCAAACTCATAAATAACCAACCCAAGGTTACACTCACATAACATAACCCATCCATCACCCTTGTCAGGCATTATACTCGTGTAGTGGAGATCCCACTATCACAAATTTCAGTCTCAGTCGTCAGTCCACCGCTTCCACTAGTGGCCACGTAGAAAATAGCAGACAGAATGACAAACATGCGATTCTCCTGATCACGTGAAACCAACAGCACAATAAACAAAGACTAGTTGGGGTCCACCTTGAAAAATTCTCTTATCAAATATCATCTAACGGTTTACAAAGATTCACCTGGGACCCGCTTTAATACAAAACATGTTTAAGCGCTATTTTCAATATACAACGAAATTATATATACAGTGATTGGAAGAACCGCTCTTTTCTCTTCGCACTTTTTGTTCCGCTGAAAAAATCAAAAGTTAGCGATGGAGATTGTGGATTTTATTTGCCCTAAAAATCCAAATGTAAGATGGTTATTATTATAATTTTTCAGTTTTTAGTGTTGATTTTGGTTGTAGAAATTGATTTTATCTGCTTCATTGATCACTGATTTGCTACTGAATTTGTTACTGAATTTTTCCTTTATTTTCTGACGATTTTGTTACAGGTTGATGATCGTAATGGAAATTTAGAGTGTTTGAATAATATATATCCTTCTTCATTTTTATTTTTACTGATTTTTCTTTTTTAGATGTTTTCCTATTTGCTGTTTTGAGTTGTGTGATTGTGTTTCTTAACATTACTTACAGTGCTAGGTTTTGGACCAAATTTGGTGACTGTAATTATAATTGTTGCACTTGGAACTATCCGAAGGAATGCTTCAGTTAGAGATAGTAGGGTATGAATGATATTCCTCAGAGTTTATTTTCGTATTGGTTAAGCATTTCACTGAAAATGTTTTGATTGGGTGTACTTTGGGAATTATACGTTTTTAGTTTGCACTTTGGATTTATATAATATAGTTCAAGACATTTGTGTTTTCTAAGTCGAAGATGTTTGCTAATTGAGAAATTTTTACTTTATGATAGTTATTTCTTTCTTTCTTTCTTGTAGAATGCTGGAATGAGCCGTTTAGAGGTCTTCCTTTTTAGTGTCTTACCTGCTGTTGGAGCATGCCTATCGATGTATGATATTGTTTTACTTTCGAAGAAAGCTTTTCAAGAGCAAATTACTCTCTATCATCAGTGGATGTTCAGATGTTCGCAATTCTTAGTCTGGGTGAGACTTTATTGGAAGTAATGTCTTGCACTCTCGCTTATATTCAAAACCCATGCATGATGGGGGATAAATTAGCTGTTTTTTTTCCTGGAACTTAAGCATTCCTTATTTCATTTGTGCGTTTTAGGCAGTCATTATGCTACACTGGAAGTATGACTACTGGTGCTCTATTTTCTGCAACCGAGTGCTGTGCTTTTGGTGGATAGCAAAAGCTCTATTTGAGTTTCCTCATTTAGTAATGGTTTTCTCATCGCCCGAGGTACTGTTTTAGGTTACTTGATTCGCTTACAGTTCTTAAGATTTTAGATTAATATTTGACGCAGAATGCTGATTGAGAATATCTGTGAATGAAAGACTAGAATGATAGCGTATATGACTTGATTAAGTTGATGATTATCATGTTAAAAAGAATTTAGAAACAAGATAATGACTATCTTGAGGCAAAAATTGAGAATCTTCCTGGCCTTTAAGATGTTAGATGATTTATTCCAAATGTTGATTTGCTTGATCCTAAAATCAGGTAATCTACCATAGAATGGAAAATTTGATACCAGAAACTCTGTGTGACAGGTAATTAGATGGCTTAAAGAGAGTTTTTCTACATTAGTGGTTTTCTTCTTTGGTGTATTCCTCAACACTGTCAGAGTAATGAAAACATCCAATGGAAGCAGGTAATTCTTTCTTCTTTCCTTCAAATTCTTATGCGTTTGAGTTTACCATCTTGAATTCATGTTTTTAACTTGAAATTGTGTTTCTAGGAAACTTGAATTATTGGAAGATCCACTTATTTGTAGCAAGATAGAGTTGGAAGGACGGAATGTTGGGGATCTTGTAAGTCTTTCTCTCGCTTGCCGGTCCAATCCTTCCAGATGGTTTGAAGTAACTGCAACTTTTTCGTATCAAACACTTAAGAAAGAGAAATAAACCCTCTCTTCATAACACCAAACCTTTGAAAAAAATGCGACGTTAGTTCCTGATCAGAAGAACTTGCTGGTTGCAGTTAGGGTGGTTATTGAAAAAGAGTCTTTTCGACTTGTATACTTTTTTCTTTAAGTGTTGGTTGGAGATCTTGGAGCAGTGGTGTTTGAAAATGAGATTGAGTGTGAATTGAGTATATATCCAAAAGCCTTAGTCATCATAACTAAGAATCTTTTAGATTCTTTTCATGTGTGTCTATAAAATATCAACACTGAATGTATGCTTTTGTTTCATAGACTGGAAGTTTTCGTAGCCTTTGGTATCATCTTACTTTCAAGTCTATCAATTCAGTAATGGATATTGGAGTGATGAAGCAGCTTGGCTATGATGACTTAATCCAACCACCGACTGAACTGAACACATCTTCCTGCTATGGTGCTCTGCTAGAAAGTTGGGTAGCTGAACAGAGTGACCATAACACACATCCTTCACTGTTTAGAGCAGTTTGTTATGCATATGGCTGGCAATATATGTATCTTGGTTTATTGAAGGTAATACTTCCACAATCACTCTCTTTCATGGTTAAGGTTTTAGTGTCTTGTTTTTACAAATTAAGTATGTTTCATGTTCATCACATATAATCTTGAATGACATTATAGTTCAATTTTCCTTGTAACGAGTCCCTATTTTGTAAAACAATTTACCAATTTTTATCAGTGTAATCAAATGTTATAGGCTGGCCAAATGAAAACCCTAGAGATTCCTGACTTAACAGGAATCTTACAAATTGATCAATCTTTGCTTTGAATAAACTTTTTGTTGGTAATGTTACTATGTTCGTCTAGAGTATATTACTGCAGAGCTGTTTGAGTTGAAGAAAATCACAAACTAATACGCATGGTTTTATCTTGCATATATATAAGATATGCTAATTTTGCATGATGTCTTCGTACTCTTTAAACTACCATTGTTAGGCAGTATCCTGTACAAATATTTTACTGGATTTTGCAATCATATGCAGGTAGTGAATGACTGTCTTGGTTTTGTGGGACCATTACTTCTGAATAGACTTATTTGGTTTCTTCAACAAGGTGTTGTGATACTTGACTTCCTTTTCATTAGTTCTATTTTTTTCAATAGTTAGTGAAGCTACTTTATGCATGTATATAAATCCTTTTATTACTTCTGTGATGTGAGCTATGACTGGCAATAGTTTGGTATTGATGTCTTTAATGTATTCAGGTTCTGGGCATTTGGATGGCTACATTCTTGCCATTTCCTTGGGCCTTACATCCATCATTAAGTACTTTTTCTTCTTTCGCATTTACAATGATATTTTGATGCTGTCATTTTCGTATCAGGTGCTTTTATGTATTTTGAATTCCATCTTTTATCTTTAATTAAAACTTCCCCAGAATGAAAAACAACCTTCTTGAATTCTTTCAATTTTTTCTTTTAGTTTGCTGCCTGTCTGACAACTTGCAACAGAAATAGCAGTTGCCTCAAATGAAGTACTTATCATATTCTCTTAATAATAACTCAAATCCTTTTTTACAAGTCACATTCAGACCTTTATCAGTTTTGGTGTTTAATATTTAGCAAATTTGACATAATGAATTTTGGAAACTCTGCTATCCCATATGTTAGAGCATCAATCCTGCAGTAGTTTGCATTACGTAACACAGGCACTTTAAAATTGCAAATCACTTTTTAAAAAAATTTGAGCAAAAGAAGTTTGATGTTGTAACTTTCTTCTGGTAAAAGCGATCTGAAATGATGTAGCAAAGCACGGAATAGCTTTGAATCTGACTAGAGATCGACGGTTGGATACTTTTAATATTAGAGTGGTCCATCTTCTAGAAAACACCTGTCTCTTCTATGAAATCCTGCGATTTTAAAAGAAGCTGAGTTGATGTCGAGTAGCAGTCTGATGAAACTGCACCTTTTGTTTGGTGAATGAAAATTAAAAGGTAGAACTAGTAGACAGAAAGAAGAAATGAAGGAAATAGAAGAAAATGAGTAGACCATTGAAATGGAGAGGGAAGCTAGAGTTAGGGACAATTACACTCCATTCCTTATTTCACAATTGCGGTCATATAGAATTACTTGGAGTCTGTTAAATAACTGAATATTTTCAGTATATTGCTTTTGGTTTCAGGAATACTGAAACATACATATATTTCTTTGCTAGTTCTATAGGTGACCAGATTATTTGTTTCAATTGAATGTTTTGGTTAATTGATCTAGAGAGTTGCCAACTGAAACATATCAATACATGCCAAACTGTACGGGTGTAGTGATTAAAAGCTCCAACCAGTATGGTTTTCTTTGGATAGGCACCATACCAAAATTAAAGGAAACATTTGAAACATTTTAAAGTGTTTGCAACCTGGAACAGTTTTTTAGCTTCTTCATAGTTAGTTGCATAGGTCCTTACTTAGGACTTGTCTTACAGAATTTTATTAATTGTTGGCGTATAAATATCTTTCAGTAACGTGCTTCAATATTTATGAGTTGAATTATGTGGTCTAACACCAATTCTTTTATGTATTCAGGTGTTTTAATAGTTTGCCTAACATATATTCTTCTTGACCCACAGGTCATTTATGGATACACAATATACTTTTCGCTTAGCCAAACTAAAACTAAAGCTAAGGTCCAGTATAATGACAATTATGTATCACAAGGTAAGTCAATGACTGCTTCCATTGTATGTATTTTTTATTTAAATGTCAACATAGTAGATTTATTTTTCTGAATTTTGTGAACACATAGTTAAGCTTAATATTAACTGAACTGATTACCAACAGTTTTTGGCTACCCTTTTTTCAGTGCCTCAGCATTAGCCTTGCAGAACGCTCAAAATTTTCTGAAGGTGAAATTCAGACATTCATGTCTGTAGATGCTGATCGAACTGTGAACCTGTTTAACAGCTTCCATGATATGTGGAGGTAAAATCTTTTTCACTATTATCTTGTGAGGTGAAAGTTAAGCTCAACTCTAAGCACTGAAATTCTAACAGCTATTTATCATATGTATGTTGCATGTATGGGACGAGGTTTTTGTTCCTCCTACTCTGGTTCTCTTTCTTTTGCTTATATGTAGTTTAGGTGTATGCTTTAAGACCTAGTGGAGCAATACCTTAGTGGTTTTTTTTAGTGTGTTTATAACCTTTTTTTCCTTCCTTCTAGCTTTCTCTATGGATCTTACATATCTAGGGTTTCGGTTTAAAGCATTCCACAGTGTTCCCTTGATTTATTTATACAGAAATTTTAATTTGCTGATGGCATAGGACTGTCAAATGCCTTCCAATTTCCTTGTTAGTTTGTTAGACAAAGCTTGTATATAATATATATATATATTTTTTTTGTTGAATAAATCGAGAAAAATATTGATGAGAAAGGGGACAAGAAGGGATGTAACCACCAAGAAGGTTACGGGAAGATCAATTACCAGCATTAATCAAAACCTCGTTTGGTTGTTGGTGGGATAGTAGATTAAAAGAATTGGAAGCTGGTAGATATTGTAATTTTTACCCTTACAATTCAGGGTTTTGTCGGGAGTTAGAACCTGTGGGGGTAGTACTCAATGGTCATCTTTTTACGCTCTAAAGATAGCAACTCATAGGAAGCTAGGCTGCTTCTATGTACTTTGGGAAGGAAGGAACCTTACTGCTTCACAGTGTTTTGTAGCTCATGCAAATCCAAAAGGTTGTTCCCTGGTTGGTCATTGAGGTGCTGATTATGTTTACTCGACATCCTATAACCTTGAAAGCGCATAGTACCCATTTTTCATATTTGGTTTCTGTTTGATATTTTCAAATTTCACACTGAGTTTATTATAGTGTAAGTGGTATTAGTCTTTTGCCTCTCCCTCTTATCTAAAGTTATGCCGTTTCGTTTAATGGCTTATCCGTTATAAAATACTCTTGTTGGCATTGCAGTTTGCCTTTACAAATCGGAGTGGCACTGTATCTATTGTACACTCAAGTCAAATTTGCTTTCCTTTCTGGAATCACAATAACG
Organism: Papaver californicum; assembly: GCA_023531435.1. NCBI lineage: Eukaryota > Viridiplantae > Streptophyta > Magnoliopsida > Ranunculales > Papaveraceae > Papaver > Papaver californicum. The sequence continues at coordinate 8,354,331 of JAJJMC010027464.1, read as the reverse complement.
GTGTTGCTAATACCTGGTATGCTTTTGGTTCTATAGAAAATACAATTAGAAAAATATGACAAGTTTAAACTGTTGTTAGATTTTCGTTAAAGTGCTTTTACTGTTGACTGTAATTACTAAAAGGGGCCTAAGATGTGATCCTTGGACGCTTTTCCTGAAGTTACAAATTTCCTATCGCAGTGAATAAATGGCTCTCTACTTTGATTGCAAGAGCAACAGGGGAAATGATGAAACAAAAGGATGAGAGGTAGATTTACTTGTTCTATGCTATCTTCCTTGTAGCATTGATAATGTTTTTTGAAGGGCTTTGTGAAATGCGTTCTTTACCATCTTCAATCTGTAGGAACTAGGACCTAAATCGTCTTTGTGGTTTGTAGAATGAAGCGTATCTCTTTATCTTTGGGCATAAAAGTGCGCCAGTTCATTAAGAAGCATTATTTGGTTTAACAATTAAGCATGACTAGGAAGTCATCCTTCTCTTTAGGCAATGTAGGCAACATTTGAAGTGTCAAACCGCTTTCACTTTGTTGTAGCATGTCCTGATTATATCTTAAAAATGTGTTTGTTTTATGTCTCAGTTGGTGGTTTATGTAATGTCTGTAGATAGATTATGGGACTAACAATTGTAGGTTGTTTATGATAACATTGCACTGTTGCAAGTTGAACTACATAATATGAGTCATAACGAGAGAAAATCATGGCCGTCTCAGAGGTGTCAGGTTTTTTATATGTAGAAAGTACATTCCATCCGATAATGAAGCGCCTGTATGAGGCGTGGTTTCCTGCTCGCCTAAGCAGGAAGTAAGAGTTGTATACTGATCAGTAAAAGTTGCATTATACCAATTAATGCAAAAACAATAGTCATGCATCTAATTTTTATCATTCATAAATTACGTACTCGTTAACAGTTCATCTGTTACTTCTCCAATCATGTAGCTGAGAAAAACCTAGCGCACACCACTTATTATGCATGTTAATAATTCGTTCCAAACATGTAACTTGGACAGAATCAGAAAAGCAGGAGAACTTTTGACTTATATCCGTACAGTGAAGATGTATGGATGGGAGCTTTTGTTTGCAGATCGTTTAAGGGTGACCAGATCCCTGGAAGTGAAGTATTTATCTGTATGAAAATCGTTCTTTCAATTGTTTGGATTAACATAGATAATAGAAAACTCTTTGTCCGCTTAGGTTTATTCATTGTGTGAATTGGTCAAATAAGTTCCAATGTTTTTAGCCATCTCTATCAGACTAGGAAGTATTTGGATGCATGGTGTGTTTTCTTTTGGGCAACCACACCAACACTCTTTTCGCTGTTCACATTTGGACTCTTTGTCTTGACAGGGCATACACTCAGTGCCGCAACGGTAATTTTGTAATGGATCTCTCTGTCAATAATTATGTTTATAATCTGCGTTCATTTAGTAAAAAATTCAATTCCTTATTTACAGGTTTTCACATGTCTATCTCTTTTCAATATCTTGATCTCTCCGTTAAATTCGTTCCCATGGGTCATTAACGGGTTGATTGATGTGAGTTTTCCATGTCCAATTGTAAAAATTTAATTGCTCATTGTAGCTGGCGTGCTATTCTTTTAAATTTTCTCGCACTTCCATTATACCTTTCAGGCTATCATATCTACTAGGAGATTGGCTAAATTTCTCTCATGTCCCGAGCATATTTCTCAACGGGTACTCGCAGCTGATCCATCATCGAAATTTCTCTTCAACCCCTTGGTTGATGTTAATTTTGATCATATGGCGGTTATCATCCGAGATGCAGCATCTACGTGGTTGAACAGCACCGGTGAGGAACGTAGCTCTGTGCTGAATACGATATCTCTGGACCTTCCTAAAGGATCGCTTGTTGTAGTAATCGGAGAGGTAGACTGATGTTACCGGTTCATATTACTTTCTATTACAATTTGCACATCAACACAGTAGCACAGAACATTTTCTATACGCTGTCGTAATTCTTTTTTTTGATACACGGTATTAGTAGGTCGTAATCTATCAGATTTTATAGTAGAGCATTTTCATTGTTGGGAATAGGTAATTATATTGATAATGTGATTCGTGAATCATAATTCTTTATGCCAGCGTATGTGAATCACTACCGAAATGTGGTCATTATATTTTTATAAATCATTTGAGAATACCCATTTTGTAGATTTGTTGACTACTTTCACACTTGCTTTTCGGGCCCATGTCTCCAGGTCGGTTCTGGGAAATCATCCTTGTTAAATTCAATTCTCGGAGAAATGCGGCTCATTCATGGAAGAATACACTCATTTGGTTCAATAGCATATGCATCGCAGGTTCGACATTTTGTACTCGGAAGAAGTTGGCTAATATGTGGACATATGGCTATTACTGCAGTACCCTTATGCTGGTTTTCGCTAATTGCAATTGTAGGTTCCATGGATATTGTCGGGCACTGTGCGTGACAATATTTTGTTTGGAAGGGAGTATGATGCGGAAAGGTACACATGCAAACTTGAAATACATTTTAATAGGATGGAAATTCTGTTTGTTAGAGTTGTTAATGTGATAATAGTCAGAAAGTACATATTGTTGTTACTGAACTCCTTAGCATAAAGTCATCATATGAAGCTCATTTATTTGCTCTTGAGTCATATTTTCCTCTCTACTTTTTGTAGATATGCAGAAGTGCTACAAGCATGCACTCTTGATGTAGATATTTCCTTGATGGTTGGAGGTGACATAGCTTATATTGGGGAGAAGGGAGTCAATTTATCAGGTGGACAGAAAGCACGTCTTTCACTCGCGAGGTAAAAGCTCCTCATATTGACTCGTTCACTAGATTTATATTTTGTTCAATTTTTTCTCAAGTTACTAATTAAGTCAAGTAATTTATAGGGCTGTGTACTCTGGTGCGGATATATTCATGCTAGATGATGTTCTCAGCGCTGTTGACACTCAAGTTGCTTCCTGGATTTTATACAGAGCCATTTTGGGCCCTTTAATGAATAAGCAGACACGTGTCCTCTGTACACATAATGTTCAGGTTGACCATTCCGACCTCTTTTTTTACTACGCTATTTATGAATAAGCTAATGGCGGGTTTTGAAAAGTCAATATTTACTGGTACTAGCATGCTTAGTTGCAGTGTTTAATACCTAGCTATATTACAGAAGATTGATTATTCTTATTATTTATTGTGTACTTTGTAGTCTTTTATTTCTCCATTCTTCTAAATATAAGGCTTCTTCTATGTGAAAAGCAAATGTACCACAGTTTCGATGTTGATTAGTATATTGCAATACCATAAATACCCTTGTGCAAAAAATAGTCACAATGTTTGGGAGATAATACAAGTCTCTTTTAAGGTTTGAGGCATATTGCGATTTGTTGCAAGGTACGCTTTTTGACATCTAATCAAAGATCTTCAATATTACTGGCCGGGAACTTATTGAGCAAATTGAAAATATGGATCACCGTCCTTGGATAACATTTGATTGTAAAACATTGAGAAATATACTTATTAATTCGTTAAACTTTTAGCTTTGTTTTATCTCGGTTTCTTTGAATGGTGAGTTTGAATAAAGGTGAAATGTTCATGTTACCAAGTGGGCTGACTTGACCCATCTTTTTTGTGATAGTCAAAATTTGTCTTAATAATTTCAGGAAATATGAGGAACAAAGCGAATCATATGTTTTTTATTTTAACCCAACAGGCAATGCAATCTGCTGATATGATTGTTATTATGGACAAAGGAGAAGTCAAATGGGCAGGAAGCTTGGCTGAATACTCAATCTCTCCGCATGTAGTCCCATCGTTTGAAGAATCAATGGTTTCAGCGTCCCAAATGGCACTACAAGACAGTAATGTCGAAGTTTCACTTGATAGAAAGTATGACGTCGTGCTGCAAGGAAACGCTGCAACTGCTCCAGATGAACCACAAGAATTCATTGGAGTAGAGCTGAGAAAGGAGGGCATAGTTGAACTCAGCGTATATAAGTGAGTGCTTCTTTCCACGATAAGATAGAATGGGTAAAAATCATAAAACGGTACAGTGTCCTCCCTTTTTGTGTGGCACACATCTTAGGATGATTCTAAATTTATAATCATCGTACAGCTGCAAGGGTTTTCTTGCTCTATTTGGACGAATCTGTTTTCCTAATCACTAAAGAAAAGAGTCTCATGTAGACTTTTTTGTTTGGAAGTTCACTAAGTAAGTTATATTATGGTGTTAAGATTGAAAATGAATGCAGTTTTCAGTCTTTGACCTGTCATAATATTTGTAACTCGGTTCTCATGATTTGAATTTTTTGAACATATGCTGATCAGTCTGCATCTTGCAGAGCATATGCCGAATTTTCCAGCTGGCCAGTGGTTATTATAATTTGTCTATCGGCTGTTTTAATGCAAGCATCACGTAATGGAAATGATTTGTGGTTGTCATACTGGGTTGATTCGGCTACAGGGAGGCACAAAGCTAATTATTCCACATCCTTCTATCTGGTAATCAATAATATTATACATAGTGATACTAGGTTGAATGATATTTATTTTCTGAAGAATTCAACGGATGGATCATGGATATCAACTAGGATTATCCATGTTAGAAAGTTCAAGAGTAGGAAAATCTTCGTTCTGACAAATCATAAAATTGTTTTTACAGGTTGTTCTCTCTGTCTTCTGTCTCTTAAATTCTCTCTTAACCTTGGTAAGGGCGTTCTCTTTTGCATTTGGAGGTCTACGAGCTGCAGTTCAGGTGCACAGTGACCTTCTTAACAAATTGATCAGTGCACCTGTAAATTTCTTTGATAGGACACCAACTGGAAGGTTGCTGAACAGGTGGGTATGATCTATTGTTTGAGATACCTCAATAACTCTGCTACAATCTTGTTTTATGGATTGATTTCTATTTTCGTGCAGATTGTCATCAGATCTGTACATGATTGACGACTCACTTCCCTTCATTCTTAACATTCTCTTAGCTAATTTTGTTGGTCTCGTTGGCATCGCAGCAGTATTATCATATGTACAGGTAGCCATATTATTTCCTTCTACACACTATCGACCAATAGTATGTCATTCTTTCCTTGCTTAAAAAGAAAATAACTACAATAAAGCGATGGTGGAGCTCCCTTTGTTGAGTTCTTGTTTTACTCTCTCTAGCTATAATATACGATTTCTGCGACTGGTGGATTATGCAGGTCATATTTTTGCTTCTGCTACTGCCGCTCTGGTATATTTACAGCAAGTTACAGGTATTCATGCAATAACTCATATTTGTGTAGCTATGGTTCTGCTTCAGTAGGTCGTAATTGTATTTGGTGTTGCCGCGTGCTTGACTTACTCTCTCTTGATATTCTTCCATACATCTTGTATACTGTAAATGTCCTGCGATATGTTATCAGTTTATTGGGACTGAAGTTACCTAGGTACCCTCTTTCATATTTTGTGTCTATTTTGTCTTGCACCAAACTTGTCCCCCCAACCTCACTACAGGGGATTCTGTTCTTATTCTTTCTTCTTCATTATTTTTCTTCTATTGTCTCTTGCATGCCTTTATTCCGCAGTTTTCGTGTACCTTTTGCAGTAATTGCTTATCTTGTATTTGAGGCTGCAGAATTTCGTTTCTTTTAATAAAGCTAAGCATGCAGTGTAAATTCCATCATCAATCTAACATGTAGTTGTCATTTCTGTCAGTTTTACTATAGAGCAACATCCCGTGAGCTGCGGAGGCTTGACAGTGTTTCTCGTTCTCCTATTTATGCATCTTTCACAGAAACACTAGATGGGTCATCAACTATTAGAGCATTCAAAGCGGAGGTAGGTAAAATGAATTGTTCAGTAAGTTAATCTTGATGGATCAAAAAAATAAGAAGTTAATTTTGAAATGATAACGTAAAATTGTAACAAGTATACACCCTTCTTCAACTGATCAACTAATCATGAATGTACCTAGTGATACTCAACTTTCTCTCAACTAGAATGGATTTGTCGAACTATTAATTTTGTAGGCTCTTAGCCATGTTGTAACCTATTGAAATATGAATGTCCCATAGCAGATACCACACAAACCTTCGTTCCTTGTGAAGTTTTTGGTATATTTTTAAAGGTTATCTATGGATTTTTAGCATAAACGATCTGTTTGTCATGTGATGTGATGAATGGTGGGACAAGCTCACTAAAATTTATTGATATTGAGTACTTGGTAGATTATAAAATAATCAAGGAAAGTAAATTCAGTGATCATTTTCATTTAGTGTTAATGTGGTAAATATAAGTAAACTGTTGCAGTCTGCAACAGTGCAACCTTCCACCTGTAACAGAAGGTTCTCAGGGAATAGTCTCTTAACAGTGTCGTGCTACAGTAATATGTTTCTAACAAAATTATGCCAGCATAATGAGTTTCCTTCTTTGCTAGATGAGTAAACTAGTCTAGTATGTTATTCTATCTTGATGGAGATGATTTTCTATCACCCTGAATGTAACAGCTTTTGATGATACTTGACAGGATTATTTCTTAGGTAAATTCATGGATCACATTGCATTGTATCAGAAAACCTCGTACTCGGAGTTGACTGCAAGTTTATGGCTTTCTCTGCGCTTACAAGTATGCCTCACTAACTCTTCTGCTTTTGGTAACTGCTATCAGTGGTAGTAGCGTTTTCTTTTTAACTAGTTTCAATGTTTGTTCCACCTTTTCTACTGATCTGACTCATGTTTGTTTTATCAATACGAATATCTGTAGTCTATAGTACCTTCACCTGTGGTGTTTCTTACAGTATTATGTTGTAGTTGCTAGCAGCATTTGTAATCTCTTTCGTGGCCCTGATGGCTGTCCTTGGAAGCCGTGGCCACTTTCCTATGAGCTTGGGTACACCTGGACTAGTAAGATATCCCTGTTTCCTTTTATTCATGTTTTACATGTACTGTATTCCATCCTCATTTTTTTAGATGATTAGGTAACCGTCGATGGATTCTAAAAATTGGTTCAGGTGGGCTTGGCTCTCTCATATACGGCTCCAATTGTATCTCTGTTGAGCAGTTTCTTATCCAGTTTCACTGAAACAGAGAAGGAAATGGTTTCTGTTGAACGAGTGCTGCAGGTATGGAACTTCTGTGCAAATTTTGTGGAGGTCCCAGACATGTTGACATATACTTATAACATCGCTCATCTCTTTGTTTGTCATTAATAAAAAAGAAAAGAATTGTTTTTGTGTGTATTCGTGTGCTTCTCAACTTACTTTCAGTGATACTATTATATCTAGTATAAGGATGTCCCCGAAGAAGAATTTCAGGGATGCAAGCCTCTGCATAAAGATTGGCCCTTCGAAGGAAAGATTGAATTTCAAAATGTTACCTTGCGGTATATGCCATTTTCGCCACCTGCTCTTCAGGGTATTACTTTTACTGTTGCAGGAGGGACACAGGTCAGCAGCACACATCCAAAGCCTGATATGCATTTGTCTTCAAGTATGGTAGTTACATATAGTGTCACTGCCATTATGTTGACTAGACATCTAAACAAGCGAACTCTCTTGTGACATGTGATCAGGTTGGAGTTATTGGAAGAACCGGTGCTGGAAAATCGAGTGTGATAAATGCCCTCTTTCGCCTTAATTCAATATGTGAAGGGTGTGTTATAGTGGATGGTGTAGATATTGCTGACAGTGCTGTTAGAGATCTTCGGTCACATTTTGCGGTTGTTCCTCAGAGCCCATTTTTGTTTGAAGGACTGCTTAGGTGATACCCCTTAGAAATTATATTTCCTATTGATATTTAGTGTTAGATTTACTCCTTTCTTTGGATAGAATAAATAAATAATGATTTCACTCTCTGTATTGTATTTTATGGTTTTCATATTAAAATATTTCATGTGGTTATTATCTCATCAATCCCAGGGACAACATAGATCCATACGGGGTGACCAGCGACTCAAAAATTTGGGAGGCTCTTGAGAAATGCCATGTCAAGGATGAGGTTGAAGCAGCAGGAGGCTTGGACCTTCACGTGAAAGAAGATGGAATTTCATTTTCTGTTGGGCAACGGCAGCTTTTGTGCCTTGCTCGTGCTTTGTTGAAATCTTCAAAGGCAATACTTTAACTTAATCCTTAGAATGGAACTGTGTGGGATACAAGTAATTAGTTTAATCTCATTAAAATGCTAATTGACAATAATCTGGCAGGTACTCTGTTTGGATGAGTGCACTGCCAATGTAGACACTCAAACAGCAAAGTTACTACAAAATGCTATATCCAATGAAACCAAAGGCAGAACAGTGATTACGATTGCTCATCGCATTTCCACCGTTATGAACATGGATAAGATTCTGATTCTTGAACAAGGGAACCTGGTGAGCGTAAAACACATCTTTAAGTCCCTTTTATTTCTAATCTTGTTATTGAGTAGACTTTTGTTTTGAACTTGAAAATGCAAGGGAAGGCTGAAATCCCATTTGTCACACATTCATGGAACTAAGATCAATTTGATGGGTATCTCAGTGAAATGATTGCAACGATATTGACCATATTTTCTATTTGTTTTTATGTATTCTTTCATAGGTTGAGGAAGGTAACCCGCAGATTCTGTTACAAGATGAATTCTCCAAGTTTTCGAGTTTCGCCAAAGCTTCTACAACGTGATTGTGTTGTTGCTGGTCAAGTCTTGCTTCTCATTCGAATCCCAAATAAGAACGGGTAACCAAATGCTCGTTACTTTCATACCGGGGAGGTTTATGTTGTTGCTGCTATAAGTGGGAGCAGTTAGAGATAAGCATGTGTGTAGGTTCAAGAAGATGTACGAGGGATCAATGTGTTCCCTTAGGATTTGTGTTTCTTTACGTGTCCTGTGTGTTATGAATTTATTATTCTCACAATTTGTTTTCTTTGCAAATAGAATGTGTAAGATGAAAACCAAGAAACCTAATTAAGATTAATGATTGAATCTGGAAACTGGAATACTGAAGTTTTCTTCTCATAGAAATAGAAATCATGTTGATGAACTAAAATTCTGTGATACCAATCTGAATCTGTCATTCTCTCTACCACCTGAAGGTTTGTGTTGCCCCACAGACCCTGTCTATACTCAGCTCATAACAGTCAACAATTTACTGTATTTTTAACTTTTAGCATAATTTGGTATGGTATTATCAGATGACCAATTAAAATGGATTTTTCTTTTTTTATTGTTGTTAACGAATTTCGAACTCAGATCACTTTAAACTCAATTTGTTGATATCACCGCTTTATCAATGAGTCCGTACAAATTTCATAACTCAGGATTAGAAAAATTGTCTAAACTGAAGTGTTTTTTTTAATAGAAATGTTAGCGGCTTTCAGACCCAGTTCCTTTCCACCTAGAAAGCATCTGCAGGGGTGTACTTCCTCACCGGCTAATTTGATGAAAGGAGAGCAAACAAAACCGGAAGGCATTTATATTTCCTCCCACATCTATCTATCCATCCATCCATGCATTTATATTTCCTCCCATATCTATCCATCCATTCATGCATGTACCTACCAAACCTACAAATGGAAGATGCAAAAAATCGAATCACCACTTGTTCAAATAATACTATAGAAACTTCAAATTTGTTCTTAAAAAGGATAATTCGATGACGAGAACAAATCTTTTCAAACCTAGCATTTAAGTTTGACACCTTAATGTGACTTTAAGTGACAAAATTACTTATATACCCCTCGTATATTTTTTTTTGGAAAGAGTTAGATGAACAAAGATAAAAACACTATAGTTAGTATGTAATTAGCTTTTACGGGTATCAATTTTTCAAGTGAATGTAATGATATCGTATTATGATAAAACCGTTGGTGAGTTCAGAGTTCAGTTTCTTCTATTTATCTAAACGTTTAGTTTGAAAGCTAGTATATTTTTAATACTTTCGTCTAAAAAAATAATGTTATAATTTCCTCATTTTATTCAAATTTTTTCTTATGTAATAGTATAAATAAACGTTAAGTATAATATTTATTATTCGCGCCAGCACCATTAGAAAAAATAATTATTATAAACGTAGACGTCATTGAAGAGTCCCGCCAAAAAACCGTTAGGCGGTTTTTGTAACTGTTACTCATATTAATATTTCTTGTTAAATATAAAATAAATAAATCCCATCATCTTGAATATTTTACATGAATCTATATCTTTTTTCTAATCAATTCATTATTTTGGATATTTATGAGCACTCAGATTTCGATTGTATGGTATGTTCTTAAATAAACAACCAATGTTATTGTAAACTAAAGTCATTTGATTAACTTTTTAAGCACAAAATCAAATTATAAGCTTAATAATTTATCTTAAAAATACCAAACCAAAGAATACAAAGTAAGTAGAGAAAAAATTTACTTGAAAAACACCAAATAAAAAGTGAATATTGTACAAGTTTTTTTTTTAATTTATAAAGTGTTGTTTACTATGAAGCTTGATAGTAATCCAAATAAAGAAAGGTCACATACGTAATTTTGACGCAAGTAAATCGGATTCCAAAGTTAGTATTCAACTGAAATCCAAAAACCATGAAAATCCGACCGTGGGATTGTTTTATTATTTATATTCTCTTCAAAATTAAGTTATTTAGTACTCTAAAATATTTGTCAAAAGCGAGAGCTCGAGAGAAAGAGAGAAAAAAAAGGAGGAGAAGCGCGAAAAACCTTAAATTCTCTTTGATACTAAGGTAATTTTCAAAAAAAATAAAAATACTTTGGTTTCTGTTTTTTAAAGGTTTTGCTATTATGTTGTTGTTTGTTTAAGGAACCCTAGATTTGGAGTTTGTTTTATTGATATATTTGTTTGTGTTTGTTTTTGTTTTTCTAGGGTTTCTTTATTGTTCCTGTTTGGGGGTTAGGGTTTGTTATGATGTGAAGTTTAAGTGGAATTTTGTAAGAAGAAAGTGATTACTGAGGATCTCTGAAGAGACAGGGAAAATGGCTGCTGCTGACAAACTACTAGAGAGTCAGCTTATGGAATGTGGGAAAAAGCTTCTCAAACCACCTTCATCTGTTGATCAACTTTTACAAATTTTGGATGTAAGTATTCCCTCTTAGGAGACTTTTCCTGTTACTACTTGTGCAGTATTATGTTTTGTTTTGTTGATTTCAGAAGAGTTTGAAGTTTTTTTTTTTTTTTTTTTTGTTTTATAGGGGTTTTTTTTTTTTTTTTTTTTTTTTTTTTGGTTTTAATGGGCTACTTCTTAGTGTTGTGCTTATCCTTAAGAAGAATTATGTTATTTGATCTCTAGAGATAACGAATTGTACCTTCAGAAACAGATGAGATTTGGTTTTTTAAGAGTAGATCGGTTTTAGATAGGCTTTTTTTGTTTTTGTTTTTGTTTTTGTTTTCAACTAATAGGGTTTATAACATTTAAGCAGGATGTGATTTGTAACTGTACTATGTTCGTTTTATAGGGTTAGGATGCTTAGGTTTTTAACTAATAGAAATTATTAGTCAAAGATGTGAATATGCCATGAAATCTAGAGGTTAGTTTGCCTGGTAAAACATATGAATTAAAGGTAATTGGATGTTTAGTCCTCCCTTTGCTCTTGAGGAATCCTTATTTTGTTCTTTTCCCCTGTGAAGTTCACTGTTGATCACGATGCTTGACAGATCTGTCATAGATTTATGGTTTTTGCAGTACAGTTTGGCCTTTTTTTTTTTTTTTTCGTCTCAGAACTTCTCTTGTTGCTGGTTGTTACAATGGCTTATACATTTGTCTTCTTTATTCCTCTGTCTTCTTTTTTAATTTTAGAAAGTTGAAATTCATCTGTCCAAAGTGGAGCAATCACCATCTGAATCGATGCATAATGCTCTGGCTCCCTCAACGAAAGCATTGGTTGCGAACGAATTGTTGCGGCACCCTGATGAGGACGTGAAAGTATCAGTAGCATCTTGCATAAGTGAGATTACACGAATTACAGCACCAGAGGCTCCTTATGAAGATGATCAGATGAAGGTTAACAAAGCAAGCTTATGTTCTTTAGCTAATTATTGTACTTTCCTGTTTCAAGGCTTTTAATGAAGACAAAGCATTATGCCTCAGTTTCCTGTTTGTGTTTCTCATTCTGTTTTTCTGCTCTATTTTCACGCAGGAGATTTTTCAACTGATTGTTGGTTCATTTGAGAAACTCTATGATACCTCTAGCTGCTCATATCATAAGAGAGCTTCGATACTGGAAACTGTTGCAAAGGTTCGGTCTTGTGTAGTCATGCTGGACTTGGAATGTGATGGATTGATAATTGAGATGTTTCAGCATTTTCTGAAAGCCATTAGGTAATAAAGTCTCAAACTCTTTTCTATTTGGACTTCCATCCAGTGTCATCTTCTTGTTCTTAATTGGATTGCCATTGTTTGTTGTGTTGGATATTTTGCTGATTTGTGTTGTTGTAGAGATAATGTTGTTGAGCACAAACCTTTGCTAGGCTGGTCACTGCTAGATATTTTGTTGCCTACGTAGAAACATGGATCTAAGTATATTGTATTGTTAGTGCTAAGTTGTCTGGGACTGTTGCTTCATTTTGCTTTCCCCAGTTTTTAAAATAACTAGTGATTAGTAGTTGTTGTGTGCACACAGCAGGGGTGCATGTCCATAGATCACAGAAAGCCTGTGTTAGTAGTGTTTTAGAAGGTGCATGTGTCCTTACTTGAGCCTGCTGGCATCTAAAACTGAAGTGAAGTCTAGCATGTATGTAGATGCTTGATCATATAGTAGTATCTTCCTTTAGGCAACAACATTCCTTTGTAGTTTGAAATTATGGGTTTGGACTTGCGGCAGAAAATTATGGACATGCATGATTATTTATTTATGTGCTTCAACTGACAAGTTGAGTGTACTAACCGTCGCAAAGATATGGTTAGTACATGTTCTCTGGCATTATGTTATGTGCATCACTAGCGGGCTTTGGTCTTTGGCAAGTTAGTTGTAGGGTCGAGTTTTATATGTACAAAGAAACTCCCTGGCATGGTTTGCTTACTTCTCTGTGTACATTTTTTTAATGAGATTACATTGATTTCCAGGGATAACCAGCTCGCTATATTTTCCTCGATGGAGACAATTATGGTGCTAGTTTTAGAGGAAAGTGAAGAAGTCTCAACAGAGCTTCTTTGTCCACTCTTAACTAGCGTTAAAAAGGAGAATCAGGTACATTATTCTTCACAGTTTATCTGATATTGGAATGATTAAACTGGTTTTAATCGGAATTGTCTTTTACTGGCTTCAAGACTATCTCCCCCTTCTGTTTCTTTTTGAAGTTTGAACTGATAATAGTTGGTAACATGTTTTAATTTTTCCTCAATGTTCACAAAGGCCAAGTTTCTGAAAACATTCACCCGGTCTTATTTTATGTTATCAGATTTTATTATTTGTCCTTTCCCATATGTATATCGTGCGTACTGACGTGCATGCAAAAATTTGTTCAATAACATTTTGTTTTCATATTATTCCTGTCTACAACCCTTCTTTGGTTCTAACTGCTGCGACCTTGGTTCACTTGGGGATCTTGGAACTTCTATTATTTCTATTTTAACTTTGTTTTGCTTTTTCTTTCTTCTATTTTGACTTTCTCTTACAACTCGTATGTCTTTACCTGTAAACGATTTTATCATTACTCAGGATGTTTTACCTATTGCAAAAAGATTGGCGGAGCAAGTTCTTGAAAAATGTGCTGCCAAAGTCAAGCCTTGCCTGATGCAGGCGGTGTTATCCCTGAGCACTTCTGTGCATGATTACAGTAAAGTTGTTGCTGCCATATGCCAGGAGACCTGTGGTAATATCAAGAATGATGATGTGTGTGCTTTTGAAGAACATCTGGTGCGTCTCTCAATCTTCACATGACTAGATTTGTAATCTAAAACTAATTGATGCTGGTGATTTCCATCTAGTTTTTATTGCTCAAGTGTTGTGTGTTTAATGAGTTGTTGGATATTGATGAGGCCTATACTGATATCTGGATGCTAACAAGTTCTCTGATCATTGTCATGTTCCAGGATGATCAGGAGAAAACAAAAGCAAGGGTTGACTCTCATGAGGCAACACAGGTACATTCATTGCAAAACTTTGTTTGTCTTTCATCCCTCCCTCCTTCTTCTCTCTTATTTATCTACTTTTTTTAAATCCATTTTGTTATCTGTCTTCTCCAACATTGGTTCATTAGATTTTTAAATTCGATATCAGGTAGTAGATGAGCAGAAGCCAGAGGCGACCGAGGAGCAGAAACCAGAGGCAGCCGAGGAGCAGAA